>CM028358.1:43656059-44174710 GCA_016618105.1 Dendrobium huoshanense | reverse complement strand
TTGATCAACTAGAACATAAATCCAATTTTATTTTAAAACATTATAGCCTAAGGGTAAATAAGTGGGAGTACTACTGGGGTCAAGATTTTATCATTCATTGATTAGCTACAACAGTGACTAAGTCCTATGATAAAACCATAGATGTACAAATTGGAGTAGAGCGAGATAAATAATCCCAAAAGGTCTACTAGAGAGACAATGTAGATAAATATCTTTTTTAGCCGATTTAGGTTTTAAATTTTCTCGTGATTACTTAAAGAGTAAAGATTGCAAAATACTATATTATGAACTAAAAGAGACCATAACAATTCAATGAGAATGGTATGAAAGAATAACAGAAACCAAGTACTACAAACTAAACTACATACAAATTGCTAAAACAACAATCAGAAAAAAGGCAAGAAAATGTGGAAAATGGATAGGAATAATGAAAAAAACCAGCAACATAGAAATCTCAATCTCCTAAGCATTATAGGACAAGAACAATTTCCCAAAAAAAGGACAAAACTTCATAAAGACAAGTATTAAAAAAAAAGACACAAAGTTACTGTAGGAACATTTAATTAAGAACTATATGGTGGATAACACCACCATAATCAAGAGTCCAGAAAAAGACACTCAAAGCATAAAATAAGGTAATCCATTGACAAAAGAATTACTGAGTAGAGCTTATGGCATCAGATAAAACCAAAAACAACTTCCTAGTCCGATATCCACTCAAATTTTTTGAGAAAACTCCGATAAACAAAGGTTAATCTGACCCTAAAAATGAAATTAAATGTTGCAAGATTGCTGGTTAAAATAAGAAAGGATAGAATTTGCACTCATCATGGAAGGTAGTAACAAAGAGGAGACACCTAAAAACCAGTGCTAAAGTCCTCATCTCCTTCGCGGGAGGCAGCAGTCACAAGAAATACAGAGCTTAGGCGAATCTTGGGAACTAAAAACACAATCAAGAAAGTTTTTCTTTAACGTTGATATGCAAGCTTGACACTTCAGTCGAAAAATTGATGTCATCGCCATAGATCAACCGGTGGATAGAGACTGGAAGTGGAGGTCTTGCGCATGTTGACCCCTACAACCACCCCAAATATCATAAATTTGATAAAGATGACTCAACACGAATGTAGATTGCATTGGATCTCATCCATCCTACTAGTTTTAAAGAAAAGATTATGAGGGATATCGAAGGACGCTATACAACTTAGTGGTGCATTCAATTTTCAAGCAAGAATATTCAAGAGTTAAAGAATGGTACGAAGCCGACTTCTACAATTCTTATGACTCTTTAACATTTTCCTGTTCAAATTATAGAGCTTGATATCTTAAGAAGGATTGGGGAGTTTAAACACTTGAAATCTCTTCTCTCGTCTAATAAGTGTTCTAATTAAGATCTTTGCAATGCACTTGTTAAAACATTATAAGCATCGAGAAACCTACGATTATCATGTATGTGTATTGATGGCTTGGAAATGGCACTCGAGAGAGTTAAGTATTTGATATACCTTCGGCATTTAAATATCAAAAAGGGGATATTTTAGATACACCGCCAAACTTCTAATGGAATTAATGATTCACGTCACCTAAGATTGACCAAGGATTATATCTTGTCGATATGTGAGATTGGGAAGCTAAAATCTCTTCAAGAAATTTTTTTTAAAGATGTGAGTGGGTACAGAATTGAGGAGCTGAAGAATATGAATGAGCTTTGCAAATTAGGAATCAATTATCCCGAAAATATTAAGGATGAGGGTGTACAATGACCTCGGTGATGGTAAGGATCCTTCGTAATTTCAATACTCTCACCATCCAATTTATGTCCTAGCCATCCTAGAGAAGGTTCATGTTGATGGCATACGTGGTTATGAGTGTGAGATCAAATGCTCGGCTAAATGCTATTGCACAACTCTAAATTGGGTGAATTTACTCATAACGCAAGTGGATTTCTTTTGAGAGGGAAACCATTAATACATGAGTGTGGCACTGCATGTCGATGTTAGTTGAATTGCCTAAATTGAGTGAGGCAAAAGGAGATCAGATGACGATTGGAGGTGTTTAGGTCCAATGAGACTGCGTGGGGTGTGCGATTCAAGCAGGGACTTTCATCTTTGATTCAGTGGAATGGTACTCACAAAACAACAATCAGAACTATCATCTGTTGCTAGTTGAATTCTAGTGCAACCTAATCGCTTTTTTATGAGATGGAATCCATTACATAGATGCAGTAAACTAATTTGTTTCATCACAAATACTCACTAGAAAGTACTCTGCGCCATCAATGTTGCTAATGGATTAATCGAAAGCATCAACTTAGATTAATTATCATGGGTAATGATGACAAAGCTTATACCACTATTATTTTAAAAATAAAAAACTATAAGTCAAATGAAACAGCCAATCACATTAATTTACCTCGTATATTCTGAATGGATTTTCTGTGCTAACGTTATAACAGCAAATCACATTATTTTATTACTGTTAGAAATGATATATATATATATATATATATATATATATATATATATATATATATATATATATATATATATA
This sequence comes from Dendrobium huoshanense, assembly GCA_016618105.1. Taxonomy (NCBI): domain Eukaryota; kingdom Viridiplantae; phylum Streptophyta; class Magnoliopsida; order Asparagales; family Orchidaceae; genus Dendrobium; species Dendrobium huoshanense. The sequence goes on along the minus strand of CM028358.1, from coordinate 44,172,160 downwards.
TATATATATATATTAGGTTCGTATGTTGGCTACTTTGAGGTTTTAAATGGCTCTGATCCATAGAGATTCATTATTAAAGCAAGCTAAAAAAGTAGTATTGTACTGCATTAAAGTCTATTTTAGGTTGTTGCTGAGCAGAAATATCTTTGTTAAATAATCATATACTTGTTATCTATATACATTATTGCTATAGCATTTGCATTAAGTCATTCATTTAGTTAGTTTTTGTTATTACCTAATATATTTAATTATCATTAATTAGTGCTATTAATTATACTTTTTTTACGTAAATTTATATGTATATTATTTTCAGTTATATATATATATATATATATATATATATATATATATATATATATATATATATATATATATATATATATATATATATATATATATATATATATATATATATATATATATATAACTGAGAAAAAAAAGGAAAAGAAAAGATTTTCTAAGAAAAAAGAGAGAAGAAGAAAATATTTTTATACATTTTCCTTTTCTCATCACCTTTGCCAACGTTGCAAAGGTATAATCCCTCCAAACTCAAAATCTCGTGAGTCCATTTTCGGAGTTTGTGGCGCACCGGAAAACAACCCATACACGCCTTTATTGCGCGTGGTGGGATGGGACCCCGGTGTGGCGCCTACGACGAAACGGGTAATCACCATAAGCTCCATTTCGGCATTCACGGCGCTCCAAAAAACTGCATATACACGTCTTTATTGCGCATGGTGGGATGGGAATGGGGTGAGGTGCCTACGGTGAAGTGGGGTTATTTATAAGTACCCTCGAGTGGGTGGGGGGGGGGGGGGGGGGGGGGGGAGGGGGGGGGGGAAGCATACTGTTCTTTTAAATAGGTGCATTCGATAAACCCATATACGCCTTTATTGCGCATGGTGGGAATGAAGAACACGGCCGCGCTATCTTATGACACCTACCATACACGCCATTATTACGCGTGTTGGGAAAGCTAGTCTCCCAAAAATTTTCCTAAACATGGGAGTCACTGGAAGGATGCCAAAATTTTGAGAACTTGGGCTAAAAAAAAAAAAAGACAACTTGAGACTTATACTTGAACTTGTTGACAAAGTACAAATGACTAACAATAAATATTTTGAACTTAATTAAAAATAAAATTAAAAAGGAGAATTGAAATTGAGCTGGATTTGAACTCAAATGAAATAAATTGAATATTTACCCTAGCTTGATTGGAACAATATAAAACTTATGTTAAAATCTCAATGAATATAATTTGCTCATAATCAAATGAAAGACTTATGTGGATCATCATGCATGTTGCAAAAAACATGTGGAGGCAAGGAATATAACTTGTTTACAAGTAATGAGAAATAATAAGGATATGTGATCTAGTCATAAGTGAATGCACAAAGATATTCCACTGAACCTTGCAACTCATATGCTATATGATTCACCCATAATTAAAGATGAAAATTAAATAATTGATTAATTTGGGGCAATTGCATGAACTAAGAGAGTATATGATGATTGTGATAATTATCGATATCATCAGACTAGCAAGAAAGTAGAAGATTCATGACTTACAAGAGGCAATGAATGCATGTGATATACACACAGGGTAATAACTTGTTCATGAAGAAGAAATATATAATGAGTATACAAGTGATGGGTGAGAGAATACGCATGTCATGAGTTATTCATGAATATGATGCATAAGATGCAAAATAAATGAGACATTCAACGGTTGCTGATTGACACATAAACAAAGGATGTTGATGCCTATGGCTTTGAGGATTGATACACAAGGAAGGTATCAATTCATCAATTAATGCATATAATGAAGCCAGAATTCTGTCGTAGATGCAATAACATATTTACAAATGACAATCATTGGCAAATAATGAATGTTATAGTATTCTAGAGCCAACAATGATCAATACACAAGCACCTACAACAATCTCCATGAATATTAAAATACATACGAGTTGTTGTTGTAGCTCATCGATCGACATTTATAAGGAAACTGATGGAAAATACAACATCTTGCTAATCGACAGACAAATAAGAATCGATAACAAATATAAATCACTCGACAATCAATGCTAATTTACAGATGAAGTATACATACAAGAAGTCTCCCTACAATCAATACCAATTGTCACGGGAATGCATAGATAGCCCCTATGAACACTGAAATGGGTACAAGAAAATATAAAAGATTCCTTCAATGCAATGAAGAAACCAATGACAAAGGGAGCAATTCATCAATCAACATATATGGAAAGAATGATGGCAAATGTTGCTCAAGCAGTGAATAATGTAGGCATACCAATGGATATATTAACTTGCCTGCAAGTAACAAAAGTAAATATATTACATGGATAGGGGGTCCTTCGCAAGTAAACATAAATCAACATGTAAATAAATGTGGATACCTGTTAGCAATAATGAAGGGTTTATGTATGCACAGTAACATATCTACAATTGGTGACTAGTGACAAGCTTCAGATGTTATAATGCCCTTGTGATTGATGATCACTTAATGGCAAGTAAGTACATCGATCCCCTTAACAACCAAAAGCAAGTGACATGCAGTAAATGCAAGCCTACGGACTGTTGCAAATGGCCCTTCATGTACTCAATATACCACCTTCGGACAAATCTAGAAATCCTATAAGCCGGTGTAAGAAGCCTCTCATGTATGCAAAATGCCATATACGAGCAAAGGCGAATGACATGTAAAAAATACAGGCCTTTACAACCAAAACCAGGAGACTTGTTAGTGCACTATAATCTAACTGCATAAAGTAACAAGGTGCATGATAGTCTACCTGTACAAGGAAGCAAACTACTCAATTCAAAATTTACCACACCATGCCACCATATCCGTAACATTCATGCAAGCGAACAGAAGGCATTTATAAATATTCCAAAAGATACACCCGCACATACATTATAGTTTGTATACACATAGGTACATAAGGGGTAAATGCAATCACAAAACCCGCATAGGCCCCCTGGCAAGCATATCTTGGATATACACGTGACATCTAGGGATGTTGTGCGGGTCAACAAATTTGAACTCGATCCTCTTAAGTAGGTAAAAAGGAGTCAACATGGTTTAATTATAAAATGCCTCCAAACACCTGTATGGGCCTCTGTGAGCATGTCTAGGGATGCTGTGCGGGTCAGTAAATAAACATAAGTTTGAGCCTGATCCTCCTAAGTAGGTAGATAAGAGTCAACACAACTCGAACTATTAAGTAAATATATGGTTGTAAAGTCAATCAGGACATTTATTTTATATATTCATATTAGGTCTTCAAGACCTTCAACAAAGAAAGTCAAATAGCAAAGGATTAAAGCCTCTAAAACCCAATCCTCCTAAGAAGGTAAATAGGAGTCGATAGGATTCAAATCATTAGACAAATATGCGACTATAGGGATTGGTATATTTGTTTTAATATATTTATATTAGGCCTTCAAAGTCTATAACAATAGAAATTCATTCACAAAATCATAAAGCCTACAAAAAAATCTGATCCTCGGTCAACAACTTGGCCGAGTCGATAAGGTTCAATTAACAAATTAAAATAACCACAACACCCTGATTATGGCCGTGTTAAATGTGAATCTTAATCGAAGGGGTTAATTTCATCATTTCAAAATGGCCTAAAATATCCATAATATTCAAATATTTTTTAAGTGACCTCAAGTTCACCTTAATGATGGTCGTGTTGAATATAGATCTCAGACATAAGGGTGACTCCAACATTCAAAGCTCTACTCCAAATACCTAAAAATTCAAACTTCCAAAAACTATCCAAGTCCAAAATATTTAAAAATCAAAATATAATCCATCAAATTACTTAAAGCAAAATTCACCAACACTCAGTAATAGTTTATCGAGGTGGACAAATTAAAATTTACTTTAGCTCGCATAGAGCTAATGCCTAGTTGAAAATATTATTAGAATCCATTCTTAAACAATCTTATGCCATTAAGGACGTAGTGTGTGTCCTCTGACCGGCAATTTTGCTGCCAAATGGCACCGCAGGATAAATGGTTTTGATCGGGGCCCTCGTAACTGAGTGGTTTTACCGCCAAATGGAACCACAAAATACCAGTTATGGCCAGAGCCAACACGCTCCTTAGTGGCATCAAATCCTTGAGATATGAACCAATAGAATATGATTGATAGGGCACAAAGCCCTCTGTTAGCTAACAGAGGAGGTCCCGTTGGATGAAACAACCCATGGTTGCCGACAAGGATCATTCTGTCAGGTTGGGTCGACTACCTCCTCTGACTAAGTGGACTAGAAATTATGATGGCTTGGGATGATGGAACTATAGGATCTTGATCGAGTCCATCATCTATTCCCCCACCATCCGCTTTAAGTGCAAGATGGTGAAATTTTTCAATTTTAAGTATCAAACTTCTCAAATATCTTAACCCAAAATTCCAAACATCCAAATTTTTAAGTACATATGCCCATGTTGCTATTATATGCTAAATAGCATGTATTCTCTACGTATTTAATCAATGACTAGCCTAAATTGAAAGTTCTCTCTCCTTAATGGGAGGGTAATTAACTATAGGGGCTTGCGTCTGTAGGAAACAAGAACTCATGTCATAAAGTCCTCACAAAATGAGGGCAAAATCTCTAGGTAATGTCATATCTACAAACCGATCTGCCTTCTAAAATTTATCCCGGAACTTAATTTTGTTAAAACTCCTCTGAAAGAAGAAAAAGCAACAGCAGGCGGAGTCCGGGGCCGAATTTTTGAAGCCCACCGCGCATTAGGAGGTCTAGAAGTAGACCACCACAACGACGACGAGAAAGGGTCGGTGACTAAAGCCACCAAAACTATCCCTCGTGTGTCTGTGGTAAAATATTGAGGAACGAGAGGGTGTCTAATGGTACCTTTATTATTATACAAAATTATTACAAAAATTTTTAAATCATAAATTAATTAAGACTTGAATACCTTTTACGGTACTGTAACTAATTTATATGATTTAAAGAGTTAAGAAGTCAGTAGCTTTTTTTTAAGTTGATATAAAAATAATTTCTTAGTTCATAAATTTTTTTATAATAGAAAATACTAGTCAAATATAAATTATGATTGATTTTAAAAAATTAAAATATTTAAAAGTTATCCCAAAAAAATTAAAAATGATTTAAATTTAATTTTTTAATAAAGTATATATATATATATATATATATATATAAGTAGCTAAATTTTTCACTTTAAAATATCATGTAATCACAAAATTCAACGCAAATCCAAGAACTTTGAAATAAAGGGTTTAAAGATAATTATAGGGTTTTATCATGAAAGTTTATTAGGGATGTAAGGCCTTATGAACTAGCCCAAGGCTAATTAAAAGAGAGAGGTGAATTAGTATTTTAAGAATCTTTAAACCAAAGACAGCAAACCAAAATCACCATAAAGAAATAAACAATGCGAAAATTAAATGTAGAAGTAATAAAGGAAAGAACACACCAGATTTATAGTGGTTCAGTCAAATCTTGACCTATGTCCACTCCTTAGAGGCACCCTCCAAGTATTGCACTATAAAAGTGTCTCTCCTTTAGCCCTCACAGCTAGGTGGAGAAGCCCTTACAAAATCACTTCCACCTTCCCCGGTGCGGCGGAGTCACCGGGTCCTTTGACACCAAAGAGATCTTCTTCTTTGGTGAACTTCCCTCAAGACAAGCCTTGAATCTGACGGTATTAAGGTGCAAGCCTGCCGGAGCAATAGTGTGGAATCCCCCTCCACACTCCCTTGAGTCCCCCCTCATAGGATCTTCTCCCTCTCAGACTTCACCTGTTCCTCACTCCCTTTCAAGCTCCTCTTCAAGTTCCCCCCAAAAGAATGAAGCTACAATGGATGCCAAAGACACTTACAAAGTGCCTTTTCATAGCTTAAATAGAATATCTCAAAATGAGCTCATTAATGCAAGTTGCCGACTTTATCATCCATGATGATATAAATATCATCCTTTACTATTAGTACAATTTAAGACCAATCAGCCAAGACAATGTGAGACGATCATAAGAAATTTGTTCATATCGTCCCGGATGATATATATATCATCCTGAACGATCAGTATATATCATAGAGTTTTATCCTGAACATCACCCTAAAAAAGCGCTGTCTGATATTTAATGTTCCAGCATATCGTTCTGTATCGTCTAGAGCATCATCCAGGGCGATCCTGTGATCGTACAAGATGATTTGATTGAATCAATCAGCCTTTAATGCTTTCTAAAGATACCAAATCAATTTATGCATAATTGAGTTAGATCGTCTAGGATGATATGGATATCGTCCTGGCCAATTTCCTAAAATAAAGAATTCCTAAACTGATCATGGCGGCTGATTTTTTCTTAATTGCACCAATCGTCCTGGTCGATCTTAATAATTGTTGCCTTAATGAGGATGCCCTAATTATGGTTTCTACTTTTGAACCGATCGTCCAGGACGATAGAAATTGAACCGATCGTCCAGGATGATAGAAATATCGTCCCGGATGATGTTACCAAAAATAGTAAACTCTAGAGAACAGTTAGAAAATCTTTTAAGTTACAAATCATCAAGAGCCACACCAATTATAATAGACTCAAGAAAGGAAAAAGGGTACAAACTTACTCAGACCTAGTCTACCCAATCTTGAGCTGGTTCCAAATTGCAGTCTGATCATGTGGACTTTAAATGTCAGTAGATAAGGCAGTCGTAGAGAACATATCATCAAAATCATAATAAGAGTGTTTGCATCAAAATCATAATCTATGAAAATAGATCCGCAACAATCTCCCCCTTTTTGATGATGGCAAACATTATGATTTGAATTTACAAACAGGAAATATTTTCTCCTAATCTCCCCCTCACTAAAATAAAACTTTAAAAACAGGGGAGATAAAAAGAAATTTTTGTTGTTTCTATTTTTTTTTTGAAATAAATAGATAAAAACATACAAATTCAACAGTACAAAAAACATAAAAATTTAACAGTATGTTCTCCCCCTTTGACATTATCAAAAAGAGAAGGGGCACAAACAAAATGATTTAAAGATAAAATGATCTCTAATCTAGTGAACAAAATAAATATTCTTAAAATGAAAAGTTACATCTTGATTTTAATCAAAAACTTAATAGAATTGTATTGGCAACGCATAGCCCAAAAAAGGTTAGAAATTCAGAATTTGATAATCCAAACTCAAGTTCTTTAAAAAGGCTAAAAAACCTTTTAATTTAATATCTAAATCAAGGAATAAATTAGAAAAAGAAACACTAATTTTTCAAAACTCCTTTCATAAAATATATCTAATAGAAAATTAATGCACGAATTGTTGAATCAGGAATCTTATTTTTCAAAATCAAGTATCGAAAGTATCAAAGGTTTTCTTAAACTTTTAAGAAGTACAAGAATGATAAGCATTAAATAAATTTTGTGGGCTCATTTTTTGCCTCTTGTCAATTTGAATGATGCTCTTTGCGCGTATTTTAATTTTTGATACACTTTTGTGTATATTTTTCAATTTGGCGTCTTTATGCATCTTTTATTTTTGGCATCATTGGCCAATTTGTTTTTTTTTTTTGAATATTCTAACTTTCTAAAATCTTAAAAACAAAATTAAATCCATCCTATTGATAAAGTGAATTTCTTGATTAAAAAAATTATGAGTTAGATTCAATAATTTGCAAAAGATCCCTATACGATAAATAAAATGTAGAGAGATAAAACAATTTTAGTTTCAAATACTAATTTAAAATATGAAAAAGATTTTAAATCAAAAGTAGAATGGCCTCTTTTAGCAAATAGAGATTGAGAGTAAAAAATAAGAGTTTCCTTCCTTTGGCTGTTTTAAGAGAAGCCAGTCACAACTTACCAAAGATTTCAAGAAAAAAATAAGAAGTAAATTTTTTATTTTTAGAAAAGTGAATGTGTGTGTTGATCAGAGAAAAAATTACATGAAACAAGAAAAAAAATCAAAGAATAAAAAAAGAAAAAATAAATTGAAACAAAACAAAAAAAAAGAAGAAAACAACTAAAAACAAAACACAACACAAACACACAAACAAGGCTTTTAACCATTATCTTTCTCCTGGTCTGATGCTTCAGAAACCAGGTCTGCCCAGGAGATTTTTTGCTTTTCATTATTTTTCTAGTTTATAATTTTTTTTGCATTACACTTTTCTTTTGCAGGAAGAATTCTCAAATTAGGGCAATGATTTTTCATATGTTCAGGCTTCCTACATCGAAAGAAAATAACATTAGAAAAAATATTAACATGCTTACCATTTTTACCTTTATTCATCTTTTGTTGATGCTTACACTTTGGTGAGCTTTTTGATTTGCTTGATAAGTCATTGCATTCATCACCAACTAAGCTATCTTTTTCCATATCATCAGCTTTTAGAACAATAGTTTCACCTGCATCCATAAGTCTTTGACCCAAACTTTACTCGTAGGCAATGAGTGAGCCAATCAAATTATCAATAGAATATTTATTCAAATCTTTTGATTCATAAATAGCAACTACTTTAGCATCAAAGTTATCCAGTAGACAACGAAGAATTTTGTTAACTTTTTCAAAATTTGAAAATTCTTTTTCTAAAGCATGTAATGATGTCACAATTTGAATAAACCTAGTATACATGTCTAATTTTATCTCATAAGGTTTCATGGAAAACAGTTCATAATCATGCATTAACATATTCAATATAGATTGCTTGATTTCACTAGTGCCTTTGTATATGGTGTGTAGTTTATCCCAAATTTACTTACCAGTAGTGCACGCGGAAACTAAAATAAAGTCTTCAGAATTTAAAGCACAGAAAAAGCAATTTAATGATTTTGCATTCAATTGAGCATTGAGTTGTCCTTCTCTGTTCCATTGATTAAAAGGAATATATGTTTTAATTCTATTTATAACACGTGATGGTAATGTATAGCCAGTTAAAATCATATGCCACATGCGAAAATTAATTGATTGCAAAAAAATAGACATGTGAATTTTACAAAAATCAAATGTAATATTTTCAAACAAAGGTGGTCTGGTGATTGAATAACCTTTCGCAATATTATGATTTGAAAAATTAGCCATTGATCGAAATTTAAAAGCTTTTAAAAACTAAATTTTATGAATATTGTGAAAGTTCGTTAGGGATGTTAGGCCCTATGAACTGTGAAAGTTCGATGGGGATGTTAAGCCCTATGAACTTAGTCCCAAACTAACCAAGAGGGGGGGGGGGGTTGAATTGGTATTTTAAAAACTTTTTTTTAAACAAAGAAATAAAAACACATAAACCAAATCACACCACAAAAAGTGCGGAATTTAAAAGTGCGGAAGCAAGAAAAAGAACACAGAAATTTATAGTGGTTCGGTCGACTCGACCTACGTCCACTCCTTGGAGGCACCCTCCAAGTATTGCACTAAAAAAAAGTGACTCTCCTTTAGCCCCCACGGCTAGGTGGAGAAACCCTCACAAGAACCTCATTTTAGCCACCCCGGCAAGGCAGAGAACCTATCTCCTTTTGCTTCCTCCTGAAGCTGGCAGAGAACCATAACCAAAAGAAAAACTCCTTACCTCTACCGACCCTTCCACGGATGAGAAACTCTAGACGAAGACGACGCAGAGAGATCCTTGAAGCAACCCTTGTGAAACCCCTCACAAGCTCCCCCTCATAGATCCTCTCTCTCTCCTCTCTCTCTCTCTTTCTCTCCTCAAGGTCTTCTCAGGTCAAGGCAGCAGCCAAAGGTTTTTAAAAAGGTTGAACAAGAGCTCTTAAATAGAAGAGCTTCAAAAGAGCTCATTAATTGCAAGTTGCCGACAATATCGTCCAGGCCGATATGGACATCGGCCTGGCCGATCAGTACAAATCAATGAAGATCGGCCAGAGCATAGCCCTGGATGAAAAACTGGACGGTTGAAAATTAGCTTGATCGTCCAGGCCGATCTCACGATCGTCCTGGCCGATCAGTTCAAATCAGAGGAAAATCGTCTTGACAATAGCCCTGGATACGGGCTGGCCGATATTGATCGTCCTGAAGTAACTTTAAGGTTTTTGACTAGATCGGCTGGGCCGATCTTGCGATCGTCCCGGACAATCTGATCGTATCAATCATCCTTAATTACTGCCTTGATTTTCTGAACAATTATGGCATAATTTGTGAATATCGTCCAGGCCGATACGAGGATCGTCCTGGCCGATAATTTAAAGATACAGTATACCATACTTGTCTATGGCGGCTACTTCTTTATATTTTGAGCTTATCGTCCTGGCCGATACACGTATCGTCCAGGACGGTCTGTTAATGTCGGCTGCCTTAATTAAGAATCCTTAATTAGACTTTCTGTTTTAAGCTGATCGTCCAGGCCGATCAAAGAAATCGTCCTGGCCGATATGAGTAAAAACAGAAATTCTAAGTCTCTCAAGTGTGTGTGTGAAGGGTTACAAAGCATCAGTCTCTTTGACTATTACAAGTGGACTCAAAAGGTAAAAAATAAAAGTACAGACTGACTCAACCCTAATCCTACGCATTCCTGAACTTGGCTCCTTTTTGATTGTCCGATCTTTGATTCCTGAAAAGTTAGAAGCAACAAGCTGTCCAAGAAAAGCAGTGTTTGTCAATCATCAAAACATAAGACTTGAAAAATAGATTTGCAACAATCTCCCCCTTTTTGATGATAGCAAAACACAAGTAGGACAAAAATAGATTCATTAGAAAAACAAAGTTACAACATCAACTTTTTCCTACCACACCCTATCCTACTCCCCCTTTTTGTCATCACAAAAAGAGAGTTCAGAAACAACAGAGAAAAAAAAATCACGAAAGACTAACTACAAAAAGACAAGAAATAATAACTCAAAGCACAAACTAAAAGAACGAGGGATCCTGATCATCAGATGGAGGAGGTGGAGGTGGCTGCTGAAAGTAACTGGCAAGGGTGGTAAACTGAGCATTGAACCAGGCGATGTCCTGGTCATGCTGCTGCTGCTGGTGAGTAAAAAAACTGTCAAATCGAGCTAAATCCTCAGCGCGGTGATGCTCGTAGCGGGCAATGTCCTCAGAGTGTTGCTGCTCCTGGGCAGCAACATATGCATCAAACCGGGTCTCCCAACGATCAAATCTCTCAATCAACGGATCAACCGGTGAGTGTTGGTGGAGAGGAACAGGGTCAGGAAAGGGAGCTGGAGCGGGAGCCTCCTCCTCTCGAGCCCCCTGAGGTTCCTCAGGGTGGAGACGAGTACTGTGAAGGGTGCTGAAGGAATTGTTTGAGTAGAAGGGAGTTGGGAGGTTTGGTGGAATAGGATATTAAAGTTGGTATTTAGTTTCAAGAACATAGGCTATGATGTGTCCTAAGGCTAGATTTGGCTTTCTTCTGTGGCCTGGATCGCAAATTGTTGTTAGGTGATCAATGTAACGAAAAAATAGGTCCGCAGCGTTGAATTCCCTATGAGCCATGATGTAGAAGGTAGTGAGGGAAAGTAGAGGGGTAATGTGGACTCGGTCGCCGGCTTTTGGAATGACGGAGGTGCGAAGGACATGTTGGATTGTCCTAGCATCTCTGACTAAAGAGCTAGTCTCTCCAACATGGTAACGGACATTGGTCTGGCGAAGAAAGTGATTTGCCGTGGACCAGTCAAAATTAGGGTCAGGGGCAATTATGTGCAGCTTATCTCCGGTGGTGGATAGCTGTAAAAGATCAACACAGTCCTGATATGTGATTTCAACAGGGCGTTGATTCACATAGGAGGACAGAGCTGTGAAGGTAGAGTTGATGCGAAGGTTTGCAAAAAATTCTAGAAGGAACTCATAATTGAAAGGGAAAACAAGAGACAAAATGAAGCAAAGGGAAGTGTGAGCGAAGAGATCCATTACCGGGTAAGAGATGTGGACCGGATTGATAATTCTGGAAACAGTAATTCCACATTCTTTATAACGATGATATGCGGCTTCATCTTCTGCTTCCCGAAAACGAGGGTCAACCCTTGCCCTCGAGGAACTTCCAAAGGTCTGACGGACGCGCTTCCCACCATCCATTTGAGAGAACTTAAGCAAAAACACAAAGGAGAAAGGATGAAGAGTGAAAAATCATGGTTGGATCGGCCTGAATTTAAAGAAACGGCCATATCGTCCTGGCCGATCGCGGAATCGTCCAGGCCGATATGTGTCAATAATTACGTACAAGCCGATTGGTCAAAAAGGCGGTCCAATCGTCTGGGCCGATCAGATATCGGCCAGGCCGATTAGATACAGGTTATCGGCCCGAGGAGTCAGTCCGGACGACCGTTGAAAAAGCAGATCGTCCGGGCCGATTAGGTGTATCGTCCAGGACGATGCACAATAATTGATCGTACCGGCCGAAGTTAAAATGTTTTAAATGCTTGCCACGTGTATCGTCCAGGACGAACAATGGATCGGCCCGGCCGATGGTCCAATAATTGATCGTCCGGAGCCGAATTTAAAGATCAAAACGTACTGACACGTGGATCGTCCGGAACGGTCCAGTGTATCAGTCAGGACGATGCACATAGAATGCATCGGCCAGACAAATTTACTATCGGCCAGGACTATCACCATGAGTTTGATCAAATCGTCCAGGACGATAATGTATCGTCCAGGACGATGAATTGCAGTAAGCACAGAAAAAAGGTCAGCAGATGGATTTTGGAAAGAATTTGTCATATCGGCCAGGACGATAGAAATATCGGCTAGGTCGATGTGACTTGAATTTGAAATCAAGAAAAGAATGGTGATGATCAAGACCCTAAAAAATAAAATAAAAGAAAAGACAGTCAAAGACACAAAAATAACACAATGAAAACCAACCACCGAACAAAAATTTTTTTTTTTTTTTAATTTTCTATTTTTTTTTTTTTGTTTTATGGAGGCATCATATGAGAATTCTTTTCATGAATTTAAACTTTTAAAGTTTTTAGGAGATCAAGAGGTTTAACAAAATTCAATAAGAAGAAGATAGAAAAACGGATTCCATTTACCCTAGATCGGACATCCTTCAGGGTACAAAATTCTCTTAAAAACAACAGAGTCCTAACTCGGAATAACAAAAAAGGATAAGAAGATCCAATCAAGACTTGTTAACAACTAAAATATCTCATAAATAATAAACCAAAATAATTTTTCTCAATCATGGAAATTGAAATCAAATCTTTGAACGTATCACATAATCAATGAGTTTTCTAAGTTTTAAGAGTTTTACCAAAGAGATGATAGCTTGCATTTAGTGGGCTAATTTTATGCCTCTTGTCACTTTTATTGGCTCTTTGAGCATCTTTTGATTTTTGATACACTTTTGTGTATATAGCTTTCTTTTCAATTTGGCTTCATTGGCCTCTTTCCTTTTTAACTTTTGCAAGCTAAAAATTTTTTAATATACCCTTAAAAAAATACTTAGTTGTGAGTATATCCTCCAAATATTAGAGAATAGGAGCTCTCTCTCTAACATAGGGAAGAACAATCCACAACACAAAATCAAAATCACGTGATAACTGCAATGGTAAGATTTCAAAAGCTTGAATGATATCAAAAATTTTTAACTATTATGCATAAGATGTTTTAATGTAGCAAGATTTAGAAAGAGATCTTAAAAAGCCATTGATTAAACTGAGTTTAGACTTTTGTTTTATAGAAGAAAATTATGCCACCAAACAAAGTCAGAAGAAGGGAAAAACATCAACAGTTTACTCCCTTTAACCAATTTTAAAAAGCTAAACCCTATCTCCAAAAACTCCAATATTTAAAAGCTTGAGAAGTTTCATCATATGGAAGCCCAAAAAAAAAGTAAAGACCAAAGTGAAAAAGCAAAAGCAAAAAAAAAATAAGCAAACTAAAGACAACACAAAGTGAACACAAAAACTAAAAATAAAAGACATACAAAAACTAAAGATTTCAAGCAAGTGATAAAGCAACGAATTTAAGCAATTGAGCTGCAAGACTCCTTATGTTCAGTTATCTTATGCTCCCACGAGGTCTTTGGTGAGAGCACTCCTGCAAAACTCAACAACAGTCAGTTTTAGGAACCCAAACAGATTTGGGCTCCTTCTTAGGAAATGTAGAGTGCAATGCAGATGTGGTATGCTTTGAATCATGCATCTTAGGTCTCCATACCCAATGTGTACTGCGGTGAACTGTGCAAGTGTGTGAGATGTGTCCTAGCATGCCACTAGAAAAACATTGAACTCCAGGAAAAGGTTTTCTTAAATGGTTTGGGTAAAAATGCCTCTTCCTAGGTTCTGGCCTTTGATTAAAAGTTGGTGTCATCCTAGCTTTCTTACATGTTTCCAAATCATTTTGAATTCTCAAGTTAGTTCTTTTTAATGCATCATTCTCAATCCTCAAATTTTTCTCAATCTCTTTAGATTTCTTAAGATCATCATTAAGTGAGGTGTGTGAAGCTTTTAATGCATTGCTTTTATCAACTAATTCCAAATGCTTCTTGTTTAATTCATCAAATTCATCAAGGAGAGCCTTGTGATTTGAATCAATCGTTGCATGATCTTTGAGAAAAACTTCATGCTCTTTTTGTAGATTTGAATGTTCTAATTTTAGGCTAGCATGAGTTTTCTTAAGTTTTTTGTATGATGTATGGATTTTTTCACAGATTTCAAACAATTCATCATAGGTTGGTTTACATACCTCTTCCTCATCACTTTGATTTTCTCCCATGAAACACAAGTTTGTAGTCTCTTCCTCTGGTTCAGTCTCAGAGGAATCAGTACCAGTTCTGCCCAGAAGCCTCTTTGGATTTTCTTATTCTCCTTCCTAGACTTAGCTTTCTCCTCACCTTTTTCCTTTTCTTTGCTTGAATGATCTTGAAGTATAGGACAATCGGCTCTTACATGTCCAGGTTTCCTGCATTCAAAACAAACAACATCAGAAGATCCTTTAATATGTTTATGATCCTTACATTTTCTCCAACTTTGATGATGCTTTTGTTTCTTCCTTAGAAAGCTTTTGAATTGCCTTGTGATGAAGGCAACTCCATCGCTTTCAGACCCGGAAGATTCAGAATCCGATTTGTGTGCCTTCAATGCAATTGTTTTCTCCTTTTTCTTCTCACCTGTATCAAGATTTCTTTGATTCACCCCTTGCTCGTAAGCAATGAGTGAGCCAAACAAGTTATCAATATAATAGGTGTTCAAATCTTTAGATTCAGTGATTGCAGTAATTTTTGCATCATAAGACGAATGCAAGCATCTCAAAATCTTGTTAATTTTTTCATAGTTCGAAAGTTCTTTTCCTAGTGCATGCAATGAAGTAGCAATCTGAGTAAACTTAGTGTACATGTCAGAAATCGATTCATGAGGTTTCATACGAAAAAGTTCGTAGTCATGCAAGAGGATGTTTAAACAGGATTGTTTACTTTCATTATTGCCTTCATAAGTAATGCACAATTTATCCCAAATTTCTTTACCAGTTTTGCAAGTTGAAACACGCATGTAATCCTCAGATTTTAAAGCACAGAAAAAACAATTCAAACATTTCGCATTTAATTGAGCTAAATCTCGTTCATCAAAAGTCCATTCGGTAAAAGCAACTTCAGTTTTAAAACCGTTAATTTCACGAGAAGGTGGAGAATAACCTTCTTGAATAAGCATCCACATGCGATAATCAGTAGATTGTAAAAAAATTAACATGTTAGTTTTCCAAAAATCAAAAGATAGGTTATCGAACAGAGGAGGTCGGGTAATAGAATACCCTTCCGTAGTGTTGCGATTCCCAAAGTTAGACATGGATCAAATTCAAAAAGTTTTTCAAACTTTAATTTTTGAATCAAGCTCTGATACCACTTGAAAGTTCGATGGGGATGTTAAGCCCTATGAACTTAGTCCCAAACTAACCAAGAGGGGAGGGGGGGGGGGGTGAATTGGTATTTTGAAAACTTCTTTTTAAACAAAGAAGTAAAATCACATAAACCAAATCACACCACAAAAAGTGCGAAATTTAAAAGTACGGAAGCAAGAAAAAGAACACAGAAATTTATAGTGGTTCGGTCGACTCGACTTACGTCCACTCCTTGGAGGCACCCTCCAAGTATTGCACTAAAAAAAAGTGACTCTCCTTTAGCCCCCACGGCTAGGTGGAGAAACCCTCATAAGAACCTCCTTTTTGCCACCCCGGCAAGGCAGAGAACCTATCTCCTTTTGCTTCCTCCTGAAGCTGGCAGAGAACCAGAACCAAAAGAAAAACTCCTTACCTCTACCGACCCTTCCACGGACGAGAAACTCTAGACGAAGACGACGTAGAGAGATCCTTGAAGCAACCCTTGTGAAACCCCTCACAAGCTCCCCCTCACAAGATCCTCTCTCTCTCCTCTCTCTCTCTTTCTCTCCTCAAGGTCTTCTCAGGTCAAGGCAGCAGCCAAAGGTTTTTAAAAATGTTGAACAAGAGCTCTTAAATAGAAGAGCTTCAAAAGAGCTCATTAATTGCAAGTTGCCGACAATATCGTCCAGGCCGATATGGATATCGGCCTGGCCGATTAGTACAAATCAATGAAGATCGGCCAGAGCATAGCCCTGGATGAAAAACTGGACGGTTGAAAATTAGCTTGATCGTCCAGGCTGATCTCACGATCGTCCTGGCCGATCTGTTCAAATCAGAGGAAAATCGTCCTGACAATAGCCCTGGATACGGACTGGCCGATATTGATCGTCCTGAAGTAACTTTAAGGTTTTTGACTAGATTGGCCGGGCCGATCTTGCGATCATCCCGGATGATCTGATCGTATAAATCATCCTTAATTACTCCCTTGATTTCCTGAACAATTATGGCATAATTTGTGAATATCGTCCAGGCCGCTACGAGGATCGTCCTGGCCGATAATTTAAAGATACAGTATACCATACTTGTCTATGGCGGCTACTTCTTTCTGTTTTGAGCTTATCGTCCTGGCCGATACACGTATCGTCCAGGACGATCTGTTAATGTCGGCTGCCTTAATTAAGAATCCTTAATTAGACTTTTTGTTTTAAGCTGATTGTCCAGGCCGATCAAAGAAATCGTCCTGGCCGATATGAGTAAAAATAGAAATTCTAAGTCTCTCAAGTGTGTGTGTGAAGGGTTACAAAGCATCAGTCTCTTTGACTATTACAAGTGGACTGAAAAGGTAAAAAACAAAAGTACAGACTGACTCAACCCTAAACCTACGTATTCCTGAACTTGGCTCCTTTTTGATTGTCCGATCTTTGATTCCTGAAAAGTTAGAAGCAACAAGCTGTCCAAGAAAAGCAGTGTTTGTCAATCATCAAAACATAAGACTTGAAAAATAGATTTGCAACAAACTGGCCCAAAGCTAATTAAGAGAGAGAGGTGAATTGGTAAAAAGAAACTTTTCAATGAAAACACAAATCAAAACCAATATCACCACAAAAAAAACCAAAATGCAGAAGTAATAAAGGAAAGAACACAGTAGATTTATAGTGGTTCGATCAAACCTTGACCTACATCCACTCCTTGGAGGCACCCCTCAAAGTATTGCACTAAACTAAGTGTCTCTCCTTTAGCCTCCTCAGCTAGGTGGAGAAGCCCTTACAAAATCACTTTCACCTTCCCCGGTGCGGCGGTGTCACCAGGTCCTTTGACACCAAAGAGATCTTCTTCTTCTATGAACTTTCCTCAAGAAGAGCCTTGAATACGACGGTATTAAGATGCAAGCCTACCGAAGCAACCGCGTGGAATCCCCCTCCACACTCCTATGAGTCCCTCCTCACGGGATCTTCTCCCTCTCTCAGACTTCACCTATTCCTCACTCCCTTTAAAGCTCTCTCTTCCAGACTCCCCAAAACAACGAAGCTACAATGGCTGTCAAAGACACTTACCAAGTGTCATGTTAAAGCTTAAATAGAAGATCTTAAAAATAGCTCATTAATGCAAGTTGACAACTTTATTATCTAGGATGATATAAATATCATCATGTACGATCAGTGCAATTTAAGCTCAATCAGTCGGGATGATTTGACACGATCAGAAAAAATTTGTTGATATCATCCAGGACGATAATATATCATCTGGGATGATCAGTACAAATCGTAGAATATCATCCCGAACATCTCCCTAAAAAAGAGTTGTCCATTATCCAATCATCCAGCATATCATCCCGGATGATCCTGCGATTGTCCAGGATGATTCGATCGTCCAATCAAGTCATAATTGCTTTCCTTCAATGTCGGATTAATTTTGGAAAAAAAATGTCCTATCTCATCCTGGACGATATTTTCTAGTCCTGGATGATCCCCTGGACGATGTCAAAAAATAAGTAATTCCTAAATAGATATAGCGGCAAATTCTTTCTATTTTGATCCTATACTCCATGCTGATAAAAAATCATCCAGGATGATGTTTTTTGCATAATGACGGCTACTTTAATGAGGATGCCATAATTAGGGTTTCTGCTTTTGAACCGATTGTCCAGGATGATATAAAATTGTCCCGAATGATGTTACCAAAAATAGTAAACTCTAGAGAACAATAAGAAATCTTCAAAGTTACAAAGCATCAGGAGCCACACCAAATACAATAGACTTAAGAAAGAAAAAAATGAACAAATTAACTTAGATATAGTCTACCCAATCTTGAGCTGGTTCCAAATTGCAGTCTGATCGTGTGGACCTGAAATGTCAGAAGATAAGGAAGTGGTAGAGAAATAAAAGTATTTGCTATCATCAAAATTATTATCCATGAAAGTAGATCTGCAACAATCTCTCCTTTTTTTATGATGGCAAACATTAGGATTTGAATTTGTAAACATGAAACATTTTCTCCTAATCTCCCCTTCACTAGAATAAAACTTTTAAAAAATAAGGGAGATAAAAAATTCTTTGTTTTAAATTTTTTTGAAAGAGAAAAAAGATAAAAATATAACAACAACAATACGTTCTCCCCCATTGACATTATCAAAAAGAGAATGGACACAAAGAATAAGAACAAAACAATTAAAAGACAAAAATAATCCCTGATCTAGTGAATATAATAAATATTTTTAAAATGAGAAAGTTACCTCTTGATTTTATTCAAAAACTTAATGAGGAATGGATTGACAACGCATAATTCAAAAAAAGTAAGAAATTCATAAATTATTAATCCAAGCTTATGTTCTTTTAAAGGTTCAAAAAAAATTTTAATCCAATATCTAAATCAATAAATAAACGGGAAAAAGAAACATTAATTTTTCAAAACTCCTTTAATAAAACATATATAATAGAAGATCAATGCAAGAATTGCTAAATCAGGAACCAAGATTTTCAAGCATAAGTTTCAAACATATCAAGAATTTTCTTAAGATTTTAGTAGTATAAGGAAAAATAAGCATATTTTTTTTGTGGGCTCATTTTATGCCCTTTATCACTTGAATGACTCTTAAGCATCTTTTGATTTTTAATACACTTTGTGTATTTTTTTTTTCAATTTGGCATCATTGCGCATCTTTTACACTACAGGAAAAACGCTGAAAACCGGCGGTTTTATCCGGCGGTTAGTGTAGATTTACCGGCGGTTTTTAATGTTACCGGCGGTCTAACGGCGGTTTGTTAACCCCCGGTAAAAACGGCGTAGGAAACAATTTCTGACGGCTTTTAACCGGCGGTTAATTTTGTGCGGCGGTTTTCCGGCGGCCAATACCGCTGGTGACCACCGGAATTTTAACCGCCGGTCTTCCGGCGGTTAGGCCGCCGGTATTGTAACCGCCGGAAAACCGCCGGTCAAATTACCGGCGGTTGTCCGGCGGTTAAACCTCACGTCGTCTGGTTTATTAGACTGCCGGACGGCGCCGTTAGACCGCCGGTAAGGTACCGGCGGTGGACGGCGGTTATGGCCATCGGTATTACCGACGGTTTAAACCGTCGGGCGTCCATCGTATAACCGCCGGCGGCCGTCGGTACGCCGCCGGTAAGTTCCTTCGTCGGGGGCTGATCGGACGAGCGGAGGAGACGATAGGGCGAGCGACTGAGAGAGAGAAGGAAAGAGTGAAAATGAAATGAGCGGGGTGAGGGGGCTCGTATTAGGGCTTTTACCGGCGGTTTTCCGGCGGTCTAGACCGCCGGAACAAAATCACTTATCACCGGCGGTTTGGACCGCCGGAAAGCCGCCGGTTCATGTTGATATCCGGCGGTTTACCGGCGGTTTATAGACCGTCGGTAATACCGATGATGTATCGTAGCTAAGCCGCCGATTTGACCGCCGTTAGAGTTCGACGGCTTAACCACCGGCGTAGCCGTCGGTAATACCGACGGTATATAAACCGCCGGTTTTTGCCATTTTTCCTGTAGTGTTAGTTTGGCATCATTGGCCTTCTTTTATTATTATTATTTTTAAAAAATATGCTTTTTTTCTTATATTATCAAAACTAAAGTAAACCCAAATTATTAACAACACGAACAACTTGATTAAGAAAATATTAAGGTGGATTCTATAATCTTGCAAAAGTTTCCTATGCGATTGAAAAAATATAGGGAGATGAAAAAAAATCAGTTTCAAAATCCAATTTAAAATATGATAAAGATTTTGAATCAAAAGTAAAATAATATCTTTAAAAAGAGAGAAACATAAATAAAATCATGAGTTTCCTTCCTCTAACAGTTTTTAGATAAATCAACCACAACTTTCAAAAAATATACAGGAGGTAGATTTTTCATTTTTTAGAAAAGTGATCGTGTGTGTTAATATAAGAGAAACCCAAAAAAAATTTAACTAAAAAAGAAAAGAGAGAAAAAGATAAAAAAGAAAATCACAAAAATAAAAGATCAAACAAAACATGCAAACAAAAAAATACAAATAAAGGTTTAAGCACCATGTTGCTCCTGGTCTGATGCTTTAGAGACCAGGTCTGCCCAAGAAATTTTTTGCTTTTCATTATTAGACCAGTTTATAATTTGCTTTGCTTAGCTTTTTCTTTGGTAGGAAGAGTTCTCAAATTAGGGCATTGATTTTTCATATGTCCAGGCTTCCTACATTCAAAGATAATAACGTCAGAAGAAATCTTGATATTCTTATCATTTTTACCTTTATTCCACTTTTCTTGATGCTTATGCTTTCGTGAGCTTTTCAATTTGCTTGACCAGTTATCGCTTTCGTCACCAACTAAGCTACCTCTTTTCGTATCTTCAGCTTTTAGCACTATCGTTTTACCTGCATCCAAAAGCATTTGACCCAAACTTTTTCAATAGAATATTCATTCAAATCTTTTGATTAACAAATAGCAACAAATTTAGCATCAAATTTATCTAATAAACAACGAAGAATTTTATTAACTTTTTCAAAATTTGAAAATTCTTTACCTAAAGCATGCAATGATATCACAATTTGAATAAACCTAGTATACATGTCTAAGATCATTTCATAAGGTTTCATAAAAACATTTCATTATCATGTTTTAACACATTCAACTTGGATTACTTGATTTCACTAGTGCCTTCGTATATAGTGTGTAGTTTATCCCAAATATTCTTACCAATAGTGCACGTGAATACTAACATAAAACTTCAGAATTTAAAGCACAAAAAAAGTAATTTAAAGATTTTGCATTCAATTGAGCATCAATTCATTCATCTCTATTCCATTGACTAAAAGGAATGTCAGTTCTAATTCCATTTATAACACGTGATGATAATATATAACCAGTTAAAATCATATGCCACATGCAAAAATCAATCGATTTCAAGAAAGTAGATATGCGAGTTTTCCAAAAATCAAAAGTAATATTTTCAAATGAAGGTGGTCTGGTGATTGAATAACCTTCCGCAATAATACAATTAGAAAAATTAGCCATGGATCGAAATTCAAAAGCTTTTAAAAACTTATTTTATGAATCTCGCTCTGATACCATTTGAAAGTTCCTTAGGGATGTTATGCCCTATAAATTGGCTCAAAGCTAATTAAGAGATAGAGGTGAATTGGTAAAAAATAACTTTTCAATCAAAACATAAATCAAAACCAATATCACCATAAAGAAAATGAAATGCGAAAATTAAATGCAGAAGTAATAAAGGAAAGAACACATCATATTTATAGTAGTTCAGTCAAACCTTGACTAACATCCACTCCATGGAGGCACCTCCAAGTATTACACTAAACTAAGTGTCTCTCCTTTAACCCCCTAAGCTAGGCGGAGAAGCCCTTATAAAATCACTTTCACCTTCCATGGTGCGACGGAGTCGCTGGGTCTTTTGACACCAAAGAGATATTCTTCTTCTATGACCTTCCTTTAAGACGAGCCTTGAATCCGACGGTATTAAAGGTGGTCTGGTCTAAGCCTGCCGGAGGAACCGTGTGGAATCCCCCTCCACATTCCCCTTGAGTCCCCCCTCACAGGATCTTCTCCCTCTCTCAGACTTCACCCATTCCTCACTCCCTTTCAAGCTCCCTCTTCAAGTCTCCCCAAAAGAACGAAGCTAAAATGACTGCCAAAGACACTTACTAAGTGTCATATCATAGCTTAAAAAAAGATCTCAAAATGAGCTCATTAAAGTAAGTTGATGACTTTATCATCCAGGATGACATAAATATCGTCCTGAACGATCAGTGCAATTTAAGCGCAATCAGTTGGGATGATTAAAAGAAATTTTTTCATATCATTCAAGACGATAATATATCATCTGAGACGATCAATACAAATCGTGGAATATCATCCTGAATATTGCCCTGTAAAAGTGTTGTCCGATGTCTAATCGTCCTGCGTATCATCCCAGACGATCCTGCGATCGTCCAGGATGATTTGATCGTCCAATCAAGTCATAATTGCTTTCCTCAAAGGCAGATTAATTTTGAAAAAAAAAATGTCCTGTATCATCCTGTACGTTATTTTATAGTCCTGGAAGATCCCTTGGACGATGTCAAAAAAATAAGTAATTCCTAAATAGATCTGACGATAGATTCTTTCTGTTTTGATCCTATCATTCTGGCCGATACAAAATCATCCAGCACGATGTTTTTTGCATAAAGACTATTGCTTTAATGAGGATGCCCTAATTAGGGTTTCTACTTTTGAACCGATTGTCCAGGACAATATAAAATTGTCCTGAACGATGTTACCCAAAATATTAAACTCTAGGGAGCAGTTAAAAATCTTCCAAGTTATAAAACATCAGGAGCCACACCAAATACAATAGACTCAAGAAAGGAAAAAATGCATAAACTGACTCAGACCTAGTCTACCCATTCTTGAGCTGGTTCCAAATTGCAGTCTGATTGTGTGGACCTGAAATGTTAGAAGATAGGGTAGTCGTAGAGAAATAAAAGTGTTTGCTATCATCAAAATCATTATCCACAAAAACAAATCCGCAACAATCTCTCCCTTTTTGATGATGACAAAATTTGTGATTTGAATTTGCAAACAAGAAATATTTTCTCCTAATCTCTCAATCACTAGAATCAAACTTTTAAAATGTAGGGGAGATAAAAAAACTTTTTGTTTTTAATTTTTTTGAAAGAGAAAAAAGATACAAATATAACAACAACAATACGTTATCCCCCTTTGACATTATCAAAAAGAGAATTGACACAAAGAATAAGAACAAAATGATTAAAAGACAAAAAAAATCCCTGATCTAGTGAATATAATAAATATTCTTAAAATGAGAAAGTTACCTCTTTATTTTATTCAAAAACTTAATGAGGAATGTATTGACAATGCATAATCCAGAAAAAGTAAAAAATTCATAAATTGTTAATCCAAGCTCAAGTTATTTTAAATGCTCAAAAAAATTTTTAATCCAATATTCAAATAAAGAAATAAACGGAAAAAAGAACCATTAATTTTTTAAAACTCCTTTCATAAAACATATCTAATAGAAAATCAATGCACGAATTGCTAAATCAGGAACCAAGATTTTAAAGCACAAGTTTCAAACATATCAAGGATTATCTTAGGCTTTTAGTAGTATAAGAAAAAATAAGCATATTTTTTGTGGGCTCATTTTATGTCCTTTATCACTTGAATTGCTCTTTGAGCATCTTTTGATTTTTAATACACTTTATGTATTTTTTTTTTCAATTCGGCGTCATTACGCATCTTTAGGTTTGACATCATTTCCACTTTTTTTTATTATTTTCAAAAAATATGTTTTCTTTCTTATATTTTCAAAATTGGAGTAAACCCAAATTATTGACAACATGAACAACTTAATTAAGAAAATTTTAAGATGGATTCAACAATCTTTTAAAAGATTCTTTTGCGATAGAAAAAATATAGGGAGATGGAAAAAATATTAGTTTCAAAATCAAATTTAAAATATAATTAAGATTTTGAATCAAAAGTAAAATAACCTCTTTTAAAAGAGAGAAAGAGAAACAAAATCATGATTTACCTTCCTCTGACTGTTTTTAGAGAAATCAACCACAACTTTTAAGAAAAATACAGGAGGTAGATTTATCATTTTTTAGAAAAGTGATCATGTGTGTTGATAAGAGAGAAACCCAAAAAAAATAACAGAAAAAAAGAAAAAGAAAAAGATAAAAAAAATAAAATCACAAAAACAAAAGATCAAACAAAACATGCAAACAAAAAATACAAACAAAGGTTTAAGCACCATCTTGCTCCTAGTCTGATGCTTCAGCAACCAGGTCTACCCAATAAATTTTTTTCTTTTCATTATTTGACCAGTTTATAATTTGTTTTGCTTTAGCTTTTTCTTTTGTGTGAAGAGTTCTCAAATTAGGATATTGCTTTTTCACATGTCCAGACTTTCTACATCCAAAGCAAACAACGTTAGAAGAAATCTAGACATTCTTATCATTTTTATCTTTATTTCACTTTTGTTGATGCTTATGCTTTGGTGAGCTTTTTAATTTGCTTGACCAGTTATTGCTTTCGTCACCAACTAAGCTACCTCTTTCCGTATCTTCAGCTTTTAGCACTATCATTTTACCTTCATCCAAAAGTTTTTGACCCAAACTTTGCTCGTAGGCAATGAGTGAGCCAATCAAAATATCAATAGAATATTCATTCAAATCTTTTGATTCAAAAATAGCAACAACTTTAGCATCAAATTTATCTAATAGACAACGAAAAATTTTATTAACGTTTTCAAAATTTGAAAATTCTTTACCTAAAGAATGCAATGATGTCATAATTTGAATAAACCTAGTATAAATGTGTAAGATCGTTTTAAAAGGTTTCATCAAAAACATTTCATAATCATGCATTAACACATTCAACTTGGATTACTTGATTTCACTAGTGCCTTCGTATATGGTGTGTAGTTTATCCCAAATTTTCTTACCAATAGTGCACGTGGATACTAACATAAAATCTTTAGAATTTAAAGCACAGAAAAAGCAATTTAAAAATTTTGCATTCAATTGAGCATCAATTCATTCATCTCTATTCCATTGACTAAAAGGAATGTCAGTTTTAATTCCATTTATATCACGTGATGGTAATGTATAAACAGTTAAAATCATATGCCACATGCGAAAATCAATCGATTGCAAAAAAGTAGACATGCGAGTTTTCAAAAAATCAAAAGTAATATTTTCAAATAAAGGTGGTCTAGTGATTGAATAACATTTCGCAATATTAGGATTAGAAAAATTAGCCATGGATCGAAATTCAAAAGCTTTTAAAAACTTATTTTTATGAATCCCGCTCTGATATCACTTGAAAGTTCATTAGGGATGTTAGGCCCTATGAACGGGCCTAAAGCAAATTAAGAGAGAGAGTTGAATTGATAAAAAATAACTTTTCAATCGAAACACAAATCAAAACCCATATCACCACAAAGAAAACCAAATGCAAAAATTAAATGTGGAAGTAATAAAGGAAAGAATACACCAGATTTATAGTAGTTCGGTCAAACCTTGACCTACATCCACTCCTTGGAGGCACCCTCCAAGTATTGCACTAAACTAAGTGTCTCTCCTTTAGCCCCCTCAGCTAGGCGGAGAAGCCTTTACAAAATCACTTCCACCTTCTCCGGTGCGGCGGAGTCGTCGGGTCCTTTGACATCAAAGAGATCTTCTTCTTCTGTGAACTTCCCTCAAGACGAGCTTTGAATCCGATGGTATTAAGGTGCAAGCCTGCCAGAGCAACCATGTGAAATCCTCCTCCACACTCCCTTGAGTCCCCCCTCACAGGATATTCTCCCTCCCTCATACTTCACCCGTTCCTCACTCCCTTTCAAGCTCTCTCTTCAAGGCTCCCCAAAAGAATGAAGCTACAATGGCTGCCAAAGACACTTACCAAATGTCATGTTATAGCTTAAATAGAAGATCTCAAAATGAGCTCATTAATGTAAGTTGCCGACTTTATCATCCCGTACGATCAGTGCAATTTAAGCCCAATCAGTCAGGATGATTTGAGAAGAATAGAAGAAATTTATTCATATCATCCAGGACGATAATATATCATCTGGGATGATCAGTATAAATCATGGAATATCATCCTCAAGATCACCCTGAAATTTAGCTGTCCAATGTCCAATCGTCTAGGGTATCATCCCGAACGATGCTGCGATCGTCCAGGACGATTTGATCATCCAATCAAGTTAAAATTTCTTTCCTTAAATGCCAGATTAATTTTGGAAAAAAAATGTCCTGGATCATCCTGGACAATATTTTATAGTCTTGGACGATCCCCTGGATGATGTCAAAAAATAAGTAATTTTTAAATAGATCTAGCGGCAGATTCATTCTGTTTTGATCCTATCGTCCTGGCTGATACAAAATTTTCCAAGATGATGTTTTTTGCATAATGACGTCTGCTTTAATGAGGATGCCTTAATTAGGGTTTCTGCTTTTGAACCGATCGTCCAGGATGATATAAAATCATCCTTACCAAAAATAGTAAACTCTAGGGAACAGTAAGAAATCTTCTAATTTACAAAGTATCAGGAACCACACCAAATACAATAAACTCAAGAAAGGAAAAAATATACAAACTAACTCAGACCTAGTCTACCCAATCTTGAGCTAGTTATAAATTGCAGTCTGATCGTGTGGACCTGAAATGTTAGAAGATAAGACAGTTGTAGAGAAAAAAAGTTTTTGCTATCATCAAAATTATTATCCATGAAAATATATCTGTAACTATCTCACCCTTTTTGATGATGACAAACATTATGATTTGAATATGTAAATAGGAAACATTTTCTCCTAATCTCTCCATCACTAGAATAAAACTTCTAAAAAATAGGGGAGATAAAAAGCTTTTTGTTTTTAGTTTTTTTTTTTTAAGTGAAAAAAGATACAAATATAACAACAACAATACATTCTCCCCCATTGACACTATCAAAAAGAGAATGGACACAAAAAATAAGAACAAGACAATTAAAAGATAAAAAAAATCCCTGATCTAGTGAATATAATAAATATTTTTAAAATGAGAAAGTTACCTCTTGATTTTATTCAAAAACTTAATGAGGAATGGATTGACAACGCATAATTCAAAAAAAGTAAGAAATTCATAAATTATTAATCCAAGCTTAAGTTCTTTTAAAGGCTCTAAAAAAATTTTAATCCAATATCCAAATAAATAAAAAAACAGGAAAAAGAAATATTAATTTTTCAAAACTCCTTTTATAAAACATATATAATAGAAGATCAATGCACGAATTGCTAAATCAGGAACCAAGATTTTCAAGCACAAGTTTCAAACATATCAAGAATTTTCTTAAGATTTTAGTAGTATAAGGAAAAATAAGCATATTTTTTTTGTGGGCTCATTTTATGCCCTTTATCACTTGAATGGCTCTTGGAGCATTTTTTGATTTCTAATACACTTTGTGTATTTTTTTTTCAATTTGGCGCCATTACAGATCTTTTGGTTTGACATTATTGGCCACTTTTTTATTATTTTCAAAATATATGCTTTCATTCTTATATTTTCAAAACTAAAGTAAACCCAAATTATTGACAATATGAACAACGTGATTAAGAAAATATTAAGGTGGATTCAACAATCTTGCAAAAGATTCCTATGCGATAAAAAAACGTAGGGAGATGAAAAAAAATCAGTTTCAAAATCTAATTTAAAATATGATGAAGATTTTGAATCAAAAGTAAAATAACCTCTTTAAGAAGAGTGAAAGAGAAACAAAATCATGTGTTTCCTTCCTCTGACTGTTTTTAGATAAATCAATCACAACTTTCAAGAAAAATACAGGTAGCAGATTTTTCATTTTTTAAAAAAGTGATCGTGTGTGTTGATTAGATAGAAACCCAAAAAAACATTTAATGAAAAAAGAAAAGAAAGAAAACGATAAAAAAAAAAGAAAATTACAAAAACAAAAGATCAAGCAAAACATGCAAACAAAATAAATACAAACAAAGGTTTAAGAACCATTTTGCTCCTGGTCTGATGCTTCAGAGACCAAGTCTGCTCAAAAAAAAAAAAAAAAAAGACCAGGTCTGCTAAAGAAATTTTTTGCTTTTTATTATTTGACCAGTTTATAATTTGCTTTACTTTAGATTTTTCTTTTGTAGGAAGATTTCTCAAATTAGGGCACTGATTTTTCATATGTCCAGGCTTCCTACATCCAAAGCAAATAACGTCAAAATAATTCTTGACATTCTTACCACTTTTATCTTTATTCCACTTTTGTTGATGCTTATGCTTTGGTGAGCTTTTTAATTTGCTTGACCAGTTATTACTTTTGACACCAACTAAGCTACCTCTTTCTATATCTTCAGCTTTTAGCACTATCATTTTACCTGCATCCAAAAGTCTTTGATCCAAACTTTGCTCGTAGGCAATGAGTGAGCCAATCAAAATATCAATAGAATATTCATTCAAATCTTTGATTCACAAATAGCAACAACTTTAGCATCAAATTTATCTAATAGACAATGAAGAATTTTATTAACTTTTTCAAAATTTGAAAATTATTTACCTAAAGCATACAATGATGAAACAATTTGAATAAACCTAGTATACATGTCTAAGATCGTTTCATAAGGTTTCATGAAAAATATTTCATAATCATACATTAACACATTCAACTTGGATTGCTTGATTTCATTAGTGCATTCATATATGGTGTGTAGTTTATCCCAAATTTTCTTACCAGTAGTGCACGTGAATACTAACATAAAATCTTCAGAATTTAAATCACAAAAAAACAATTTAAATAATTTTCATTCAATTGAGCATCGATTCATTCATCTCTATTTCATTTACTAAAAGGAATGTCAGTTTTAATTTCATTTACAACACGTGATGGTAATGTATAACCAGTTAAAATCATATGCTACATGCGAAAATCAATCGATTGCAAGAATGTAGACATGCGAGTTTTCCAAAAACCAAAAGTAATATTTTCAAATAAAGATGGTCTGGTGATTGAATAACCTTCCGCAATATTACGATTAGAAAAATTAGCCATGGATTGAAATTCAAAAGCTTTTAAAAACTTGTTTTTATGAATCCCGCTCTGATACCACTTGAAAGTTCATTAGGGATGTTAGGCCCTATGAACTGGCCCAAAGCTAATTAAGAGAGAGAGAGATGAATTGGTAAAAAATAACTTTTCAATCAAAATACAAATCAAAATCAATATCCCCACAAAGAAAACCAAATGCGAAAATTAAATGGGGAAGTAATAAAGGAAAGAACACATCATATTTTTAGTGGTTTGGTTAAACCTTGACCTACATCCACTCCTTGGAAGCCCCCTCCAAGTATTGCACTAAACTAAGTATCTCTCTTTTAGCCCCCTCAGCTAGGCGGAGAAGCCCTTACAAAATCACTTCCACCTTCCCCGGTGCAGCGGAGTCACCTGGTCCTTTGACACCAAAGAGATCTTCTTCTTCTATGAACTTCCCTTAAGACGAGCCTTAAATCCGATGGTATTAAAGTGCAAGCCTGCGAGATCAACCGTGTGGATTCCCCCTCCACACTCTCTTGAGTCTCCCCTCCCAGGATCTTCTCCCTATCTCAGACTTCACCCGTACGTTCCTCACTCCATTTCAAGCTCTCTCTTCAAGTCTCACCAAAAGAATGAAGCTACAATGGCTGGTAAAGACACTTACCAAGTGTCATGTGATAGCTTAAATAGAAGATCTCAAAATGAGCTCATTAATGCAAGTTGCTAACTTTATCGTCCTATATCATCCTGTACGATCAGTGCAATTTAAGCCCAATAAGTCGGGACAATTTGAGATGATCAGAAAAAATTTGTTCATATCATCCAAGATGATAATATATCATCTGGGATGATCAGTACAAATCATGGAATATCATCCTGAACATTGCCCTGAAAAGAGCTGTCCGATGTCCAATCATCCAGCGTATCATCCCGCACGATGCTGTGATCGTCCAGGATGATTTGATCATCCAATCAAGTCATAATTTTTCTTTAAATACCAGATTAATTTTGGAAAAAAAATGTCCTAGGTCATCCTGGACGATATTTTATAGTCTTGGACGATCTCTTGGATGATGTCAAAAAATAAGTAATTCCTAAATAGATCTGACGACAGATTCTTTCTATTTTGATCCTATCATCCTGGTCGATACAAAATCATTCAGGACGATGTTTTTTGCATAATAATAGCTACTTTAACAAGGATGCCCTAATTAGGATTTTTGCTTTTGAACCGATCGTCCAGGATGATATAAAATCATCCCGAAAGATGTTACCAAAAATAGTACACTCTAGGGAACAGTCAGAAATCTTACAAATTATAAAGCATTATGAGCCACAATAAATACAATAGACTTAAGAAAGGAAAAAATATACAAACTGACTCAGACCTAGTCTACCCAATCTTGAGCTGGTTCCAAATTACAGTATGATCGGTCGACCTATAATGTCAGAAGATAAGGCAGTCATAGAGAAATAAAAGTGTTTTCTATCATTAAAATCATTATCCATGAAAATAGGTCCGCAACATATTTCTCTAATAGCACTTGAAAGTTCGTTAGAGATATTAGGCCCTATGAACTAACCCAAGGCTAATTAAAAGAGAGAGGTGAATTAGTATTTTAAGAATCTTTAAACCAATGAAAACAAACCAAAATCACCATAAAGAAATCAACGATGCAAAAATTAAATGCGGAAGTAATAAAGGAAAGAACACACTAAATTTATAGTGGTTCGGTCAAACCTTGACATACGTCCACTCCTTGGAGGCACCCTCCAAGTATTGCACTATAAAAGTGTCTCTCCTTTAGCCCCCACAGCTAGGTGGAGAAGCCCTTATAAAATCACTTCCACATTTCCCGATGTGGCGGAGTTGTCGGGTCCTTTGACACCAAAGAGATCTTCTTCTTTAGTGAACTTCCCTCAAGACAAGCCTTGAATTTGATGGTATTAAGGTGCAAGCCTCCCGGAGGAACCGTGTGGAATACCCCTCCACACTCCCTTGAGTCCTCCCTAATAGGATCTTCTCCCTCTCAGACTTCACCCGTTCCTCACTCCCTTCCAAGCTCTCTCTTCAAGTTTCCCCCAAAAGAACGAAGCTACAAAAGCTGCCAAAGACACTTACAAAGTGCCTTATCATAGCTTAAATAGAAGATCTCAAAACAAGCTCATTAATGCAAGTTACTGACTTTATCATCCAGGATTATATAAATATTATCGTGTATGATTAATATAATTTAAGCCCAATCAGCCAGGACGATTTGAGACGATCATAAGAAATTTGTTCATATCATCCCGGGCGATATATATATCATCCTGGATGATCAGTATAAATCATGAAATATCGTCCTAAACATCACCTTGAAAAAGAGCTGTCCGATATCCAATCGTCGAGTATCGTCCAGGGCGATCCTACAATCGTCCAGGATAATTTGATCAAATCAATCAGCCTTTAATGCTTTCGAAAGATACCAGATCAATTTAGGCATAATTGAGTTAGATCATCTAGGACGATATGGATATCATCCTGGCCAATTTCCTAAAATAAAGAATTCCTAAACTGATCATGGTGGCTGATTCTTTCTTAATTGCACCAATTGTCCTGGCCGATACAAGTATCGTCTGACCGATCTTAATGACGGCTGCCTTAATGAGGATGCCCTAATTAGGGTTTCTACTTTTGAATCGATCGTCTAAGACGATAGGAATATCATCCTGGATGATGTTACCAAAAACAGTAAACTCTAGGGAACAATCAGAAAATCTTCTAAGTTATAAATCATCAGGAGCCACACCACATAATAGACTTAAGAAAAGAAAAAAGGTACAAACTGACTCAGATCTAGTCTACACAATCTTGAGCTGGTTCCAAATTGCAGTCTGATCATGTGGACCTAAAATGTCAGTAGATAAGGCAGTCATAGAGAACATATCATCAAAATCATAATAAGAGTGTTTGCAATTAGAGTGTTTGCTATCATCAAAATCATAATCCATGAAAATAGATCCGCAACATATCATTATAAGAGAGGGAAAGAATATAATGTCTATTTATGTAATGGCTTCCCCACTCGCATGCATAGATTAATCATAGTACTCTCTATCTTTTATCCAATGAAATTCTGGAAATAATTATTTACTTTTAACCAATCCCTTTTAGTAAATCATAAACTTAAATCTTTGATTGCATCATTATAAATTAATAATGATTTAGTCCTTAAAGCGTCTCTTGAGTTGTAATAAACTATAAGAGTTTGCATTTATAGGAAACATAAAACACTAGCAAGAAAATAAATCTTATTTTAATTATCTAAAATAAGGGAAAAAGTCTTTGGGACCATAGACAAGTTTTATTCAAATTTATTTTTATTTTCAAAATGATAGTTATATGTCATTTCTGTCTTTTGAGTTAATATGATATTCTTTATGATATATTTGATAATGAAAATTGATATATCATTAAATAATTATGTTGATCAGGCACGAATCTTGAAGCAAGATCAAAATTGGAAATCTCAAAAATTAAATTTGAAACCATCTGAACACCAAATTCTGTAAACTTACAGTCAAACTAAAAATCTCAAAAATACAAACCCAACGATACCAAATTCGACTCAATTTGAGCTCAAAGAAGTCCAAATCAAGATCCCGAATCACATTTGGAATGTTTAATCCATATTTTTGTTGAGTCTAGTGAATAGGTTGTTAGACCTAAGTTAATGTCCCAAGGCTACCAAAAGGGGGGGTGAATTGGTATTTTTTTTAAACTTAACCCTCTTTGAAGTTTTGATGAACCGAAATGAAAATTTTTAATGAATTTTTTATAGAAAAGTTTTTCAACCACAGAGTTTTTTTTAAACAAAAGCAAAATGCAGAAAATAAAAATAGTAAAGTAAAAGACATAAGATTCATAGTGGTTCGGTCTAAATCAGACCTACATCCACTCCCCAGAGGCACCCTCTGAGTATTTCACTAATACCAATAGTGTCTATCCTTTTACACCCACAGCAAGGCGGAGAAGCCTTTACAAACACTCTTTTCACCACTACCCAGTGTGGCAGAGAACCGTCGTCCTTTTACACAATCCCCAGTGTTGGCAGAGAACCGTCCATCCTTTCACACTCTCCTAGTGTGGGTAGAGAACACTTTGTCCTTTCACACTGTCCTAGTGTGGGCAGAGAACCCTTCAGCTGTTCACACTCTACAAGTGTTGGCAGCGAACCCTTCGGCTGTTCACACTCTCCAAGTGTCAGCAGCGAACCGGATCTCCTTGACAGATCTTCTCACAAGAAATCTAGAAGGAAGAAAGAAAAGAGTGAAGTAATCCAAATTCACAAGTAGAGATTCTTACCTTTAAACACCAAGTGAAGCCTTCATGCTCCAGTGGTAGGAATCCTCCTTTGAATGCTCTCTCACACTCTCTCCTTGACTTTTCTCTCAATAGGCACGAAGATCAAATGGCAAAAAGATTGGGTGGCAATCTAATTTGGATTATTTATACAAAAGACAAGAAAAACTGCCCAAAAACTGCAAGTTTTCAATTCTGTACGCATTGGATCGTCCCGTACGATCGTGAATCATCCTGGACGATATTATGAATCGTCTTGGATGATATTATTAAAAGCCTTGAATTATGGCTTTGGCATAAGAGACTTTGTCATTCTAGTATGAAAAACCTTAGGAGTATTACCCAAAAGAACTTAGTGAGAGGTATACCAAAACTAGACTTTACTAAGGACCACCTTTGTGATGCATGTCAATTAGGAAAACAAGTGAAGTCCTTTTTTAAGTCCAATAAGGATCTTAGGACTAGTAAACCATTAGAAATTCTTCATATGGATCTTTTTGGACCAGTAGGAATTGTAAGTCTAGGAGGGAAGGTATAATGATTTGTTATAGTGGATGATTATTCAAGATTCACTTGGGTTAGATTTCTATTTCATAAGAGTGAATCATTTGAGGAATTTAGAAATTTTTCGACTTGGATTCAAAGGAAATTAGGGTGTGAAATAATTTCTATACAAAGTGATCATGGAGGAGAATTTGAAAATGAAAGATTTGAAAATTTCTGTAAAGAAAAGGGATTGATCACAATTTTTCCCCACCTAGAACCTCTCAACAAAATGGGGTAGTCGAAAGGAAAAACAGAACATTAATAGAAGCCGCCCGAGCAATATTGGAAGAATACTCACTTCCTAAATATTTCTGGGCTGAGGTGGTTAGCACTGCATGTTATGTTTTGAATAGGGTAAATTTGAGATCGAATTTAAATAAAATACCCTATGAGTTGCTAAAAGATAGAACACCTAATTTATCTCATTTGCATATTTTTGGTTGCAAGGTGTTCATTCATAATAATGGAAAATCTGCCTTAGAAAGATTTGATCAAAAATTAGATGAAGGAATTTTTGTTGGATATTCAAGTGTTGGAAAATCTTATAGGGTATTCAACAAAAGAACTTTGGTCATTGAAGAAACCACACATGTTATATTTGATGAATCTGGAAATTTGGAAGAGCCAAATATTGTTGAAGATATGATTGAGGAAAACTCCCAAAAGATTGATAAAATAAATTTGGAAGAAAATATAGAAGAGAATTTGGAAACAGAAAACCCTTTGCCTAGAGATTTGAGATTTTCTAAAAACCACCCAAGGGAATTGATTATAGGTGAACCTAGTGAGGGTGTAAGAACTAGGCATGGATTAAACAAGGAAGTCAATCATTCAGCCTTTATTTCAACTATAGAACCCACTAATATTGATCAAGCACTTTCTGATGAATTTTGGATATTGGACATGCAAGAAGAGTTGAATCAATTTGTAAGAAATAAAGTTTGGGAATTAACTTCAAGGCCAAAAGATCAAAGTGTTGTTGAAACCAAGTGGGTGTTCGAAAATAAAATGAATGACTCAGGAGTAGTCATTAGAAATAAGGCTAGATTAGTTGCTAAGGGGTATAATCAAATTGAAAGAATTGATTTTGAGGAGACTTTTGCCTCTGTAGCTAGACTTGAAGCAATTAGGGTTTTACTAGCCTTTATCTGTTTTAAAGGATTTAAATTGTTTCAAATGGATGTCAAAAGTGCATTTTTAAATTGGATAATTGAAGAAGATGTTTTTGTAGAACAACCTCCTACTTTTAAAAATTCTAAATACCCAAATTATGTTTTCAAGTTAAAAAAGGCATTATATGGATTGAAACAGGCACCTAGGGCTTGGTATGAGAGGTTGAGCACCTTCCTACTTGAAAGATATTTTAAAAAAGGGAGTGTGGATACAACTCTCTTTTAAAGAAATTTGGAAAGGAAATACTCATTGTTCAAATTTATGTGGATGATATTATTTTTGGATCTTCAAATAAAAATCTTTGTGATGATTTTTTTAAAATAATGAGTAGTGAATTTGAAATGTGTCTAATGTGAGATTTAAATTACTTTCTAGGTTTTATTATTAAGCAACTTGAGGAAGATACATTTCTTAGTCAAACAAAATATGTTAATGACATCCTCAAAAAATATGAAATGGACAATGGTAAACCTGTTAGTACACCAATGAGTTCCTCAGTTCAGTTGGATAAGGACATTAAGGGAAAATCTATTGATCAAAAGAAATTTAGAGGGATTATTTGATCTTTACTTTACTTGACTGCTAGCCGACCATATATTATGTTCAGTGTTTACTTATGTGCTAGATTTCAATCAAATCCAAAAGAATCACATTTGACAGCAAAGAAAAGGATATTAAGATACTTAATAGGAACTCAGAACTAAGGAATTTGGTATCCTAAGTTTAGCTCTTCATTTGAAATTATTTTTATTCAGATTCTGACTTTGTAGGCTGTACAGTGGATAGGAAAAGCACTTCTGGAACATGTCAATTCATTGGAAATTCATTAGTTTCATGGTCTAGTAGAAAACAAAATTCAGTGGTCCTATCTACTGTAGAAGCAGAATATATTGCATTAGGAAGTTGTGTGGCACAAGTACTTTGGTTAAAACAACAGTTGATTGATTTAGGATTAACTATAGGCACTATTCCAATTTATTGTGATAATACTAGTGCTATTTGCATTTCCAAAAATCCTATTCAACATTCTAGAACCAAACACATTGACATAAGACATCATTTCATAAGGGATCATATATCCAAGGGAGAAATTGAACTTACTCATGTTTCAACTGAAAATCAACTTGCAGACATTTTTACAAAACCTTCAGCCTTTGATACTTTCAGTACATTAAGAACAAGGCTTGGTGTAATTGATTTAATGCTTAAATAAAAATGTTTTTGCAACATTGATGTTTCTGTTTTCGTAGTTTATATTTTTATGATTTTGTTTTTGTGATTTTTTGTTTGTTTTGAGTGCTTTTTATTTTAGAGTCTGTGCATTTATCATTATCTATTGTGCTTTGTGTGTTTAGTTTGATTTTCTTTAATAAAAATTCAAAAATCCAAAAATTTGTGGTAATCGTCCGGGACAAAAAATTGTCGTACGGGATGATTTGTGTAAAATTCAGTTTGCAAGATTTCTAACCGTCTTAATAGCAGTTTTTAATGAAGTTCGTCTGTACGATCTACACGATCGTCCAGGACGAAATTTTTTTTCTCAAACGTCGGGACGATTGATTGGAGCAGTTGAAAGGATAAGACTATTTTTATTATGAACTTCGTCTGTACGAACCTGAACTTCGTCTGGACGAAAACATAGCGGTTCAATGTAGGGGACGGTTTTCAACTGCCATTAAAACGAGTTAACTTTTGATCGTCTGTACGAACAATAATCGTCTGTACGATTGGTCAAGTCAAAAAGTCTGTACGAAAGGACGTATCGTAAGTTGTGTTGATTACGAAA
Organism: Dendrobium huoshanense; assembly: GCA_016618105.1. Lineage (NCBI taxonomy): Eukaryota > Viridiplantae > Streptophyta > Magnoliopsida > Asparagales > Orchidaceae > Dendrobium > Dendrobium huoshanense. The sequence goes on along the minus strand of CM028358.1, from coordinate 44,134,993 downwards.
AGCCGTTACATTTTGGACGAATTTGATCGTTTGTACGAAACTTTTTCATCCAGACGAACGATAATTTTCGTCTAGGACGAACAGTTTTCATCTAGGACGAACATATCGTTTTCTTTAAATGAGATGGCTTTCTAACTCAACAATCACATTTCCAAACATCTCTTTCAATCCCTTTCGATTTCTAGATCAACAATGGCCTCCTCTAGCAAGCGACAAAAGGTTTTAGCAAAGAAACCCAATAGGAATCCTTCCAAGAACTTTCTTTCAAAAGCAAATGAGGAATCCTTTCCTCGATTTGCCTCTGCAAAAATCACTCCATCTCGCATTCTGATCCAGAGTGAGATAAATTTCAAGGTAATGCATATTTTCGCTTCAACTCAGTTTGAATTTATCCTAACTCTCATTCACCTCTACAACAAACAGATCTTCCTTTACTTCCTAGCAAATATGAGTTTCAACTCCGACCACTCTTCTGTCAGTTCTTTTGTTTTTAAACAAAAGGTTGAAATCACAAAGCATGACTTAGGTGTTTTTATCAACTTAAGAACTGAAGGTTTTAGAGCCCACACCCTTATGAACGATAACACATTCAAGTGGTTTCAAATCAATAGGATGATTAGAGGAAATAGCCTAGATTATCATATTGCTAGAGTTTCTGGAATGACCAAAAATGCTCGAATCATCCAACACATTCTTAGATCTTCTATTATTCCAAAAGCTGGTGATAGAATCAACATTACTCCACTCCTTTCTTTTGTGACATTTTTTATTATGAAAATAGTCCTATTGATGAAGCCCAACTTATCTTAGACTATCTTTATGGGCTTTTCGAAATTGGGCATGCTGATCAGAAAAGAAAAAGAAATATTTCATTAGGTCACTTAGTTACCTTTATTTTGGAAAAGAAATACAATCTAGTGCATCCTGATGAAGAGTATGAAGAACCTATCTACTACAACGATGCTTCTTTTAGAGCGATCTTCAAGGAGGAAAAAGAGAAATCACATGCCAGTGCTTTTGAAGAAGAAGAAGAAGAAGGAACAAAAACATCTGCACCTCAACAAAATTATTAGAATTTGATTGAGAAATTTGATAGACTTGAGACTCATTTTGATCAACGATTTGATCAAATTGATGCTCAACTTCAGCAGCAGCAACAGGAGATTGGTAATATAAGAAATGAAGTTCATGAAATTAACACCAATGTTATGTTGATGAGTTCCTACTTCAACCTGTTTGGTGGTGTTCCTCCTCCTCCAGAAGAAGAATAGAAATTTGGGTGTTGATTTTCTAGATGTTTCATGTATCAGTTTTTTCTTTAGTTGTGTTTGTTTAAAAGTTCAGTGTATTTTTCCTTTTGTATTAGTATTGTTTTCTTATTTTGTATTTCTTTGTTCAAGTGATATTTATGCACTTAGAAAAAATTGAAATTTTAGATTATTGATCTTGGAAAGAATTGGTATCAATTACTCTTGAAAATTGTATAAAAAGTACAAAAATCAAAAGGATGCGCAAAGGTTCGCAAATGTGAAAAAGAGGCACAAAATAAGCCCAATATAAAAATTGAAAAAGATGCACAAAAATGTGTCAAATACTTGAAAAAGATGCGCAAAGCGCCACATGTGGTAATTCTCTTCTTTCCAAATTCTTTCAATCTCTTAATTAAAATTTATCTTATGTTCATTTATATTTCTATTGAACTTTGAAATATACAATTTTTATTCATCTCTCTTGTAATGATTTTCTTTATCTCAAATGTCTAAATTGAATCATGTCTTTGATAAATTTTTTTTACTTACAATGTTATATCACTTCTTAAATTCTATGAATTTCTATGATTTACCTAATGTTATTAGTTTTAATTTGCATACCTTATGTCAATCACTTCTTAGATTAAATTTTCAAATGGATTTCATATAATTACTTACATTTCTTGTCTATTTATTTTTCACTTTTTTTTGTTGTCAAAAAGGGGGAGAAATTATTGTGTTTGTATGTTTTTGTATGTTTGTATTTTGGTTTTGTGTCATTTGGCTTGTGTTATTAGTATTGTCTTGTATTTTTTATTTTTTATTTTTTTGTTTATTTTAAAATTTTGAAAAATAAAAATTGTGTTCTTTAGTTCAAAACGCCTCCTTATTTTCATGTATTCATCATTTCAGGGGGAGTTTAGGAGATTTTTTAGAAATTGAAATCATATAAACAATAATTGTTTTGCCATCATCAAAAAGGGAGAGATTGTTAAGATAGTTGCTATTTCCATGTTTTACATTTTTGCAACTTGTATAGTTTTGATGATTCCAAATATTATTATTCAGATGTGTAGTTATCTCCTAATAATTTTAAAAGATTTGTATTTGCTCTTGTGTGTACTAACATTTCAGGTGAATCAAATTCTTAAACACGAAGTCTTCAAATCAAATTCACCAAGAAATACTTTTAGTTTTTGAAGCTTAAAATTATCATTTTAATTGAGAGGGAGTGATTGTAATTGAGTGAATAAAAACATACATACACACACACACATAAGGAGATCATATAAAATTTATACTGATCGTACGGGACGATAACAGTTCATACGGGACGATCAGACAGTTATCTCCTATTATGATCACATGGAATGAATAGGAACTGGCTAGAAAAATTTTCAAAGTCCTATTCGTCCGGGACGAAATTAATTATCGTCCGGGACGATTTTCTCTCTGTAAGAATTTCATCTAGATGAAAATAAATATCGTCTGGGACGATTTGGTCTTTGTAAAAATTTCATCCAGACAAAATTAATTATCATCAGGGACGATTTGGTCTCTGTAAGATTTTCGTCCTAACGAACATATTTTCGTCCAGACGATATAACCGACTTAGGATGGTTTTTCTATATTCATTATGCAGTTTTTTGGAACCAACCTTGTTATAACCGTTCATACCGGATGAACTTGGTTTGTATGGGATGATCAGCTTGTACAAAAACATTTTGTAAATATATACAAACAGGTTCATTTCAAAAAACTGCATAATGAATATAGAAAAACCGTCCTAAGTCGGTTATATCGTCTGGACGAAAATATGTTCGTCAGGACGAAAATCTTACAAACACCAAATCGTCCCTGATGATAATTAATTTTGTCTGGACGAAATTATTACAGAGACCAAATCGTCCCTGACGATAATTATTTTTGTCTGGACGAAATTCTTACAGAGAGAAAATCGTCCCGGACGATAATTAATTTCGTCCCGGACGAATAGGACTTAGAAAATTTTTCTAGCCAATTCCTATTCGTTCCATGTGATCTTAATAAGAGATAACTGTCTGATCGTCCCGTACGAACTGATATCGTCTCGTACGATCAGTATAAATTTTATATGATCTCCTTATGTGTGTGTGTGTATATTTTTATTCACTCAATTACAATCACTCCCTCTCAATTAAAATGATAATTTTAAGCTTCAAAAACTAAAAGTATTTCTTGCTGAATTTGATTTGAAGACTTCGTGTTTGAGATTTTGATTCACCTGAAATGGTAGTACACACAAAAGCAAATACAAATCTTCTAAAATTATTAGGAGATATCTACACATCTGAATAATAATATTTGGAATCATCAAAACTATACAAGTTGCAAAAATGTAAAACATGCAAATAGCAACTATCTTAACAATTTTTTGATTAACAAATTGTTTTTTAATGTGACATGATTATAATTGAATCAAGCAGCACGGCGTGACAAATCCAACGAGCCCAAGATCATCAAGTTTTAATATCACTAAGAAATTCAAATGTCTAGTAAACTGTTCATGATAAAGCGATTCAAGATTGGTCGTCCATTCAAACTACTCCCAATTTATCTTTGATCTTTTTACTATTTACAGGCCATGCCACTCTCAGAAAATTATAAATAAACCCCTCATTTCTCATAGAAGGGGACCCTCATGGAGGCCCAAAGAAGTAGAGAAAGAAAAGAAAGAGAGCTCTATTTCCACCAAACTCTTCGTCAACCACTATCAGACCTCTGCCCGACATTTGACCGATGTCAAAGTTATGTCCGACCGTCGACTGAATCCTGATGTTCTACCAGGCTGTCGATTAACGTTGGAGTTCTGCCCGACCACCTATTCACATAGGAACTCTGCCTGACCGCCAACTAACGTCGAAGTTCCGCCCGTCCACCGACTGACGACAGAGCTCTATCCAACCATCTATTAACATAGCAGTACTTCTTGGCCACCGACTCTCATTCAAGTTTTGCCCAACACTCAACATACGTTGGAATTCTTCCTCACCATCGACTAATGTCAAAGTTTTGCCCTACCACCGAATGATAATTAAATTCTACCCGACGTTAGACTTGTGCCCTTTGTCAGATTTGTACCCAACGTCGAACATCTACTCGTCACCAAACTTCTGCCTAATGCCGAATTTCTATTGGACTTCTACCCGAATCCATACTTTCTCCCATTGCTAGACTTCCACTCGTCACCGAAATCTCGTTGGACTTCAACCCGACGCCAAACATTTGCCCATTATCAGACTTCTGCTACTCGCCAGACTTTCATTGGACTTCTACCCGACACCAAACTTTAATTCGTCGCCAAACTTTTGTAAGCCGTCGAACACTCGTTGGACTACTACTTGATGCTGAACTTTCACCATCGTTGGACTTCTACGCATCGCCAGACTTCTATCCGTTACTGGACTTCCACCCATCATCGAATTTTTACCCAACATTGGACTTCCACCCTTCAACTGTCCTTCTGACCTACTTCACTAGACAACACTTTTTCTTACCAATATTGCTCGTTAACTATGGTCCTTTTGACCTCTTTCGCCCACAGACTACGGTCCTTCTAACCTCCATCGCTAGAGAACCATCTTTTTGACCTTCCAGCCTCTGTTGTCAACCGACAACAGTCCTTCCAACCTCTATCGCCAGTTGATGGTCTTTCTAACCTCTGTCAACCACCGACTATGGTTCTGTCGACCAAACAAACATATCAATACTGATTCATACAAGTCCCATCATGTAATGCATGTTATATGATGTGTATTTATCACATCAATCCAAGGCCTTCCCCCGAGGAAGGGTATCATTTGTAATCAACTGCAAATAATAGCGGATTCATTTAAACTGAGCCAAGACTTTTGGCTTTTCCCCTTTTTAGGATTTTCCACGTAAAAATCTTGGTGTCTCTTATGAATTAATATTTCACACTCACTTTTACTGTTTATGTGCTGGATCTTCGTACATAAATAAGATGTTAAAATTTATATTTATTTATCGTCGCGAATATTCCAGGATGCAACAAAAATGATATAATCTATTTATATTTTCAAATCAATAGTAAAATATCATTTTTATATTTAGATAGAGTATGTTATTCTTTATACAAATTTAATTATAGGAGTATCACGTGGAAATATATTTTTCCACTTTATCAAACAAATCTGATATCTTTAATACAAATAAAAAATATTTCATTTGATGAAAATTAACCTATGCAAGTGGATATTTTAACATATTTTCAAGAGCTAATTTGGTAAAAAAATGTAATAAACCATTGTTCTTTTTAATATATTTTTTTGAGAAAACTTTAGGTTAACTTTAATAAGTTCATGTTAAAAAATATTAACATTTATATAAACCATTCAAAAAACTCTGGACTCACAGTCCTCAATATTACATAATTTTTTTATTTATCATAAAACACCCTTTTATTATCCATTTTTCATTTCCTCCATAAATTTCTCTAACAATAATGTTTATAGTCACAAAAGCATGATCAATAAATCTGCAAAATTAGGCAGTCATTTTAATTTAGAGATGATAGGATTGATCATAAATTGTTATTCGAATACATAAGGAATAAACATACTTTATTTTCTTCGGGAAATATTATCATACTATTTTCAAATTTAATGAATTAAATAAAGTGGCTTATTCTATAAAAATATATATGTTAAATTTTTAGCTAAACTAATTTATAGACTGAATTAATGTACAATTTATTTAAGGAAATAAAGAAAAAAAATCAAAGTATTTTTCATTCAAATTAGAGACAAAATTTTAAAATTGTGTGTACATAATCATCATCATTATTCTCGTCAACATAGAACTCTTCAAACATTTTCATCAAGGATAGCTCGTGCTCTACAGACAGCACATTCATTTTTAATCATCAACCAATTTTTGATGCATCCTACATGATAGATATGGTTGCAGCTCAGGATAGCAATGTTCTTCTTCAATTTGATCTCTTCCTTCAATAAATACATAAGTAAATGAAAATTAATTAAATGTTATATATACATTAAAATAAATTAATAAGATAGTAATTTAATAAGTACCTGACATATGGTGCAAACTATATTCTCCTCTGTGGTTGTTAATCGGCCCAAACTATTGATCAAGAAATTAGATATGCGTTCTTCTGACAATCTGTTACTAGCTCTACTACTTTGATTTGGTGGATTCTATGATTTCAGAACAAAACTAATTAGCAGTAGAAACTCAACTAAATAATATGTGAGAAGAATAAAGAACACTCACTTATATGTAAAATCATGATTGTTCATATGATTAATTACCTGCTGCTCCGGCGCTCTCTCATTATTATCAGCGACTGTAGAGTGTATTCTTGTAGTATTAGTATTGCCTGAGCGCATGCGAGGAGGTAATTCATATCACCGAATAAATGAGCATAAATACATATTGGGAATGTGTGTGTGTGTGTGTGTGTGTGTGTGTGAGAGAGAGAGAGAGAGAGAGAGAGAGAGAGAGAGAGAGAGAGAGAGAGAGAGAGAGAGAACGCAGAAATGAAGAAAAGAAAAAAAAAAGATGTGCGTACTGTAACGACGAGGACCAGTCTGTATCGATGGCCTAAGAACAGATGGCATCATCCATCTCGCTGAAAAAGAATGCATCATCCACGGCGCGGGAACAGAGCGCATCTGTGGCGTGTAAGCATAGGTTGTAGCAACTGAAATGTTTGTTAATATTAGCGTATCATCTAATCGCTGCTGCATCCAAAATCCACTCTCCATATATAGCTCGTGAAACTGAAACAATTTTCGAGAAAATTAAGAAAGCAGGTCGTCGGAGAAGAATAAGAAGAAAAGAAGGACGAAGAAGAAGTGTGTGGTCGCTCGTGAATAGCGGATGAGAGAAAGTAGGAATAATGGAGGGAGGAGCGAGAGATACTAGATCTGATGCATATTTCTCTAACATTTATAGAAACAGTTCAAACTAACAGTAATATTCAATTATGTTTTCAAATTAATAAAAATCTAATTTTGGAAACCAAATCAAATTGATAAAATATATTTTTGGAAAGTAAATCCTCAAAATTTCATCCTATCTGACCAAATATTATTTATGATGTGAGAGTTATTCTAACAGTTTATAAGATCTAAAATGAATAAATTATTCTAACGGTTTATAAATTTAGTTGACTCGAAATTTTAAATTTAATTTTAAAGATTATTTGTATTTTGATTCTTTGAATACTTTTTTTTTAACGAAAATACCGGTCTAATTAGTATAAAATGATTCTTATGAGGACATAATTGGCCGATTTTAAAAATATTATAAATTTAAGTAAATTTTTAAAAAGCGCCTGCAATGAATATACCCTACCAAAAAGACACAACTCTAATTTCTTAGGAAAATATTTTTTTCTAAATAAATATTACAGTAAGAAAAAATTTATTATATATACTTCTCAAGGTCAAAAAAATATTAATAAATAAATAATACATATATTTTATTCAATTTATTTTTGATATCAAACAAATTAATTTGGATAAGATATTAAGTTTAGAGTCAAATTAATATTAAATAATTCAAGCTAAATAGAGTTCAACTATATTTTTTTTAAATTTAGATTTTTATTATTACAAAATTACATAAGAGATAATAAATACATTTATCAAGATACATATACATTTATATAAATAACTTCATTTAACTACTAAGGTATATTAAATTTTAGTCGGCAAACTTTCATACATTATTTAATGATAATTAATTTAGCAAATCCATTGTTTTTTAGTTATATATATATATATATATACACACACACACACAAATACACATTGTAATTGCAGAAAGAATAAGGTTCAAAATTTGCTACATTTCTATGCAAGAACAACAAAGGCATACAATCGTAAAGTTAATTAGCGAATCATATTACTAAGGGGCTTTTAGGTTGTCACAAAAAAGTGTAATGTATTTCAAACATAAATGATTTGAGAATAATGGTGTTTTATTTTTTTAAAAAAAGAAATTTAAAATTTTGGTGCATTTGAAATTCACCATCTAATTTATTTCCGGTGTATTTTGATTTTGTTTATATTTGGGTTAGTTCCAAATACATAGAATATTCATTACAATTGTTGTCGCCCACCACCATCGTCGGTAGCCACTGAGAACCCCTGCTCTTGACCACCATCGTCGCCAGTTGCTAGAAACACCACCTATCCTGCCACCACTACGGGCAACAACCACCACTACCCTTTTCGCCACAGCCTGCCGCCCACCACCACCACTGACCCACTACATGCTTCCCACCTCCACCATTGTCGCTGCCCGTCGTCGACCATAGCCGACCACCACTGCTGTAGTTGGTTGCCACCTATCACCATTACCACCACTGTCGCCGACCACCGCTAAGCACCCCCACCCATCATTGTTGTCGGCCACGATCGTTGTTTCCGCCAATGATTCAGTATCATTAAATAAGTATGATTTATGGGTTATGGTCTAAGATTTAGTTTTCATCTATGAAATATAATTTTTCATGTATATCCAATAAATTCTTATCATTTATCACTATTTTCTTAAAAGAAATTCCTTGTTGGTATTATCCAGCATAAACTCAAATTTGAAGAATAATTGCTTCTCAAAGAACTTGAACTTCTCCAACACCATTCCTATATTTCAATATCCCAAAATTGAAAGTGTATCTAACTTCTAAAACAATGGAGAAGATAAAAAAATGATAAATAGCACTTTTTATGGTGCGGGCATGCTACGTAAGTCATGGCTGGAGGCAGAGGAGGCCGAGCAACAAATAGCATAATCTTGGCTCGAGGTGAAAGAGGCAGATTGGCAGAGCAATTCGTGTCCGTGGGTTGGATCGAAGCAACGAAGGCGGAGCATGCATCACATCTTGGCTAGAGTCAGAGGGGGCGTTCTTCTTGGCTCAAGGTAGAGGAGACGGTATAGGCCTATTGCGTGCATCTTGGCTGGAGGCAGGAGAGGCGTAGAAGTATAATAGCCAAAATATTTAGAGAAAATACATTACTTTAAAAAAATGGAAAAGTTGAGGGAGAAAATAGCCTAACCATTGGGGTGGTGGAGGGTAGACGTGCAATTCTCCCTTGTCTATGAACATCCTCTTTATATTTTATATTACATTCATTTTACTTCAAATAAAAAAATATCAATTTATAAAAAGGGGCATGTTTTAAGTTTAAATTAGTTTAAAGAGCTAGCGTGTAAGTGAAAAAATTTAAAAAGGAACAAATACAGATTTTAGTTCTCCGATTTCAAATAGAAACCCGATATTCATCATCCGACTTCATTATCCGGTTTCCGATTTCTATTGAAACCGGAACATTATTATCCAATTGTAATAGAAACCAGTATTCCATTCCATGATTTTATTAAAAAAAAAAATCTTTCCTAATAAACCTGTGCTCTATTAAGCTCTATTAACCGGTTTCTTAATAAGATATTTTTTCTATTTACACTTTACTCCATTACACAGTTTTTATTAAGACTTCGTTTGGTTGCCCGTAAATTTTTACGTTTGCGATTGAAACCGGTGAAAAATGAGTATTTTAATGTTTGTTTGCCTCACTTTTTCAAAAGACCTTTTGATATAACTCCAAATTTTCACCGATTAGAGAAGGAAAAACTCTCTGTTCTAATACCTCCGTTTAAGAATAAAAAAAAACGCCGGTGGAAACCAAATGAAGCCTAAATATAATTTCAAAATAGTGTTTTACGAAATTAAATTTCTTTTACCATATTAATATTAAACACTAGTTTGCTTATAAATTTATATTAATAGAAAAAAATTTCCGTAATATGAAAGTTAATTCTTAAATAATTTGAGACAGTGGAAATAAAAAATGTAAAATTAATAAAAAATAATTTTTTTTAAATGAATAAAAATAAAATATTTATTTGCTTTGAGAGTGAAAAATTCAAATACTATTTTTTAAGATTTTTGAAAAATTATGATTTTTGATTATAAACATTTTGTGAAATTTTTTTTTTTTTATTTTTAAATAAACTAATAGTTTTTAAATTTTGAAATTTTAAATATTTTAAAATTTATTTTATTCATTACTTTTTAAAAAAAATATTTATTATTAATTATACTTTTTTATTTACACAATTTAAAATTTCTTAAAAATTAACTTTTATCTTAAGGAAAATTATTTAATTACTATTAATTAAGATATAAGAAAAATAGAATTTAATATTAATATTGTGTAAAAGAAATTTAATTTTACAAAACATTGTTTTGAAAGTATATATAATTAAAACAGTCGAATGGAGTAAAGCGTAAATAAAAAAATTATTTTATTAAGAAACCGGTTAATAGAGCATTGTTTTCTAAAGAAGCGTATCAGTTTGTATTGAAACTGGATAATGAAGTTTCGGTTTCAATAGAAATTAGAAACTAAAAAATGAATTTGAAGTTTCTATTGGAATCGAATAATTTAAACTCTTTATTTGCTCCTTTTAAAAATTTTCCACTAGCATGCTCCTTAAACTAATTTAAACTTAAAATCGGCTCCTTTTTATAAATTGGACAAAAGTAAACTCATGCATTTCTTTTATACTCAACCAATCAACCTCAAAGTATTCATTTTTCAGCTAACTAAAGAGCCCCCAAATTGATGTGAGGAAAAGGCCAAAGAATTAGAATTTATGATATTATATACCATTATCGATATATATATATACTAGTAAAAATGTCTGTGCATTAAATGCATGTTACTAAACATTAAAAAATAAAAATTTATATTATAAATATTTTAATTATTTTTTATTTTAATTTTTGTTAGGGAAAACCCACAGACGGGCCTACTCGTTAATTAAGAAAATGATTATAAGTCCTTAAGGGGATCTGAAGCTTCCTATTGCTCAAAGAGCTACAAAAAGAAAAGAAAAGAAAACCTATAAGCTCGAGTTCCCCACTAGAAAAGATTACAATTAAACCTAAGGATAAGATATGGTGCTTAAGAAAAAGCACCCAAAAAGAAGGAGCTAACAAAACAACCGCTAAAATGCTCCCAACCATCATCCTTCGAGCAAACCTTGTAGCCATCATCCCGCAGAGTAACCTGCAAAAAAGACTGAAATGCCAGAATAATAAGACAAGAACTAAAATAGTAAGGTAAACGAGCCTTAGCCGAATGCCAACCAAAAGAAGTGGATAACCACACGAAATGAAGGCACCCCCAATCCAACAAAGCAAGAGAACCAAATTGAGGTAAACCGAAGTAACCCAGAAGCACAACAAGAATAAGGAACCAGCCAACAAAGCCTTGAGAAATCTGCCAGCACTATAAAACGAACCGTTCAAGCAACAAAGCAAAGGGGAAACCTGCAACCCAGAGCCCTCAAAACTACCAACCAACCAGCATGATAGCCACTTAGCCTGCCAAAAATCAGACATAGAAAGAAGAAAAGAGACAGCCTGGCTCCAACAAATCCAAATACCATGCACCATCCCAACCAGCAAGAAGAAGAGAAGGGCACAACCGAATCCACCAAGAAATCCAAAGAGAAAGAAAAACATCATAAAAATAGGAAACAACCAAGGCCAAACCCCACACTTATAGAACCAACAAAACCATCCAAAAAGAACCCAGGCACAAGCCAAGCATGAGCAAAACTAAACCGCACAGGAAAACACAGAGAAGGGAAGAAAACAACAAATTAATCATTAACATAAGGCATCCCAAGTTGATCCAATCTAAGGAGACCTTTAATGAAAAAAGGAAGCTCATTAAAAGCAAACTCATTAACACCATTAAAATTGCAACCAATAATGGACATGTCATTAGCACAGGCATTCCCCTCAACCAGGATATTAGAAAAACAACAATCCAGTAAGGTTAAGGAACCTCTAATATCCCTCAAAGTGTAAAATAAAGCCGAAGAGCAAATGAAATCTCCCAAGCCCTAGAGGACCTTAAAATCAAAATCAGCTTCCAACACAACATTAACCAATTGCAGATTAACACAAAACTGTAAGCCATGAAGCACACCAACAAAGTTAGCAAGTCTGATATCTCCAAAATTCATGGGCCCAGTAAAACCCCACAGATAAGAGCCTTTATGATCCCTTAAAATACCACCAAAGGAAGCAATATTACCCATTCTAGCACTAGCAACATTCATCTTGACATAATTTGTGGGGGGTTTAGTCCACAAGGTACATTTAATGACCTTATAGGAATTATCAACCACCAAAGTAATACCAAACTTAGGACAGATAAAATGGACATTCTTAAAATTCTTGAAAGAAAGTAACTGGACAGAAAAAGAGCAACCACTTTATCTTTAATTTTTTAAATAATTCTCTTGTAATTCATCGCAACACCGTTAAAGCGAGAATCATTTCTTTCCAACCAGAGAAACCAAAGAATCAGACATGGAATAACATTACGGATGTGCCCTTTAGCCTTAACCAACCAACATTCAAAAGGATAATATAAAGAGGAAGTAGCAGAAAAAAAAATTAAAGTGAAAAATATCCTCGAAGTGAGTCCAAACCTTAACAGCAACAGGGCCAGAAATGAAGACATGATGTATATTCTCAACGTGGAAGCAACATTGACATTTAGAAGGAAAAGTAAAACATCTTTTTCTCAAATTCTTATCAGTAGGAATAAACCTATGAAGAAATCTCCAAACAAAAATAGAAACTGTAGAAGGGATAGATTTGAGCCAAATCAAATTAAAAAACTTAGAAGAATCCTTTTTAACTCTGATGGAATGCTAGGCTTCTTTAACAGAAAAAGTGTCATATTTAGAAAGAGAAAAGAGTAACACATCCTTAGAAGAAGTGTTTAAAGGGATCTTTAAAATATGCTGAATAATGCAATCAGGAAGAACATAAGAAAGTTTCTCCAAATCCCAACCTTGATTAGAAAGAAAATGGTTAACCTTCACATTAGCATTAGAAATAGAATTTAATGAGGAGTTGATAGACTGACCATTAATCCAATGATCTTGCCAAAAGAAAATGTTGCCATAACCAAGCCCCCAAGCAAGATATGGCTCAACCTTCCATTTAACCAAGCAAAGATGCTGCCAAACATTAGAGTGACCTTTAGCAAAACCACATAAAGAAGGGTTATTACTCCCACAGTATTTAACCATCATAAAATTGTCCCAAAGACTGTCATTTTTTCTAAGCTTAAACCAAAGCTTACAAGAAAAAGCCAAAGACAAGTCCAACATCGATTTACAACCCAAAGCCCCTTCTTGCAAAGTCCCACAACATTTACTCAAAGAAGACCAATGAATATTAGAGTTATTACCAGTGCCTTTCAAAAAAAAATTATTGAGGATTCTATTAATTCTATGATGAATAGTATTCATAGGAAACAAAGTTTTTAAACAATAAAACGGAATTGAACAAAGCACACTTTTATTAAGAATAAGGTGACCACCAAAACTTAAAAAGTTAGAGTCCCAAGAAGACAATCTGTTCTGAATAATAGAAATTAAATCATCAAATATAGAAGACTTCTTTTTACCCTTATACAAAGGAATGCCCAAATATTTTAGAGGCAAAGCACCTTGAGTAAAACCAATAAGAGTCTTAATATCCATAGCACGAGCAGAGGGGACATTCTTACCAATAATAAAGCAGCTTTTAAGTTTATTGAAAGCCAAACCACTAATAGATTCAAAATGATCAAACAAGTCCATGATCTTAACAACCTTATTTATGCTAGCATTAGAAAAAATAATAAAATCATTCGAAAAACATAAATGAGATATTTGAATACAACCTAAGGAGCGAAAGTAGAGACTAGAGCATTTTTTAAAAGTGTCATCAATAGCCCTAGAAAGGTAATCCGCAACAATTATGAAAGAGCAGGAGAAATAGGATCTCCCTGCCTCAGCCCATGAGAAGCTCTGAAGAAACCATGGCACTTACCATTCACCAAAATGGAGAAGTAGGGGATTTCAATATAAGATTTAATGAGGTTGGTAAAAGAAAGATCAAAACCAAATAAGCTGAAAATATGATAAATAAAAATCCAATTAATATTGTCACAAGCCTTTGAAATATTAAGTTTCATAATCATGTTACCACCACGACACTTAATATCCAAATCATTATAAAATTCCTGAGCCAACAGGATATTATCCGAGATAGCTCTCCCTTTGACAAAACCCATTGAAAGGGAGAAATAAGTCTAGGTAGAAGGACATTTAAACGATTCATAAGAATTTTAGAAAGTAATTTATAGAAAATAGTACACAAACTAATGGGTCTAAAATCATTCCAGGAATTCACCAAATTATTCTTGGGAACAAGAACAATAGAAGTAGAAGAGAAAAATTTAGGAATATTATAACAATTGAAAAAATTAATAACAGTAGAAAATAAATCCTGATAAATAATAGGCCAAGTAATCTGAAAGAATTTAGTAGTGTAGCCATCCTGACCAGCAACAGAATTAGCATTCATACCAAATAAAATGACTTTAACCTCCTCAAGAGACAGAGATTTAGTTAAATTAAAATTTTCCTCAACCAAAACCAATTAAGGAATAAAGGAAGGATTCGGAAAACTAGCAGGATAAAAAGACTTATTAAGATGTCTTTGGAAGAATTTAACAGCAATGTTAGCAATCTACTCATTATCCTCAGACATCGACCAATCCTCACGAGTAATTTTATGAATAAAATTAGTAGAACGCTTCTTCTTAACCAAAGCATGAAAATATTTAGTGTTATTATCACCTTCCCCCAAGTGCTTAGCATCCACTTTCTGTTTCCAAAAAATCTCTTCGTGGGCCTGAAGCTTACAAAGCTCCACTTTGACCTCTTTTAACAAATTAAAATTAACCTCAGAAGGGTCCAACTCTATCTTTAGCAGATAAAATGTTATAGAACAAAGTTTTAAAGTCATTATGATTCCACCACTTCAAAATAAGTTTAAGCCTTTTAAGTTAAAGCCATAATCTATGCATATCAGAAATAGAATCATCAGGAAAAAGAGGAACATGCCAATTATTCTGAACATCATCAAGAAAAGTAGAATGAAGAAGCCGCATATTTTGAAATCTAAATTGGGAAGTAAAAGCCCTAGAATCATTCTTAATATTAATGAGAATAGGAGAATGACCGAAAGAGTACGACTGAGATGCTCAACCTTGGTCAAATCAAAAGCGTTAAGCCAATCATCATTAAAAGAACTCAATCCAACCTTTGCCACAAATGACCACGATGCCAAGTAAAATTATTACCAGAAAAACCAATATGAATAAGATTGCATTAAAAAATCATACAATTAAAGTTCTCCATGGATTGATAAATAGGGAGAGAGCCCCCAATGCGCTCAGAAGGATTAGATATAATATTAAAATTACCACCCACTAGCCATGGAAGGTTGCAAATATTATGAAACTAACAGATTTGCTCCCATAAAATCCTTCTAAGGTAATGAGAAGAAACAGCATAAACAAAAGAAGTACAACATTGAAAATTAGAACTTTTAATATTACAATGAAGAACTTGAGTAAAATCCCCAATGATATCAATTCTAACATAATCCTTTCAAAAGACCCAAATTTTATTGGAAAGATTAGAAACAACAAATTTAAAGCCCAAAAAGTTAGCAGTACTACAAAATTAAGCAGCAGAAATAAGGGGTTCAAGCAACACAAGAATAGAAATATTATGAATATGACATAAGTTTTTCACTCTGAGCTTAGAAGAAGGGAAACCAATACCCCTAACATTCCAAATGATTATGTTAAACATAAAGAACAAGATTAATAAGAAGTGTGTGAACGGGTATTTTTAGGAGACAAAAAAACATTTTTATGTTTTCTACCTCTCTTAACATGGCCCTTAGAAAAGCTCAAATCATGATCTTCTCTAGCATAACATTTAGCCAAAATATCCACCTCCGTGTCAGTTTAAGCATCACAATGGTAATGGTCAAATGGGAGAATCTTGCTATCATTTAAAGTTCCATCAATCCTCTCAAGAGGAGGCATATTACCTTCCATAAAAAGAACACCATCTTCCACAGTAGAAATATTATTCTTAAAACCCTCAAGAGGTAGGAGGGTTCAAAGATAATAAAAGAGGGACCAAACTTACAACAATAAGCTCAATAACCTTGAAGGCCTCAATGTCATGATTAACCTTGGATGACTCAATGTCACCAAGATCGAGCACAACTTCAAGAAATTACCCATACTATCCACATGCACAACATTCTGCCATTTTTCTTGTTCTAAGGGAGAAGGAATCTTTTTCAAAGAACCATCATCCTGAATGACCAATTGAGAAGAATTAGGAACTAAATTAGAAGATAAGTCAGGATCATTAATAACCACCATAACATTCTCATTAATAATATGAACATTAAAAATCTTAACAGATTCTAGCACATTAATAAGGCAAGTATTACTATCCCGCCTTTGCTCAAAATTATTATCAACCAGGTTATTAGATGAAGGGGCCTCCACTACTTGCTTAATATTGTGAACCAACATTTCCTTAGAGCCAGAACAATTACTTAACTCTTTTTGAGCCAAATTCTTGTCATTCCCTCCAAGAGTAACATTCATTATAGATGGGGCTTTCTCCTTTTAAAGATTAGGATGTAAAAGGATACATTCATTAATCCCATGTCCTTGCATCTTACAGTGTGAGCAAAAGGTAGGTAAAATTTAAATCTCAACTTTTTGAAAATAACCCTTCAATTCCGATCCAAGCCATATTTCATGAGGATGCCTTTTCAAAACATAAAGCTCAAATAAAACCCGAGCCACATAAGGTCTAGATAAAGAAGTAGTGGCTTGATCAGTTTTTAAGGGTCTACCAAACACAGAAGCCATACCAAAGAGGATATGAGTATTAAAAAAATGCAACCGAAGGTTAAGAAAAGAAATTTACACAAGAGCGATGGGAGATTCCTCTCTCACATCAAAATCCGGCGATCATTTGAGCAATCTTATTTGACATCCATGAATATAATACGATCAGTGTGAGAAAATATGACTATATCTGAAATCACTATTCAGTTGTATGGCAATGTGATGAGGATCCAACAAACCCACATCAAATGAGCCAGAAAGTTTAAATGACAGAAAGAATTTACGAATCACATCAAGATTAGGGCGACGCAACACAAATTTATCGACAAGAGTGAAAACAAATAGCGTAGCAAGCTGAGATACAACATATTCCTCAAACAAAAAAGGTAGGACAACCTTTAAAAGAAGATTGCACAAAATGAACCCTAGCAGCCACAGAAGAAGAGCTACCCGTCACAACATCTTTAAAGGACAGGGTCTTACCATTAGGAACTGAAGAAATAAGCTGGATGGATGACATCGGAGACGTCATCTCCCCCCCTCCCCCACAAACACCAGCAGATCCTCAAAACCCTATAACAAAGAGCCAAAACTGGAGCGAAAGGAAAGAAAAAACAAAAGGAAAAGAAGCAGCCAGGAAAAAGAACGAAGTTACCACAAGGGAAACAGACCAAGAACAAGCCACAAGCGCCTGGAGAAGCAGATCGAAAACAACCTAAGATGAGAAGTGAAATAGCTACAAAATCACCTAAAGTGAAATGGCTAGGGTAGAGCGTGTTCCACCAATTTTTGTTTATATGAACTAGAAAAGTGAAATCAATTATCATTATTAAGATGAAAAAAATATATTATTCTAAATAATAAAAATCATTATGATAAGTTTTATATGATTAGATAAGTAGTTTTATATGATATATGGATTTTCTTTTATTCATAAAATTTTTTGGTATTAATTTCTGTTTATTAGTTAATAAAAATTCTATTAATTTTTTAAGTCAAATTTTCTTGAAAGTTATAAGTTCTTTTTTTAATTACAAATTAATAAAATTTTAAATATTAATAATAAATAAAAAAATTTAATAGAATAAATTTGAGAGAAAATTACATTTTATTCATATATATATATTTACTTTAAAATAATATTTTTTTTTATCAATTTATTGCTACAAATAATTTTAAAATCAAATTACCAATAAGAAAGTTGGAAATATAATATATTTGATAAGAGTAAGCTTTATTTGTGATTTCTTTTATCATAATTTTCAAAACATATCAATATGATACATTCATTAATCCCATGTCCTTATATGAGATATGTTTTGAAAATTTTTATCTTTTATCCCTGTAATTTATATTTAAGTTTAAAAAAAATTAAAAAATAGTATATAAATTTTAGTTTTTTTTTTAAATAGTGAAGCAAGTATAAATATACACCAATGAATATTTTAATAATCATTGTACTCATAAATTTTATAATTTATAGCCCTTGAAGAAAAATTTGGATAAATATTTTATTTTTTTTGTGTTTAAATTTTTAGAGAGAAAAATAAGTTATGTTTACATAGTTGCATTAAAAATAAATCTTTTAATTAGAAGTTAATTGATTGTTAGGTCGTAGATTTTAACCATCGTTTAATCTAAATCTACAAAACAACCAAAATGGTAATGTTAAATCCTACTAAATCTTAAGTTTTTCCCTATGTTTTGAAATAAATATCAAATTTAGTAAATATTGTCATTTGTCAAATTAAAATTAAATACCTATATTTCTACACATGTTATTGTTCTCATTGATGTCTTCTCAATCAAGTTATCATTCATTGTGGTGCATTTATCAATGTAAATGTGTATTACAGGGCATTTCAATTACCATATATCCTTTGTTTCATGCACATAGACATTTTATTTCAATTACCATACACAAAGCTTACATTAAATTCTAAAATATAAATTAACATGACATGTCATTATGGTAAAGTGCTTTGTAAATTTATATAAATAATTGGTTTAACTTTGTTAAATGCAAGAAATTTTTTATTAATAAATATGAGATGACAAATTTCATGTAAATTTTGTGTGGAAATTGTAAAAAGAAAAAATTCTGCTTAAAATACAAAATCTAAGAAATAGAATTAAATTTTTTTATATTTTGAAATGATTCAGTTAGAGAAAATATCTATGAAATCACTTCAATAAGAAGTTTAAGTTGTCATTTTAGTCATATAATTGTATATATTATTTCTATATTATTAAGAAGAATTCACAATTTAATATAACTTTAAAAAGATTAGAAGTCTCATCAGAAAAAGAAAATTCTTCCTTTTTCTCAATATTTTTTTCCATTTGTTATCTTTTGTGATATGTTCTTCGAAAGAGTGGAAGTGAAATATATATACAAGCAGAGAGAAGAGGAAGGGGAGCTCCTTAATTAATTAGATGGAGGTTGAGATGTTTATTTCACTGAAAAATAAACGGGAGACTTGGAAGGAAGGTTTTTAAGCTAAGAATTAACTCTTTAATTTGAGTTTGGTGAATGAGTGGTAATTTACACTGGAACTTGAAGAGATATCTATTTTCCTTTGCACATTCTTTCGATTGGATGCAAGAATGTTATGACTTGGAATATTAAAGATTGCAAATAGTGTTATTAATTTTAAGATATATTTAAAATAATGATGTAGTTTACTGAATAATCGAATAATAAAACCAAATATCATAAAAATAATAATTAATAAAAATAATAATACCAAACATTAATGTAAAATTTATTCCTACAAGCAGATCTAGAAATCTAAATTTAATAATCACCAAGTGATAAACAATTATATTTGTAATTAATGCACATAAAATAAAGTAAAATGTAAAATTAAGTATATTAATTAGCTTAACTAAAATGAAATGCTAGAATTCTATTTGAATAATTAAAATGAAAGGCCAAAAGACTAATATCGTTTAAAGATTAAAAAATAATCAATTAATAAGATACAAGTAATAACTATTTGACTCCCTATTTTTGAAACTATTCAATGCCCTATTTCTACAACTAACGGGCTCATACTTAAAATTAATACTATGAATAATTATATGAGAATGGCACTCTCAAACTACGATATGATTTGTCGAATAGCCTTTGGCAAGCCTGGCAATGATCTCTACAAACTGTGTTAATTGATTCCAAAAATTTGGATTGGAATATCATGGCAATTTTAGGTAGCAAATTCGTAAGAGCTTCATGGAGGTTAAGGAACTTAAAGAGCTTCTCTGAAGACCGATGACCAATATTGATGGCCTCAATGAAACTTAGAAGTTGAATAGATGCGCTCTTCACTAATTCAACAAAGGGGGTACGTCTCCTAATAGGTCATAAAAAATCTAATCTCAAAGGCGACCCTCACTGGTGAATCCATCAATTGATATTAGACTCTAAAGTGTGCCGCCACAGCCGTCGGACTTTATTGATGCTAAGCATTTTGATCCCCAAATGTACGAAATAGAGTTCCAAATAGACTTACGGTTGCCATCGTACACTTGAAAGCATTTTGTGGTCATAGTCGATGGGCGAATTATTAGGTCCGGTCACCGGACCTATCTCTGCGTTTGGACACCAATAGAAATCAGACATCTTGATGAATACACGTGTAATTTTTTTAATATAATCTTTTTTTTCTTTATGTCTTGTCATCCCGATCGACCCGACCTAATAACCTGGAGATGATTTGAATTCAGGATTACAAGAATGAAAACGAAGCATTTGTACTTTTCACTCGGCATTTTCACTTCTCTCTCACTCTTAGAACTCTGTCATCGGACTTCTACAATACCTTCTATTCAACAATACCTTCTTCTCGGTGGCAGTCGACGATGTTGGAGTACTTCTGTATTATAGAAATGGTAATACTATGCCTTTGTTGCACTTTAGGTGTGCTTTAAGTGTGGTTTATGTTATATTTTAATTTTTAAGGTTTAGTGTTAATTTTATATATACTAATTTGTTCAATGTGATCTTAAAATATTTATTTTATGTACTTAAACCTTCTTCGTAAATGAAATAAACTTGTGATGGGAAAGCTTTAGGTTTGCTTTAGTTGTGCTTTAGTTGCACTTTAGTTGTGCTTTATAATTCTTTTGTAATTTTTTTTCAGATGCCGTATTAAAGGCTAGTTACTTCTCGATGCTATGTTACAACTTTCAAAAAATTTGTGATACTTTTGTCGAGATAATTGATGAAGAACTTGAGCAGACTTTGAGGAATTTGAACATTTATCAAATTTTGAAATTTCCAACATTCCTGCAATGTTTACCTCTTCTTTTTGAGATTCTGAAATTTTGGAATTCTACTGATGAAAGCTTTATTGTGAATGGTCATTTACTTAAATTTACTTCTGATGAGATTGCTTTGCTAACAGGTCAGATTTTGAATAAAGAATTATTGATATATTTTTTACATTAAATATATATTTTTATATAATTTTTCTCACAGGTTTTCTTAACGGAGGTGATGATATCAAATAAAAGATTGATCCTCTAACTGAATCTCTATCAACTAAAATAATAACTAAAATGATAAAATTAGATAGATTACTGCTAAGTTAAAGACCTTTAAAATATTTTTGTTGTCTAATCTTTTTTTTCCCACTAAATAACTATAAAACCCCTAGAAGACTCACATATGTAGCAAATAATGTACTTGAGTTTAGTTCTATCAATTGAGCTTCATGTATAAGAAATTTTGTGGTTGAGAAATTCGATAAAATTACTAACAAGTTTGTAATGGAAAATTCATTGTGTTACATCAATAGTTTTTTTTTCACTCACACTGGTAAATTTACTGGCCTACTAGTTTTTCCCTCTCATTAATTTTTAATGTTAATTTATAATATTTTATGTTTAGAATTATATAGATTTGGATTTTGAAATACTTTTCCTTGAATAAACCATCCGATCTAGAATTAAGGCTGCATTTTTTATATGGGAGGGGAACACTGAAATATTCTATTCCCAATAAAGTACTGCTAAATTATTTAAATTTTTGAAAAAAAATGAGGTACTTTTAAGACTAAATTTAAATTATTTATTATATTAAAGTGTAATTATAGCATACTTAAAGTATAAATATAGCACACTTAAAGTGCAACTATAACACACTTAAAGCTCAACTAAAAACGCATGTAAAGCGCAACTATAGCGTACTTAAAGCTCACATTAAGTGCAATTATAACGCACATAAAGCATAACTATAGTGCACTTAAAGCGCAAATAGATATTTGCTAATAATATATTTATATTTTTTTTCAAATTTATCTTATTATGGAGAATGTTACAAATGAAGAAGCAAAAATATATAGGGCTAACAAAAATGCTATTCAAAATTAGGAAATCCGGCAGCAACACCAAAAAATTCATTCACCACAACAAAAAACAAATTCACACCCCCACCACCCTCTCCTCATTCTCTTCATCGAGAACCACCTAAAATTTTTCCTCAACTGCCTACTCAACCTTCTACTAAACCACCTCTTATAAAAGTTGAAGATTGGTCGATTGTTCAGAATAAACTTCTGAAAGAAATTCAAAATATATGCAATAAAATTGAACAAAATTTAGGCAACATAGTTGATCAACTTGAAGATAGTTTGGAAAAAGTTAAAGCAACTTTAGATTTTCTACAATATAAATTCATTGACTTTCAAATATTTTATAATTATGATAAACCTTCTATATCTTCATCTTCCTCAAATATCCAATCAGTTAAAAAATCTAAAACTACAGCTTTTCCTCCATAATGATATATTAAAGATTTTCCTCCATCACCATCTAATAAAGATTTTCCTCCATCACCACCCACAACAGATGTTCCTCCACTAACACTCATTACAGATGTTCCTCCACTACCCATAATAGATGTTCTTCCACCACCAATAGTCAATATAAATATTATTCAACCACCAATATAGAGTTCTTCCAAGCAGCTCATCCAATACCTACCATAAAAATAAAAAAGAAAAAGCGAAGACAATAAAGAAACTGAAAGACCAGATATATTAATGAAAACCTAAGAGGTTATTAGTATTGATAATATAAAAATTCAACCTCGATCTGCACAACATTCAATGGAATAACCAAGGAAGGATTTTCTAACTGCTTAGTAATAAAGTTTTATATATGAATATTTTAGAAAGTTTGGTAAAAAGTAAGTTGAGCCACTTACGCTTTAAATGCATTTTAAGTGCGCATTCAATTTTGTATGTGCAAAATTTTTTATCTTTTCTATAGGGACGACTTAATATTTTCATCTAGTAACATAGTAATAAACAGAGAAGATATTGATGATGTGCTCACAAATCAATGGTTTGGCGATAATCATATAGATGCTTTTGCTTGTTTGTTATTTGAGAAGAGTAGGATAATGACAGATAAATTTCAACGCTACTTGTATATTTTTCCATGTACAAGGTATGTATAAAAAGTATTTATAATTTATTTATCATATTACTTTTTTTATATTGCTGACTTATTACAGGTATATAAGGGGTATAAAAAAGATTTCAAATTGTTTATCAAACACATTAATCCAAATTATATTAAAGAAAGCAATCTTTATGTTCAACCCATAATTTTTAGTAAGCATTGAATACTTATTATAGACAAGTTAAAAGAGAAAGTCTAGAAATTATATGATTCCTTATCAAATCCTGAACATAAGGATATATGTTATAAAGTTGTAAGTTAAATTCAGATTTTAAGCATCTTATTTTCTTTTCTCAATATGAGCACAAAATAAAATAATAGTTTTATTTATTCAAATAAAATACTTGCTTGAAAACACCAAAGGATGCTTTACAAGCGATATAACAAAATAGAATTTACAAACTATTCATGAAATTCCAACTCAGCCAATGATTTTGACTATAAAATGTTCGTGTGTAAATATATGGAGAAAGTTGTTCAACAAAAGAAAGTGGGCTGAGCTTCATATAAAGATTGGAAAAAGTATATGCCAAAATTTAGGGTAGAGTTAGCATATTTTCTTTTTCTTACTACAAAGAAGTAAAACTATTGTAAAAAATTATAAATTTTGTACATGAGTTATAAATCTGAATATTTTAGTATTAAATGTTAATATATAGTTTTTTTTGTTATGTAACTTTTGTACATTTGAAATTTTAAGGATTTATAAATTATACTTTTATGAGGAACAAATAAAGTGCAAACGAAGCGCAAACAAAGCACAATTATGGCACAACTAAAGCACAAGCATAGCCTAACCAAAGCTAAGCAAAGTGAAACCAAAGAGCACCTAAAGTGCATCCAAAGTGCAACTAGAGAACACCCAAAGCGCAACTGGAGTGCACCCAAAATGCAACTAGAGCACACCTAAAGTGCACTCAAAGCGCAACTAAAGCACAACCAAAGCATAACTAAAGTGAATAGAAATCACTAAAATTACAAGTAATCAATGAAACATTCTTACAATAAATAGTAATAAGTCCCAATAAAAATTTCTTATTGAAATTCAAAACTTGTTACAATAAATATTCATGATTTCTAATAAATATTATTATAATGAAAATTCATTAAATTCCAACTCTGAAGTAATGAAATTAATTATCAGTTATGTGTATTCAGCATCAGGTTGGCTTGTTGGTTAGCTAGTTATATATTCCTCAATGAAACATTTAGGAATGCTTGAGAAGTTCATCTGTGTTGAAGAAGGATCATCCATTATTTTTTCCCCCACCAAAGTTTTTTGTCTGTTAAAAATTATAGCTTTATTCTTAGGTAAGGAATTATATAATTGACAAGTTATTAAAACATACTCTTAAGCCGCTTCTTCTTTTTCCAACAGCTTTTCAGCTTACATTTGATATGTCTTTAGGTCTACGCTATAGAGGATCTTTTAAATTAGCACTTTGACATTAGAATCTTGCAACATACTTCAATTTTGTTTTCTTGCCACTAAGAATTAAGTATAAGTTTTCAGCGATACATTTCATTGAGGCAAGAATATACTCATCTACCTCCTCATTCTCTTAAGTTTATGTGCTCATTTGATATACAAATCTACTCACTTAATTTCTGAATATGAATCCCCTACAACCTTTAAAGTTATTACTTCTCTGAGCTTTGCCCAAGTTACCTGAATGAATATCTTGTTGAGCCCTTGCTGACAATCGTATTCATATGTACTTCTTAGGGAATTTAGCCATATCCAACTGCTTAAAAACCCTCATGTAGTGAGAACACAACAATCCTATGGTATCATACTTCCTACACCTGCATTGAAAGTTACCTTCTGTTGCATCAAAGTTAACCACCCAAGGATGATGTTGGTCCTTATTCTCTATGTAGTTGATTAAAAACTTTGAAGAATAAATCAAGATGAAGTTTATACTCATTTCTCCCATAGCATGTATAAATTCTTTCTCAAAAAATGAATATAGTTTTCTTGAGTAAAATAAAGCAGCTTGTTTTAATATTGAGATGTTCTTTATCACAAGAAAAATTTCAAATTGGCTGTATTTATACTCCTTATACTGCTCATTTCACCACCATTTCATTAATACATTTTCCAACCCAAGAAAATAATCAGTTAATGAACTTGTTGGATTCAACATGCCATGACACACATGTTTAGTACACTTGCTATGCTGCATTGATAAAATGCCCATGCTAAAACAATCCTTGTTAAAAGCTGTTGACAACTTTCTTTTTATCTTAGAAAGATCCTACAACCATTCATGGTTATGAAGGTTCCCATCATTGATCATTTCAGTCCATGTCTCCTCTAAAACTTCCTCAGAATCACACCACCTCATACACTTATAGAAGAGTCCTTTGGCTTTATTATTGCTATTAAAGATAGGTACTTTTGATGGAACCTTTTTAAAGATGTCCCATTGGCATAATCTATGTAAAGTGTGAGGTAATGCATCTTCTATGGTCTTGGCCATAATTTGGTCCTAATTAGTGAATATTATTGTTGGATATTTATTACCCATTATTCGTACAAATATTTTAAACAACCATGTAAAATTTTTAATTATTTCTTCTGACAAAAAAGGAACCCCTAATAAAATATTTTGTCAATAATTATTAACACCAATAAATGGTGCACATACTAAATTATACTTGTTGAGCCTTTAGCTAGTATAAAAAATCAACACATCTCCAAAACATTCATAATCTATCCTGCCTCAGCCATCAACACAGAATAAATTTAACAATCTATCATGCTCATCATTTTGAACATCTCATATGAGCATGTGGTCCTCAACTTATCGATCTTTAAATAATTGAATAAAAGAATTAGTGTCATCAAATTCAATAATTGTTCTGTTATCCTTTTGAATAAAATTATAGGCATCCCTCTTAGAGAAACCAACATTCTCATATCCTCCAACTTCTTCTGCAAGGAAGGCATATGAATCAATGATTCTAATCCCCACATTTGTCATTGATTTTAAGATTGAAGTTTTTTCCTCAACAACATTCCTACATGATCTAAGAAGGTATCAGTTAGCTGGGGTAGCTAATTCATGGTTGTGAGTTTTAATAAATCTTATGAGATGCAATAACCATCTTCATCAATTACGAACCTCATAATGGATGGACAACCAATTCTAACATCTGGTTTAATAAATATCTATCTTGAATTTAGATCAATACTATTCTTGAAACCATCCTTTGAACATACAAAGTCCTTGGATTTTGTCTTCCTAGAATTTAGCCAAAAATTATGATGGTCTTTTCGAATGCTAAAGCTATTATTATGGGCATAAGTATAATAACATTCATATGCTTCTCTCTCATCTTTAAAAATAGTGTGAAATGATAAGAAAAGATTACAAAGTGGATAAAAAGTGCAACCAAAGTGCAATAAAAGCATAAATAAAGTGCACATAAAGCGTAACTAAAGTGCACATAAAGTACAAGTTATGGGCTTCAAAAATTTGGCCCCAACCTCCACCCACTATGTTTGCTTTTTCTTTTTTGGGGGAGTTTTAAAGGATTAAGTTACAGGGTAAATTTTGGAAGGTAGATTGGTTTGTAGATAAAATAATACCTAGAGATTTCTCTCTCATTTTGCGAGGACTTTATAATCAGAGTTCTAGTTTCATATAGGCGCAAGACCTTATAGTTAATTACCCCTCCAGATAATGATAGAGAATTTTAAATTAAGGTTAGTCATCGATCAGATATGTAGACATACCTGTTATCTGGCATATAGTAGCAGTATGGGTTTGGGATGTTGGAAAATGATTGGAAATTAAAGAGTTTATATGTTTAATATTTAAAATTAGAAAATTTATCATCTTGTACTTAAAGCAGATGGTGGGGGAATGGATGATAGACCCGATCAAGATCCCATGGTTCTATCATCCCAGGCATCGTGGTCCCTGGTCTACTTAGTCAGAGGAGGTAGTCGACCCAACTTGATAGAAGGATCCATGTCGGCAGCCATGGGTTGCTTCGTCCAAGGGGACCTTGTAGACCTGGGGTGAATGTTTGTTTAAAGAGATAAATTTGAATCCATCTCAGCTAACAGAGGACTTTATGCACTATCAATCATATCCTATTAATTCATATCTCAAGAATTTGATGCAGTAAGGAACATATTGGCTCTGGCCATAATCGTTATTTTGTGGTGTCATTTGGCGGTAAAAGCACTTGTTTCAGAGGCCCCCGGGTCATAACCATTTATCCTGCGGTGCTATTTGGTAGCAAAACTGCTGGTTAGAGGACACGTATCATGTCCTTACTATTAGATACTTATTTAAAAATGGATCTTAGGGATATTTTTGATTAGGCATTAGCTCTATGTGAACTGAAGTTATATTTGAATTTGTCCACCTCGACAAACTATTGTGGAGGGTGGATGGATTTTGCTTTAAGTATTGATGAATGAATTTAAAAATTTAAATATCTTTGGATTTAGATGATTTTGAGATTTTTGATTTTCGGGCGTTTGGATAGAATTTGAAAGTATTTATGAGATTAACCCCTCTAGTTGAGATTTTTATTCAACACAGCCATCATTGGGGTTTAAAGTTATTTATATTTGAAAATATTTGTATTTTATGGATGAACCTTGTCGACTCTGTTAAGTTATCAATAGAGGATCGAGTTTCATAGGCTTTGTGCCTTTGTTAGTGAATTCTTTTGATTATAAGCTTTGAAAGCCTAATATGAATGTATTAAAATAAATATATCGGTCGCTGTAACCATATAATTATTTGATGGTTCGAACTCTGTCAACCCCTATTGATCTCTATAGAAGGATCAGATTTGAACTTGAATTCACTTGTTGTCCCACACAGCATCCCTAGATGTCACATGTGTACCAATAACACGCTTGCAAGGGCCATGCAGGTGTTTAAAGGCATTTTATAATCATTGACTACTTGCTTAGGAGGATCAGGTTCAGATTTATTGACCCGCGCAGCATCCTTAGACGTCACGTGTATACCAATAACTTGCTCGTTGGTGCATATGCGGGTGTTTGGGGGAATTTTATAATTATTGACTGAACCTTATCGAATCTTATTTACTTGTTTAGGAGGATCAGGTTCAAATTTATTGACCCGCATAGCATTCTTAAACATCACATGTGTACCAATAACACACTCATCATGGCCAATGTGGGTTTATGATTGTACTTGTCCCTTGTGTATCTATATGCATACAAACTACGGTGCATGTATGGGGCACTCTATGATAATTTATAAATGCCTTCTATCTATTTGCATGAAAATGTGGATCTGGTGGCATGGCGTAGCAGCTTCTGAATTGAGTTATTTGTTACTTTGTACAGGCAAACTGTCATGTACTACTTGCATGATTTACATATGTAGATTGTAGTGCACTAACTAATCTCCTGCTTTGGGTTTGTCAATTCTTACATATGCTGTGACTCCCTTGTAACTTTCTTGTGGATGGCATATTAGGTGTATAACATGTGGCTATAATCTTTAGCATTTTCAGTACATTCAATATTATTGCTCATAGGCATGTAGATGTATTTATTCATAGGCTAAATTTTACTCCTGGACACTGTATTTACTGAAATTTTTCTACATCTACCCATAGGTGGCATGTTGTATATATATTTACATTCAATGAGAGATTGTATGTATTGCAAATCTTTTGATGTTATATAAGGGCCTTCGCATTTATCACAGTTCTTCTATATTTGTCTATAGATGTGTATTGTGTATATGAAGGGTCTTCTACAACGACTTGAAGGAGTTTGCATTTGTTATATTTCTTCACTCAGATTTGTAGGTGGGATATTGTGTGTATAATAGTCTTCCTGCAGTAATTCATAGGTACTTGCATTTGTTGCATTCCACCCGCCTTTGCTTGCATGATAAACATAAATTTGCACACCAACTATCATCATTGGTAGGAAATTTAACTGTCAGGGATTTTATATAATTCGCTTGCAACCAACTATACCTTCCCTCTGATTTTCTTTGCTTGCTGAGTTCAATGCTTCTGTTTATATTAGATTCATAGTTCTCGTGCTTACATTTGAACTGTAAGGTATTACTACATCCACTTCGGTGAGTTGTAATCTCTTGTAGGTGGTAGAAGCATTCGTTCGTCCTTATGTTATAATTGATTTTATGAACACACTGACATTTGTTGCTTGCTTCTTGTATATTTGTTCAAGTCAATCAATTTGTATGAACCTTTACCATCCTTAGTGAGTGAATGATACTAGGGATCATACGACCTACATTGTTTTTGAACATAACTTTTAGTCTACAAGGGACTTGCATGTGGATGACAATTTCAACATACCTTTTGCATCAATTATTTGACATTTTGTTCAATTCAAGTCTCCTATTCATATGAATGGATGAGATCTTATAAATCATTTGATTAATGAATCTCACATATATTCATTTACATCTTGATTTGAAATGTTAATTTCAATATTCTATATTCAAATGAAATTCCTTTTTGGATTGTGTCATACATAAGATCCATTAATCTTATCTTGAATGATGGATTTTAATTCCTTGCTAAATCTCATTCATGTGGCAAGCTTCAAGTTATCATGTTCAACTTTATTTGAGCTTCATGCAATGCTCTTTCGAGTTTGAGTCCACAAGTATTAATTTCAAGTTCG
The DNA here is from genome assembly GCA_016618105.1 of Dendrobium huoshanense. Classification (NCBI taxonomy): domain Eukaryota; kingdom Viridiplantae; phylum Streptophyta; class Magnoliopsida; order Asparagales; family Orchidaceae; genus Dendrobium; species Dendrobium huoshanense. The sequence goes on along the minus strand of CM028358.1, from coordinate 44,104,766 downwards.
AGTTCTTGTCCACCATGGTACGAGTTCCCTGCGATCCAACTCAAGTCTTTGCTTGAGTTCAAATAACAAGCTAAAGTTGAAGTTCACAAGTCCTTCATATGTTCAAATAAAGTTCAGGCTCAATATGAGCCTCTTCTATTCGAGTCTCATATTGTCCTTGCAAGTTTAATTTCACATCCAAATTGTTCAAGTCATGATCCATCAAGCTCAAGTTAAGTTCATAATTGATTCAAGTCTCAAATTATGGTTCATTTAAGCTCATATTCATTTAGATTTGAATTTATTTAAATCAATTGCATCAAGTTCACAAGTCCCAAATTGCTCTTTGAGTTTAATCAAGTCCAAGTCCAAGCTCACTTTTTTTGTTCAAGTCCTTTGTTTCAATGAAAATTTTGGCAACCTCCTGACGTCTTCCTCATTTAGGAGAAAAAATCAAGAGGCGACCTCCCCTCCCTCGATGCTACATGAGCGCTCTAGGTAGGTGACAAATGACACAGCGGTTCCATATATTAATTTTTTATCCCCGCCTGCTACATGAGCGTTTAAGGATTTGTTTATTATTATTTATTATTTTTATCACCCTCGCCACAAGCGTCGCGCTGGTTTCCCTCTCTACTACGCTACGTGAGCACATAGGGGGTTTGCCTGCTCGTCGCAAGCATTGAAGAAGGATTGTTTTAGGTCGTCGCAAGCAGCGCGCCGATTTCCCTCCCTACTACACTACGTGAGCGCATAAGGGGTTTGCTGGCTCGTCACAAGCCACGAAAGAAGGATTTTTGAATTAGAATTTTTTTTTATTTTCTTTTCTCAAATGCATAAAACACATTTTTTTTTCTATTTTTTTATTTTTCTTTTCTCATTTTTTACTTTCTCTAGTTCATCCAAAAGATTTCTAGAATCTGAGAGGCCTACTGTCATACTCCTATAGTTTGTTTCCTTACAATCTTTAGAAATCTTCATTTGAGGACCTACTTCCATCAACTCATTGGAAGCACTAAAATCAGGTAATACTTTTGCTGGATCCTGCAATAAACTCTGTGAACTAGAAGATTCTCCATAAGGAACTTCACTTAAATCCTTGATCATGGAGATATTTGGGTGAGTTGAACCTGGAGATTCTCCCTTAAGCCTTGATTGTCCACTTTCTTGAGTATCATGATGTTCTAGAGAACCAATATGAAGCATGCTTTCTTCTATCAACTGGATAATTTCACTAAACTATGAGCCAACAATAGAAATCAATTCCTTTTTATTGCTATGTGTCTCCTCTTGAGATGAAAGATCCTTTTTTTTTAATCTGCCAAGTCTTCTTCAGCTTGTACAATATTTGACTTAGGCTTATTTAGCTTCAGTTTTGTATGGCCCAGATTCATGCTCAATAAGCTCAAGGGAGACTCGACATCATTTCTCCCCATATTTTCTGAAATTAGGTTTCCTTCTCTAGAGCAACCTCAGTTTCAGCCATAGTTACAGGTGACACTTCACCAGGAAGGTCCTCTTGCTTTTCTTCAGAACTTGGATATATCCAATCTCCATCAAAGCTTTTATCATGTTTTGCCTTTGAAACATTTCTAAGATTTTCCAAGTGGACGACTGGGTTGAAGAAGAAAGTAGAGAGCGGGATTTTGGAAGTGGGTTGAGAAAACATTTGTGAAATCAGAGAAGAGAAGGCTCGTGAGGTGTGTTTTGGCTGGGGGGAGGAGGGCCTTGGACAGAGTTGGGGATTTTTTAAAAGAGAGCCCGAGCAAGGAAGGTTTATTTTGCTTTATTTAACGATCGACTCACCATCAGATTGTAGTGCCCGAGGTGAAGATTACTTCGACGGGTTAAACCAAAATGCTATGGAGGTTTTGGGGATCCCCGATTTTCAATCTTTATCTTATGGTTTTGGCTGTTCTTTCATTTGGAGACTCTATAGTACCGACTTTGTGGCTGCTGAATGGTTTAGATGCAAATACTCCTCCCCTTGGAGGACTAACCATTCTTCTCCTTTTAAATTCTGGAAGTTCATACATCAGGTGGTTGTTAATATTAAAAGGAGTATTCAATTTGTTGTGATTGCTTTAAATTGTAAGCTATCCATGTTTTGGGATCCTTAGGTAGGTGGAAATTCTATCTCTGATATTATTTCCCCTCTTCCCTGTTCCTCTGTCCTTGATGGTTTAGTTAATGATTATTTGGGTGGGGGGGGGGGGGGGGGGGGGGCGCTGGAGCTTACCTGATTGTCTTTTCGTCTGGGCAAGACAAATTATTCAAAGCATCCCTATTACTACTTCTAATTCTGCAATTTTTAAATGGAGAGGCTATTCCAAACCTATGTTTAAAACATTTAGGCTGCATTTCTTTAAAGATTTGGCTAAAGCTAAGTGGTCTAAATTCATCTGGCATAAGAGATCGTCTCTTCAATTCTCTTCTTACGCTTGGCTTCTGATTTACAATGAGCTTAAATTGGCTGATGTGCTTGCCAAGAGGAACATTTTTATTCAACCTGTCTGTCCGCTTTGTGTGTCTGATGAGGAAAATATCAATCATATGTTTTTCCATTATGACTACTCTTTTGCAGCTCTTACTCACCTGCTACTTGTGTTGCATTGTTTTCTGTTTCGACCAAACCTGATGCAAGTTTTTCAATTTTTGGAGGAATTTGGAGATTATAGCTATGAGGAGAAAACTTTATGTTACTTCGTGATTTGCTGTGATATATACTATATATGGAGGGAACGCAATGATAGACGTTTTGCTGGATTTAACTCTTCATCCATTTTATTATGTAGCAAAATGGTTAACTCTATCTCTCGTAAGGTGGCTAAGTGGAAAAATGTCGATTTGCTCAGAAATTCTTTTCCAAGGTGCTTTAACTAAGGGATCTTTGTTGGATTTCGGGTTGCTATTTTTTTGGGACAATGTATCCAGTACCTGCTATGTCCAATGCTCCCTTTTGATGGCCACTGGCATTTGCTTGCTGACAGTTTTTCTCTTGGAATGGCACCATCTTGCAACGGGTTCTTCTACCCCTACTTTTTCTTTTGGCAACCAGGGAGGCCCCGTGCTCTTTCATCGTTTTGCTGGGCAAGCTGATTAAGCTGATGCTTTGCTTACTCATTAGCAGGTCCCAATTTCTCGAGTCCCTAAGCTGGTCTTATTAATTTTGGTCCTTTTTTGGGTTATCATAGGTCTTTTGTTTATGTATTTGCTTATTGGTTAGGGTTTTTTGTTTTGTTTAGGCTCTTTTTGTTAGCCACCCATTTTTTGGTATATTAATATATGGGCTTTGCCCCAAATTTTCCATAAAAAAAGGTTTTCAGGGATCTCATTTCAGACGTTCCAACTTTTGACAGAACCAGGTTAGAATTAATTGTGATATGAAATTTCAATTAATTTAATTTACTTTAAATTAATATTAACATTAATAATATATCATTATTAATATTAATATTAATTTTAGATTGCAATCATGTGTTGAATTCAAAATGAAATTCCTTGATTTGCATGCCAACTGCTCCGTTTTGTTTATCAAATTTGTTGAATATCAAAATCAGACAATTTGACAGTGCATTTAGGGTATTGTCAATGTTCTGGTCGCAACAATGCAATTTGTTTCTTGCTCAGATGTCATTTCATCACCACCGAGACTAATTTTCATCAAAATGCGTGTTATTGAATATGAATCGCCTCGGGATTCATGGCATCACCTCAGATGATCTAAATTGATTAAATAAAACATATATTCTTAATGTCGATGATGTTTCGGATGCAATGATGCAGTCTGTTTTATGATCAGACTCCATGTCGTCTCCGTAGAGGCAAAATTTCTTTATTTGTTTCCTTCGCATGATATTCGAATCACCTTGAGATTCGCACCACCACCTTAGATGATCCAAATTGATTAAATAAATTGTATATTTTTAATGTCGATGATGTTCTGGATGCAATTATGTAGTCTATTTTATGCTCGGATGCCATGTCATCTCCACAGAGGTAAATTTCCTTGATATGTGTTCCTTCATATCATATTTTTTAATCACCTTGAGATTTCCGCCACCACATCAGATTATCCAAATTAAACATTTCATTATTCCAATCATAATGGAGAAATCCATTTTGCAAACGGACTTTATTTGGATAATGATGATTTGTGCTATTGCCTCGGGCAATACAGATGCTTCAATAGGTTTGTTCCAGATGCAACCTCATTATTTGATCAACCTCGCACTTTAAAAATTTGTCATCCGGTTCGATTGCGAGGGCTAAAAAAATTCGATGATCGTAATGCCTCGGTATTCATGCCACCATATCGCTTTATTCACTAGCTTGGGTCCTTTCTTGTTTGGTTTGAGGTATAAACACAAATAAATACAACTAAAGCGCACTCAAAAGATGCTTCAAATTGAATAATAAAAAAATAGTAAACAAAAACATCAAAGTGGTAATCATATTGTTCAACTACTCGGTCGGCCGAAGAAATTGAAGTGTGAAGTATTAATAATATGACAATGTTCCAGATGCAACTTAGTCACACTTATGTAGTACTATATAAATATTTAGATTTAACAGATTTTTAATTTGCTTAAATGAAATGTTGAACAAATAGTTAATGGGGGAAGTTTATTTGTAAACATATTTTAATATAAACATAATATCCAACATTGGATTTGATGTTACAGTAATTTAATAATTAATAGTAACCTCGCACTTTTATAATATTAGTATAGATATAGATATAGATATATATGATGAATATTAATTAATATATTATATTATTAATTCGGTATATATTAATTAATAAATAATTAAAAATTAAATCAAATTGTAATAGAATAGGCCATTAATGTAAACCATGCCTAAAATAAAAGGTTGAGATCTTTGATCTCATCTCCGGTTCGATTGCGAAATATATATTCAATTCTATCCAAATCTTCACACAAAAAATGGAAAGATCAGAAATCAACCTTGCACTACCTGAAATTATGAAACTTCATTCGATGTTCAAATTGATCGTAATGCGACACGAATAAACGTCTCAACAGTGTTGCAGAGTGAATGATGTAGACCATATGTATTTGAGGTCGTTTGACCATTAACAAGTGATTCTTAATCAATCACAAAGAGAAAAAATGTGCACCTACCCAAACTTACTGTGTAGAGACATGTTTCCTCTAAGGCAAATGAATCATATCATGCTTTATTAACATACTAGCTTGGGTACCCTTTCTTGACTACTTAATTTTTGGTCTAAAAATAATTTGAGGTAATTTTTGGATGGAATGATAAAATACACATAAAGTGAATCTCACAATTGCTGTTGGCTTTGATGTTTAAAGTACATTTGATTTATGGAAGGAAAAAAAAAAGGAATAAATTTCGATAATATGTTTTTATTTATTTTGGAGAAAAAAGAATTTCTTACCATTCTTGATTGCAGAAGGAAGAACTCAAAAGCATCTAGCCACAAAGTGCTAGACAGTTAGACTAAATGCTTCTACATTAGAAATACATATAGTGCATAATATTATTAAGAGAAACAAAGTCTATAATTATTAAGAGAAACGAAGAGGCATTTGTCTGCATTCATTAGTTGTAATTAAACAAAGTGTATAATTAATAAGAGAAATGAAAAGGCATTTCTTTGCATTTATTAGTTGTAATTAAGAGAAACTAAGTTTTATTTGATATGCAATTAAGAGAAAAGAAGAAGCGTCATAAAAAAGTCATTTCTTTGCAATAATTTCAATTTGATGCCAATGAATGCAGAGTAAAAAACATCACCGCAACTAATTAACTCAGCTTAACAAAAATAAATATGATGTATTTGAGTTAATAAAGTAATTAATATAATTATAATTATTAATAATCATAAGAATTTAAAAAAATCAGTTAATAAAACATTTATTACTCTTTTTTGAAGAGTCATAAATGGACGTTTCAGATTAATTGAAAATTTATAGATGTATGATCAGGATTTGCTATGAGTAGAATTCCAAGAAATTTTTATATTGTAGTATAGATATATATTCAATTATATGACATTTAAATAATAATTCACTCAAAATCTTGATGCATGTCAAAATGAGGCCCGATTCGAGTGTAGATGGACTCGTTTGAAAGTTCTCAATGATAAATAATTTTTACACAATATGTTTTTTAAAACAAAACCCCGATGAAAATTTTTCATGAAAAAGATCACATAAATGAAACCTAGCACACATGGAATTGCGTGAAAATGTCAAAAATTAAACTTTGTGCTCATTTCATGTATCCCCATACATAATTTAATTATGGAATCCAGAGATCCAAACTCGATGGTGACTAAGTGCAACCTCAAGCGATGCAGGCTATCATCACCGACACTTATACAAAAAAAGCAATCAAACTTAATTGATGCCCATGAGTTAACTGACGGTCACTACTAACAAGGGATAATTGTATTGAGCATAAATAAGAGTCCAAGGAACATATGTAACAAAAATGAGTACAACAACTTTTATCCTTCCTAGAAGATGATAAGAGTAATATTTAGTTCACTAATTCTAGTGATTACAAATCATCTCATGCGCCAAAATATATATCTATCAACTCTCCTTTATCTTTGCCACAATAACATTACCGTAAATATTTGACTCTCCTTAGTTATTAATATATTCCTCTATAATAGTTGAATGCTTAACTTAGTACTGCAAAAAATATGTATGTGTGTGTGTGTGTGTGTGTGGGGGGGGGGGGGGGGGGGGGGGGGGGGTGTTTGCTCTGGAATGGGTGTATTAAAAATTACTTAAGAAAATACTCTTGATATTATTCTCTTATCAATTTTTGCAAAATACTTATATATATTAAAGTATGTCATGTCCCATAATCTTATTTAAAAGAATTTTTTTTATAATTTAATATAATATTCACTAGAGTTATCTAGTTTTTTTTTATCAAAATGAACATCATAAAAAATAATTCTATTGATCAAAACATCAATATACATTTGTATTCATACTCAAAATATCATATACAATACGTAGGAATCATATAATTACAACACATCTTCCCTTTTCTTGAGGATAAAGTAGTAATTAAAGAAACAAAAGTAAACCCTCAGGAATCTTGGTCAATCTCACCATTCTAATCCTTTTCCTTAACATAAATCTTTTAAATCACATATAATGAATAAAATAATCCAACATGTAAATAAAATCTAACAGTTGAACTAAAAGCACGATAAAGAAGCAGTATGCTTGTCATCACTCAATTCATATCAATAAAAATTGATTTGATCGTGAATGGGTGTAAAAATAGTAAAACTCACATTTTATAATAGTAGAATATGTAAAATAATAACACATAACAACATAAAAGATAATAATATATGGTATATAAACAATAAAATTTGTAAGAATTTGTAAGCTAGTTACCCAATATGATGTTATTAGTGAAATAGTGACCAATCATTATAAAATTATATGTTGTATCAGTACTATTCAATCAATAAAGATATTATATATATATATATATATATATATATAATGATAGCATCAATGACAGTTATCCAAATTATATAAAAATAGTAAATCTACAATAGTAACAATACTTTATAAGTAGCAATAGACACCATATTCAACCATTCTATATCATTATCAATTTAGTATCGTAACCACATGTTTAGTATAACTAGTATACCACATGATCAACATACGACATCAATTTTAAATAATGAATCAATAACAACAACATTGATAATTAATCAATAGTAATATTAGTAATAGTATCAATAATATTAGTGGCTGAACTAGTAAAATAGTATAATAATAATAGTTGAAATATTACAATAACAATACAATAACTATAAAATCATATAATAACAATGAATTAGTGGCATGCATTTCAATATTCACACTAAATAAGCTGGGAATTTTTACTAAAGTGGTGTCTTTCTAATAATCATAATCACTACAAGAATTAGAAATTCTGTAATTATTGGCTCCTTAAATAGAGTAGTTACTTTTGCCATTTGACATATAAACAACTCTATATAACTCCTAATAATTGAATCATGTGAATCAGTAGAGGATACAGTTAAACCATAATATTTAAAGAAAATCTCGACAGTCAACCATTCGTATAGGTTAGTCAATCTCAAACTAACATCAATTTGTTTTTGAAAAAATTAGGGGCAATCATGCCTAATTTTTTAATTAATGTAATGAAAAGATTACAAAATACAAAAACTGCAAAAATGCAAGAAAAGTAAGAAAAAACTTATAGCCTCTAAAAATTAATAAAAACTACTAATCTAGATGACCAAAGAAGCATCTTCAAAAAAAAAAAAAAACCATCTCACCTAAAGAATAATGATTAAATAGCTAAATAAAAAAAAAATCCAAAATCTACTAGTAGAATCAACAAGACAGAATCTGCTAACCAAAAAAGTCAGCTGAATCTTCAAAAAATAGAACCGGCCCTTATAAAAGTATCACAAGACCATATAGAGAAGTCCACTCCTCAATTTTCAACCAATCTCCAATCTATTCCTTCATAAAAAAAGGCCAACAACGAGCATAAGGAACATTCCTTAAGAAATCAATCCATAAAAAAGGCTTCAAGCCATAGAAAAGAGATGCACCAACAAAGCCTCTAAGCCACAAAAAGAGCTTAACCAACCAATAGGGAGTCAAAATAGAAAACCCTAGCGGTTAAGAATGACAAAACAAGGAATCAAACTAGTTGGTAAGCCAGCAATCCATGAGAAGCCAATGGGAAAAATAGTTTATTATCACCCTAATAACTAGCTTCTAAAACACAACAGAGCAACAACTGCCAGAGAAAGCCCCCTTAAGACAACTAAAAAAGAATAAGACGAGCGCGTCAGCCAAAACAAATAAAGAATCCAGCCAAATCTCATAACACTATTAAAGAACTTAATGCTTCGTATAATGAAAAGATCTCCAAAATAACATTCTTTATAAGCCTTTTCACCATAATAGAACAATTAAACTTCCCAAAAAATGTTCTATTATTCCTTTCTCTCCATATATATTAAATCGAGTAGCAAGTTGAATGAAATAAAGTAGCCTCTCTTTTGTATTAGCTGAAATAAAACAAAAAAACTTTATTCAGGTTTGGTTTGAGCATAAAAAACTCCATCCCTGGTACTAAACCAGATAATTTTAAAGGAAAAATCACACTCAAAGAAAAAAGATGTGTATGATTTTTCTCAGCTTTAGCACATAAAATACAATTAAGAGGCACATTGAAATTCCTTTTACAAATAATATCTAAAATTTCAAACCTTTCAAGACTGACATTCATGCAAAAAAAAAAAAAAATCTCTAAGTATATATTTTTTCCCAAATAAAAGTCATTATGAAACATTTTAAAAGTAGGATGAGAAACCCCATTCCAAGAAATAAACGAAACAATTGGATATAGAATAAAAGATATGTCCAAAAAAATAAGTCCTTTGGAATCTTCCAACCATTATCATTTAACCAAACAGTCACAATAGTTTTATTTAAGGCTCCCAAATTATAATTAATTACTTCATAAAGAGCTCTTCTCTTACACCAATGGTCCTAGATATAAGAAAGAGAATAATCAGGCAAAATTATAAAGGACAACTTACCTTTAACCAAACTAGTAGTATAACATAAATTCTACAAAAAAACAGATGGTTTTAGACGAGGAGGCTTCCTAAGAAAATATTCTTATGCTTATTCGATCTAGAAGGAAAACCAATACTATTAAGAATACGCCAAATTATAGAACAATTGTAAGCAAAACTTAAATATATAGGATCTGGAAAACCAGGACCAACAACATTCTTAGGTCTACAAAACGTTGGTAAAAAACTAGCCTTTTCTTGTTACCACAAACACATATTATTTTTATAGTATTATAATAGTAATAGACACTAATTCTTGAAAGTTCATTAGGGATGTTAAACCTTTATGAACTTGTCCCGAGGCTAACTAAGAGGGGAGTGAATTGGTATTTTAAAAATCTTTCAAATAAAACACAAAACTAAAACCAAAATAATTCACCACAAAGAGTAACAAATGCGAAAATAAAATAAAGAAAGAACACATCGATTTTATAGTGCTTCGGTCAAACCTTGACCTACATCCACTCCTCGGAGGCACCCTCCGAGTATTGCACTAACTAAGTGTCTCTCATTTAGCTCCCACAGCTAGGCGGAGAAGCCTTTACAATAGACTCCTTTCACCAATCCCGGCGTGGTTGAGAACCGACTCCTTTTGCTTCCTCTTGAAGCGGGCAGAGAACCCAGACCATTTACTTAAGTAGACCTCCCAAGAACCTCCCAAGGATGAAGGATGAAGAATGGAGAAGATGACTTTGAACCTTGCTTGGAGCAACCTTTGTGAACCCTCTCACAAACTCCCTCTCATAAATTTCTCTCTCTCTCTCTCTCTCTCTCTCTCTCTCTCTCTCTCTCTCTCTCTCTCTCTCTCTCTCTCTCTCTCTCTCTCTCTCTCTCTCTCTCTCTCTCCCCCCCCCTCTCCCTAGGCTCTCTCAGGTCAAGACAGCAACACTCTTGTCTTCTCTAAGGTAGAGCAAGAGATCTTAAATATAAGAGCTTCGGAATAGCTCTTATTTTATACAAATCGACTTTATTGTCTAGGCCGATAGGGGTATCGGCCTGGTCGATAAGCGTAAATTTTGCTCAATCAGCCTGGTCAGTTTGGGATGATTAGAGTAAATTTGGTCACATCATCTATGATGATCCTGGTCAAATTGTCTAATTCTAAGGAAAATCGTCCTGAATATTGCCCTGAATAGAAGTAGGTCGATGTCAATCGTCCACGCTATCGTCCTGGCCGATCCTGCGATCAGCCGGCTGTTGTGATCGTGCAATTAGCCTTAATTTCTTTTAATAATTACCAGATTAATTTAAGCATAATTGAGCTGCATCATCCAGGCCGATACGATATTGTCCTGGACAATGTCCTAAAATAAAGAATACCTAATTAGATCATGGCGGCTGATTCTTTTTAGTTTGAGCCTATAATCTCGACCGATATAATATCTTCCATGCCAATCAACTTAACGACGACTACCTTAATCATGATGCCCTGATTAGGGTTTCTATTTTTGAATCGATAGTCGAGGCTGATATCAATATCGGCCCGGCCAATGTTACCAAAAATAGTAAACTCTAAGAAATAGTCAGATATTCTCCCAAGGTGTGTGTGTGTGCAAGGTTACTTAGCATTATAAGCCATATCTTTTACAATAGACTCAAGAAAAGGGAAAGTGTACAAAGTGACTCGGACTTAGTCTACCCAATCTTGAGCTGGTTCCAATTGCCGTTTGATCTTTGGACCTAAAATGTTAGTATGCAAGGAAGTCATAGAGAAACAAGAGTGTTTGCTATCATCAGACTTATAATCCATAGATCCACAATAATCTCTCATTTTTTGATGATGGCAAACACACAACAAACAATTATAAGTATTTTAAGACAACATTGTACTGGAAATTGTGCAAACATAGAAAACATCAAATATCAGAAAAAAATAGTATAAGTACAAACATACTACTCCCCCTTTTGACATCTCAAAAAAAGGAGGAGATAAATAAAAATAATGCAGAAACTAAACAGTAGAAGAAAAAATAAAAACTAATCAACACAAAATGGAAACAAACTAAAAAAACTAGTAAAATGATGGGCCCTGATCGTCCGAAGGAGGTGGTTGTGGTGAAGGTTGTTGAAAGTAGCTAGTCAGTGTAGCAAGCTGAGCACCAAACCAGACGATGTCCTGGTCATGCTATTGGTGAGCAACATAGGCGTCATAATGGCCTAAGTCCTTTGCATGTTGCTGCTCTTATGCAGCAATGAAAGTGTTGAAATAGGCCTCCCACTGGTCAAAGTGCTCCACCAATTGGTCCAGCTGTGAGTGCTGGCAGAGCGAAACAGGTGCAGGATAGGTGCAGAAGCCTCCTCTTCCCCTACCTGAGCTTCCCGTCCCTTAGGTGGAGATGAGTACTTTGAAGAGTTTGAAAGGAAATGATATAGTAGAGAGCAGGTTGGAGGTTTGGTGGAGCAGGATATTGGAGGTTATACTTTGATTCTAAGACATATGAAATGATATGTCCTAGGGCTAGATTTGGTTTCTTCCTATGACCTGGATCCCGAATGGTAGTAAGATGGTCAATTCAGGTCGGTAGCATTGAATTCATTATTTGCTAAAATGTAAAAGGTGGTGATTAAAAGAAGGGGAGTGATGTGAACACGATCACTAGCCATAGGAATTATCGAAGTGCGAAGGACGTGCTGGACGACCTTAGTATCCTTGATTAAGGTGCTAGTCTCCCCCATGTGAAAATTAGCATTAGAATTGTGAAGAAAATGATTGGCCCGAGACTAGTCAAAATTAGGATCAGAACACAGGGTGTGAAGTTTAACCCTTGTGGTGGAAAGCTGTAAAATCTCCGCACAATCCTAATATGTGATCTCGATAGGGCGTCAATTCACATATGAAGCAATAGAGGTAAAAGCATAATTAATGTGAAGACTTGCAAAGAACTCATAGAGCAATTCAGAATTAAATGGGATAGCAAGAGTGTGAGAAGAAAGCACAAAAAGGTATGGGCAAATAAGTTTAATACCGGATAAGAGAGATAATTTGGATTAACTGTCTGGGAGACTGTGATTTCAGCCTCCTTGCAGCGCTGGTAGGCGGCTTGATCATCCACCTCCAGGAAATGAGGGTCTAGAGTGGTCGTCGATGAACTTCAAAATGGGTGACGAGAATGCTTTCCTCTAGCCATTTTCAAAGAATAGAGCATTAGACCAAGAATACAAGGAGTTTGAGAGAGCTTAAGTGAAGAAAAATGGCTGGAAGGCTAGATCGGCCGAGCCGATCGCCAGATCATCCAGACCGATAAGGTTTAATAATTGCATATAGGCCAATTGGTCAAAAAGACGGTCAGAACATCCGGGCCGATCATATATCCGCCAGGCTGATTAGACACTGGCGATCATCCCGAAGAGTCAAGCAGGATGAGCGTTGAAAAAGCAGATCATCCCCGGTCGATTCGATGGATCGTTTAGGACAATGTCCAATAATGGATCATATCTTTCAAATTTAAAACGTTTAAATCAAGTGCCACGCGTATCGGCCGGGCCGAACAGGTGGATTATCTGCGCCAATTGTCCAAAAATGGATCGTCCTAGCAATTTTAAAGATTTTAAACGTATATCCATGTGTATCATCTAGGACGAACACGTGGATCGGTCAGGCCGAATTTCCATAAGAGGAGAACATCGTCCGGGTAAAAAAACTTATCGGTTAGGTGGATAAAAAATTAAAGCAGAAGATGATCAGATCATCCAGCTCGATAATGGATTGTCTAGGATGATCAGAAGTAGAAAATCAAATCAGTCGCCAGAGTGAACTTTTTAGAGAAAATTGATCGGATCGTCCAGGATGATAGGGGTATCAGCAGGGACGATGTAAACAAATTTGACAATCAAAGGATAGATGGAGATTATCAGAGAAGACCCAAAAATAATAAAATCAACTAAAAAATAATGATAAAATATGAAAAGGCCTAAAAACTAACAAAGAAACAAAGTTAAAAAAAAAAAAATCAAGGCATGAACATGATATAGTCTCCATGTGATTGATTTTAAAAATTTATAAGTCAATGAGTTAACAACATCAAAAATCTAAGTAATGGTAAAATATCCGATCATGTTAACCCTAAGTTCAGACTTCTTTTAGGGCAAAACCGTCTTTTGAAATCAAAAGACCTAACTCAAAAAAATCAATTGGATAAGAAAAAAAGATCCGGTCAAGACTTGGTTTCAGAAAAATATCTTATAGAATAATGTATCAAAGTAGTTTGTTATAATCGCAAAATTTGAAATCAAGTCCTTGAAAATCTAAAGTGATACATGAATTCTTCTAAGTTTTAAGAGTTGAAAGAAGAGAAGAGTGCTTTCTGTTGATGGGCTCATTTTATGCCACTTGTTCATTAAATGGCGCACTTTACACATCTTTTGATTTTTGATATACTTTATGTATTAAAATATTTTTTTTTAATTTGGCATCATTGCACATCTTTAGCTTTTGGTATCATTGGCTGATTTTTTATTAATATTATTTTTAAAAGCTAGTTTCTCTTCCAGAAACTCTTAAATATTCTTAGTTATGAGTGTATCTTCTAGATATTAGAGAAGAAAAACTCACTCTCTAATATAAGAAAGAACAAACCACAAAACAGAATAAAAAATCATATGAGAGATGCATTGACAGGGTAATAAGAAATCTTGAAATAATATAAAATTTTTGATGATTATAAATATAAGCTAGATTACTGTAACAAGGTAGAAAAGATCTCAATTGCAAAATCTAATTATTAATTTGAGATAGACTTTTAATTAGAAAAGAAAATTTCACCACCAAAATAGGTTAGAGAAAGAGACACAATCAACGGTGTTTTTACCCTTTAGTAGATTAAGAGATGTAAAATATTGGCTACAAATTTTCAAAAAATAAAATAAGATTTAAGATATCAATTTAGCGACGATTAAAAAAATAATTTAAGGCATATAAAAAATAAAGTATCAAAAAAAAAAAAAAACTACAAAAGAAATAAACAACAAAAAAATAAACAAAGTAATCAGCAGATAACTTATCAAAAATCAGTAGAAATCAAGTACATGCATTAATGTCAATCACACCTAATATGGTCCTTAAAGTGCTGAAAGTGCCGAAGGCCAGCGGTTTAGTAAATATGTTAGCCAGTTGATTCTCAGTCTTCACATGGTGTAACTCAATGTCTCCCTTAGTTACATGGTCTCTAATAAAGTGATGCCTTATGTCAATGTGCTTAGTCCTTGAATGTTGGATATGATTTTTAGAAATGCAGATGACACTAATATTATCACAAAAAATTAAGATGGTGCCTACAGGTAATCCTAAATCCATTACCTACTATTTCAACCAAAGGACTTGAGCCACACAACTTCCTAAAGCAATGTACTCAGCTTCAATAGTGAAAAGTGCAATAGGGTTTTGCTTTCTACTAGATCAGGAGACTAAAAACTGTCCTATAAATTGGCAAGTTCTAGAAGTACTTTTTCTATCCACCTTACATCCTGCAAAATCAGAATCAGAATATCCAATAATCTCAAAAGAAGTGATGTGCCTGGGGTACCAGATTCTTAAGTTTTGGGTCTCTAAAAGATATCTAAGAATTCTCTTAACTGCAGTCAAGTGGGATTCCTTAGAATTAGCTTGAAATTTAGTACAGAGATAAACACTAAACATGATATCAGGTCGACTGGCAGTCAGGTAAAGTAAAAATCCAATCATCCTCTGTACTTCTTCTAATCAACTGATTTTCCATTTGGGTCTTTGTTCAACTGAATTCTTAAGGTCATGGGAGTATTAATTGGCTTCACTTTGTTCATTTCATACTTCTTCAAGATGTCCTTTATGTATTTTGATTGATTCAGAAAAGTTCCATCATCCATTTATTTTATACTAAACCCCAAAAAGTAAGATAACTCTCCTATCATACTCATCTCAAACTCCATACTCATTATTTTAGAAAAATCATCATATAGCCTTTTATTAGAAGATCCAAAAAGTATATCATCGATATAGATCTGAACAATTAGTAAATCAGCTCCTACTTTCCTCAGGAAAAGGATGTTGTATACATTCCCCTTAACAAACTCCCTCTCTAGTAAGAATGTGCTAAGCCTCTCGTACTAAGCTTTGGGTTCCTGTTTTAATCCATACGAGGTCTTTTTTAATTTGAAAACATGATTTGGAAATTTGGAACTCTTAAAACTTAGGGATTGTTCTACAAATATATCCTCTTTTATCACCCCCATTTGAAAAGGTACACTTAACGTCCATTTGAAAAAAACTTAAATCTCTTATAACAGACAAAGACTAAAAGCACTCTAATGGCTTCCAATCTAGCTACAGGGGTAAAGGTCTTCTCAAAATTAATCATTTCTATTTAGTTATACCCCTTAGCCACTAATCTTGCCTTATTGCTAACCACCATACTAGAATCATTCATTTTATTCTTAAAGACCCATTTGGTTCCAACTACACTTTGTCCCTTTGGTCTTTTTACAAGCTTCCAGACATCATTCCTAAGAAATTGGATCAACTCTTCTTGCATGGGTAAGATCCAAAACTCATTGGAAAGGTCTTGATTGATGTTGGTGGGTTCAGTCATTGAGATAAAGGCAGAGTGGTTCACTTCCTTCTTAAGTCCATGCCTAGTCCTAATTCCTTTAGAAGGGTCTCCTAAGATCAATTATTTGGGGTGACTCGAAGAGTATATCCAATCTTTAGGCAAAGTGTGTGTGGGTTCAACCCTTTCCTCCAGATCTTCATTTTCTTCTCCTTGGGTAATCTCTCCTATTCCTTCAGTGTTTTGTGGGTCTACCCTCTTCTCCAAATTTTCTACTCCAATGGTAATTTCTCAACATCATCATCATCCTCAACTTTAGGCTTCCTAGAATTAGATTCATCAAATACTACTTGAGTAGTCTCTTCCACCACCAATGTCCTCTTATTAAACACTCTAAAAGACTTCTCGACACTAAAATACCCTATGAACACTCCTTCATCATATTTTGGGTCAAACTTTCCTAAGTGAGACTTCTCATTGTTATGAATGAAAACCTTACAACCCAAGAAATAATGGTGGGAAAGATTGGGTGTTCTACCCTTAAGGATCTCATAGGGTTTCTTATATAATTTTGCTCTAACATTCACCCTATTCAACATATAACAGGCTGTGTTAACCACTTCAGCCCAAAAGTATTTTAGAAGTTAATACTCAGCAAGCATGGCTCTAGCAGCTTCCACTAAGGTCTGATTCTTCCTTTCAGCTGCCCCGTTCTGCTGAGGGGTCTTAAGAGCTGAGAAGTTGTGACTAATCCCCTTATCCTCACAAAAGTCTCCAAATCTCTCATTTTCAAACTCTCCCCTATGGTCACTATGGATGGTCAAAATCGCATAACCTAGCTTTTTCTGGATCCAAGTGAAGAAGATTCTAAACTCATCAAAAAACTCATTCTTGTGTGACAAAAATCTAGTCCAAGTGAACCTCGAGTAATCATCAACAATCACAAAACCATAGACTTTTCCTCCTAAGCTGGCAGTGCTAATGGGTCCAAACAAATCTATGTGAAGGACTTTTAAAGGTCTAGAGGTGCTAATGTCCTTAATAGAGTGAAAAGTGGAGTGGACTTGCTTTCCTAATTGGCAGGCATCACAAAGGTGGTCTTTTAAAAACTTAAGTTTGGGGACACCTATAACTAAGTCTTTCTAGGTCACTTTCCTAAGGATTTTCATACTGGCATGACATAATCTTTTATGCCACAACCATGAGTCATCAACTGCACTTTTTAAGTAAAATGAAGCAGCACATTCAATATTATTTAAATTAAGCATATAAATATTGTTGATCCACTTTTCCTGTAAAATAGTGTTAATATTTAAGCTGATAATATATGAATTTGCCAAAAATTTTATGATGAAGCCCTTATCGCAAAGCTGATTGATGATGAGTAAGTTGTGTTTTAGTCCATCTACAAGCAAAACATTTTCAATCAAAACGTTCTTGGAATTTCTAATTATACATGAGCCTACCACCTTCCTAGTGGTGTTGTCTCCAAGAGTAACCTTGCCTCCTATCATGATCTCCAGCAAAATTAATTGAATGACATCGCCAATCATATGTTGAGAGCATCTACTGTCTAGGTACCACATGCTGTCATGAGGCCTTTTGTGAGATCTTGCCTACAAAATCACTAAATGTCATATTTAGGAACTCAAACAGGTTTAAGTCCCTTCTTATGGAAAGTAGAATGTAATGCATGTGTGTTATGTTATGAATCATGCAATTTGGGTCTCCATACCCAATATGTATTATGGTGAATGGTGCAAGTGTGTGCAATGTGTTATAACACACCATATGAAAAACATCTAATTCTAGGAAAAGAATGAACTAATATACTCATGTGGTGATGTTTCTTTTAAAGTTATGTGATGCATGCAATAATTTATTTTCAGAAGCTTTAAGATTAGCTAACTTTTTTTCTAACTCAGCATGGGATGATTTTAAAGAATCATGTGCATTAGATAATTCGTTATTTTTTTTGTTTTATGCATCAAACTCATCAAGTAATGACATTTTTTTTTTCATATGATTGCTATCAATTATCAAATGATTTTTAAGAAGAATTTCATACTTTTTTTGTAAATTTAAAATTTCCAATTTTAAGCTAGCATGTGTTTTCTTAAGTTTCCTATATGATGCATAAATTTATTCTGAAACTTCAAGTAGTTGCTCATAGGTTAGTTTACATACCTCTTCTTGGTCAGCATGACCAAGATGATAGTCTGCCATTAAGCACAAGGTTTTTGTCTCCTCTTCAAGTTTAGTTTCAGAGGAGTCTAATGTAGAATCCACCCAGAATGCTTTTTGGAATCTCTTATTATCTTTCTTGAACTTGGGTTTCTCCTCACCCTTTTCCTTGGTTGGGTGAGACTTAAGTGTAGGGCAATCAGCTTTAACATATCCTAGCTTCCAGCATTCAAAATAAATCATATCATTTGAACTCTTAAATTTTTTGTTTCCCTTACCTTTATTCCACTTTTGATGGTTCTTTTGCTTCTTGCTTATAAAGCTTTTAAATTGCCTTGTGATTAAGGCAACATCATTTCTTTCAGACCTGAAAGAATTAGTATCTGTGTTATTGGCTTTCAGTGCCATAGTTCTCTCTTTCTTTTTCTCACCTACATCAAGATTTCTTTGATTCACCCCTTACTCATAAGCAATGAGTGATCCAAGTATGTTATCAATCGAATAAGTATTCAAATCTTTGGATTTGATAATTATAGTGATTTTAGCATCAAAAGATGAAGGCAAGCATCTCAAAATTTTATTCACCTTTTTATAGTTAGTGAGTTCTCTCCCTAAGGCATGCAAAGAAGTTACAATTTGAGTAAACCTTGTATGCATTTCATAAATCAATTTATTAGGTTTCATACAAAAAAGTTTGTAATTATGCAATAAAATATTCAAACGAGATTGCTTAACTTCTTTGGTTCCTTCATAAGTGATACATAATTTATCCCAAATCTCTTTACCAGTTGTGCAAGTTGAAACACGCATGTAATCTTCAGATTTTAAAGCACCGAAAAAGTAGTTCAAATACTTTGCATTAAGTTGAGCTAAATCCCTATTATTACGACTCCATTCAGTAAAAGGAAGTGGAACAATAATGCCATTAAGTTTATCAATTGGAGGTGTATAACCATCCTTAACAAGCATCCACATGCGATAATCAATTGATTATAAGAATGTAGACATACAAGTTATCCAAAAACCAAAAGGAATATTATCAAACAAAGGTGATCGGGCAATAGAATACCCTTCCACAGTATTACGATTTCCAAAATTATCCATGGATCAAAAAATTCAAAAGCTTTCAAAAACTTATTTTATGAATCCCACTCTGATACCACTTGAAAGTTTGTTAAGAATGTTAAGCCCTTATTAACTAGTCCCGAGGCTAACTAAGAAGAGGGGTGAATTGGTATTTTAAAAATCTTTCAAATAAATTGCAAAACTAAAACAAAAAATATTCACCACAAAGAGTAATAGAAGAGAAAATTAAATTTGAAAATAAAATAAAGAAATAACACACCAATTTTATAGTGGTTCAGTCAAACCTTAACCTATGTCCACTCCTCGGAGGCACCCTCCGAGTATTGCACTAAGTGTCTCTCCTGTAGCTCCCACAGCTAGGCGGAGAAACCTTTATATAGACTCCTTTTCACTAACCTCGATGTGGTAGAGAACCGACTCCTTTTGATTCCTCCTGAAGTGGGTAGAGAACCTAGACCATTTGCTGAAGTAGACCTCCCAAGAACCTCCCAAGGATGAAGGATGAAGAATGGAGAAGAAGACTTGGAACCTTGCTTGGAGCAACCTTTATGAACGCTCTCACAAACTCCCCCTCACAAGTTCCTCTCTCTCTCTCTCTCTCTATCTCTCTCTCCCTCCCTCTCCCTAGGCTCTCTCAAGTCAAGACAACAACACTCATGGTATTCTCTAAGGTAAAGCAAGAGATCTTAAATAGAAGAGATTTGTAATAGCTCTTATTCTATACAAATCGACTTCATTGTCCAGGCCGATAAGGGTATCGGCCTGGCCGATAAGCATAAATTTCACTCAATCAGCCCGATGAATTTAGGATGATTAAAGTAATTTTGGTCACATCATCCAAGATGATAGAATATCATCCTGGACGATTAGTTCAAATCTGAGGAAAATCATCCTGAACATCGCCTTGAATAGAAGTAGGCAGACATTAATCGTCCACGCCATCATCTTGACTGATCTTGCGATCAGCTCGGCTTATGTGATCATGTAATCAGCCTTAATTACTTTTCATAATTACCAGATTAATTTAGGCATAATTGTGTTGCATCGTCTAGGCTAATACGATATCGTCCTGGATGATGTCCTAAAATAAAAAATCCCTAAATAGATCATGGCGGCTTATTCTTTCTGATTTGAGCTCATCATTCCAGTCGATATTATATCATCCAGGCTGATCGGCTTAATGATGGCTGCCTTAATCATGATGCCTTGATTAGGGTTTTTATTTTTTAACCGATCGTCCAGGCCGATATAAATATTAGCCCGATCGATGTTACCAAAAACGTAAACTCTAAGAAACAGTCAAAACTTCTCCCAAGATGTGTGCAATGTTACTTAGCATTAGGAGCCATATCTTTTATAATAGACTCAAGAAAAGGAAAAATGTACAAAGTGACTCGGATTTAGTCTACCTAATCTTGAGCTGGTTCCAATTGCTATTTGATCTTGTGGACCTGAAATGTTAGTAGGCAAGGCAGTCATAGAGAAAAAGAGTGTTTGTTATCATCAAAATCATAATCCATAGATTCACAACAATTCTTACCCAATCACACGCCATAATTCATTCATAATGTTCATATTAATAGTATGCTTAAATAAGAATACCAAATATATATTCAGTGTAAGTAATACAAAATAAAATAACTTTCAATTTATTTGGTGAGAATCAGAAATATTCTAGTAAAAATATCAAGAATAATAAGTATTATATCATATGAAAAGTTACGAGAAAAAAAATTATCGAATCCGGAGAAAATGTAATATATTCAATTCGAGAAGAATCAAATTGTTTAAATACAATTTTTTTGGAATTAGAATTAGAGTAATAGTCACCTACCATAATGTAAGAAATTTTTGTAAAAGTAGAAAAGTTGTTTAACGACAAAAAATAAAGCTTTATATTCTTCTCTTTCCTCCTTCCCCTCTCCCTTTCTCCTTTCTTCTAGGGCAAGAAAAGGTAGTGAGGGAGTGAGTTGAGAGAAAATCATATATATATAAGTTTTAGTGTATAGTGCCCCTGTGCCACCACCTAGCACTATAATGCCACATACTGAATCCAAAATTGTTATAGACAGAGCCTTCAATGCCATGACAATAACTTTTTTTACTACTGTGTTTCACCAACCCACCACCTCAGCACTCATAAGCTCAGAGCCACAACTATTTGTTTAAATAGAATTTTGATTTTTAATTTAGAATTACTATTTTCACAAACTCAAGTTGACACAATATACCCACCTTAGAAAACTATTGTCCTTGACATTTACCTTAAGGATTTATGCATAAAATCAATATAGAATAAATCTATATTATAAAATTTAATTCAAGTCAAATTTATGGTCATATGTTATGAATTCCTATAAAACATAGCCATTGTGCTCTGCTCTAGTTTTCTAGGCTATTGCGTGGTGATCTGGGGTTCCCGTCTTTATGAGCCTTTGATCTTTATTCTCCGGGCTCTCTCATCTTTTTCTTGGGTTGGCATTATCATGGTAACTTTGTTCCTCTTTTGGCAGGTGTTTTCATTTTTTTTGTGTTTTTTTTCTATTGGTTCTATTTTCAATTTTTTGTTGAGTGGCTTTGAGGTTTTCTGCTGGTGGTTGGGGGGAAGATGACGTCTCCGATGTCATCCATCCCGTTTGCTCCTTCGGTCCCAAGTGGTAAGACCTGTTCTTTTAAGGATGTTATGTCGGGTTCCTCTTCTTCTTCATTTAGGGTTCAGTTTGTGCATTCTTCTTTTAAGCGATGTCCTACCCTTTTGTTTGAGGATTTAGTTGTTACTCAGCTTGTTGCATCATTTGTGTTAACTCTGGTAGGAAAATTTGTTTTGCGTTGTCCTAATCTAGATGTGATTCATAATTTTTTTATGTACCTTAAACTTTCTGGATCATTTAATGTTGGTTAATTGGATCCCCATCACATTGCTATACAACTGACAAATGATTTAGATTATTGTCGTATTTTCTCTTGCTGTTTGTATTATATTCATGGATGTCAAATGAGGTTGCTCAAATGGTCTCTGAATTTTGATGTTTGAGGGGAGTCTCCCATTGCTCCTGTGTGTTATTTCTTTCCCTAACTAATGTTTACATTTCTTTAATACGCAAATCCTTTTTACTCTGACATCTGTGTTTGGTAGAACTCTACAAACCCACCAAGCTACTGCCTCTTAATCTCAGCCCTCGGTGCCTGAATTTTAGTCGAGTTAGACATCTAGAAAAAAACATCCTCATGAAATATGGCTTGGTTTGGAATTGAATGTATACTTTCAAAAAGAAGAGATTGAAATTTTACCTATTTTTTGCTCACATTGTAAGATACATGGCCACAGGATTAATGAATGTTTCCGGTTACATCATAATCTCCATAAGGAGAAAGTTCCTTCGAAAGCCTTACTTGTCAATGATAATCAAAGAGGGAATGAGGTGAATTTGATTAAAAAAGAGATAGGTAATAGCTCTGGTTCTAAGGATATGGTGGTTCATAATATTGCTCAAGTAATTGAGGTTCCTTTGTCTAAGGACCTTGAAGACAATGTTATGGGGGTTCAAAAGTTTTCTAATTCTTCCCGCAAGAAGTTTCTAATATTATTTTAAAACAGAATGTTGGTCATGATTCTACCGAGCAAAGGTGGGATAGTAATGTATCTCTTATTATTATGTCTGAATATGATAAGATTACTTGTGTTCCTACTATTAATGAGTCTGATATGGTGGTAACTAATGATCCTGATATCTTGCTTGTTGATAGAAGGGGTAAACTTGAAGTTGTTTTGAACCTTGGGGATAATGTGCCAACCAAGGGTGATGATCCTACAATTGTATGTTCAAGTCCGCTTTTGTTGGATGATGATTTGACCTTATAATTGAAAATCCTCCTATTGCCCAAACCGAGGGTGTTAAGGAATGCTATGGTAGTTTTGAGAAAAATATTTCTACTTTGGAGGATGGTGTTCTTTTTATGGAAGGTGTGATGCCTCCTTCTGAGGGGTCTGCAGGTAATTTATATGATAGTAAGCTTCTCTTAACTGATCATTATCACTGTGATGCTTTTACTGACACGGAGGTGGATATTTTGGCTAAATGTTGTGCTAGAGAAAATCATGATTTGAGCTTTTCTAAGGGTCGTGGAAAGAGAAATAGAAAACCCAAAAATGTTTTTTTTACAATCTCCTAGAATATTCATTCACATGCTTCACATTAATTTGGTTTTTATGTTTAACACAATCATTTGGAATGTCCGGGGTATTGATTACCCTTCTTCTAAGTTTAGAGTGAAAAATTTATTTCATATTGATAATGTTTTTATTCTTGTTCATGAAATTAATAGATTGATAAGAGGTGTGTGTGGGGGGGGGGTTTGAATTGTGAAAATTTGTTGCAATAATTTAAAATCCTAATCAAGAGTTCTAATATTTTTGTGTTTTTAAATCTTTAACAAGAAAATTTTAACTAATACGAAAGCAATCAATTGAATTCAACATGCAAAACTGAAAACCTTTTTCTTTCACAAATTTTCACCAAGCAAATATTATGAAAATAAAGTGCAAGCAAAAAATAAATAGCGATAAGGAAAAAGCACACCAGAATTTTATAATGGTTCTGTCAAACCATGACCTACATCCACTCCCCGGAGTCCTTCACTCCGGGAATTTCACTACAAAATGTAGCTCTCCTTTTTCCCCCTAGGCAAGGCGGAGAAGCCCTTACACAACTCACTTTCACCATTCCGACGTGGCGGAGTGCCAAGCATTATTTTCACCCTCCTAGCGATGACAGAGTACCTTCACATTTTTCTCCCTCCTGGAGAAGGCAGAGTACCTTCGAGGTCATGGATGTAGAAGAGTCTCCCCATTAGAGAGCCTCCCACAAGTTCTTATTGGGCCATAGAAGGATCAAGATGCAGTAAGAATGGAGCAACCGTGTGATCTCCCTCACACCTCTTCTCCCTCACCAAGCTCACCTTCTCCTTCCTCTCTCAAACCATAAAAACTTCTCAAGAGCCCTCTCCTAAGGATTCCCTCTCTAATCACATTCCCCTCTCTATGTCTCTCTCAAAAAGATGACTAATTTGATACATAAAACATGCTAAAAAATTCCTGAAATATTCAAAGTAGCCGTTACTATCGTACAATATGATATGACATAGTACATTACGATATATACAATAGTCTTCATCCTAGTATGAAGGTTTACAAATAGTTCAAAATAAATCGTACAGTATGATATAACATCGTATCATACAAACCTCCACTCATCTGTTCGTATAGGATGATAAACGGGATGATCAAAACTCGCCTCTGTTCATCGTATGATATGATCAACGTCGTATAGTACGATGAGGCCAAATCAAGGGATCATCTAGGACGATCTCCAGGATGATAAAAATTGGTTTCTGTTCATCGTATAGTATGAACGAGTTTGTACAGTATGATGACCAATTAGAGATTAGTCCTTGATTTAATCCACTAATTATGGGTTAATTTAAGTTAGTATTCAAATAAAATCGTATAGTACGAACATGTTCGTACAGTACGAACATGTTCGTACAGTACGAACGGCTAATAAAACTTACATAAACTAATATGACGGCTAGGGTTTTGATTTGTAACACATCATACAGTATAATCTTGTACGTACGGTATGATTTGTTCACAGAAAATCATTTTAAACAGATTAGATCGTACAGTACAAAATAAAGTCGTACAGTATGATCAACTGAGAAAAAAATCTTCAATTTTCTTTTAAAACCCTCTCCCTCTGTGTGTGTGCATGGTTGCTAAATCTTTACATGCAGTTTGTGGCCAGACTCAAAAAAAGAAAAAAATAATAAAATAAATAGAGAATTACATTATTTTAGACTCACACTCCTAATCTAACTAGTCTTGAGTCTTCTTGTTGTCCTGAGTAATTTATGATCTTCCTGAAATGCTAGTTCTCACAAGAAATAACAGAAATCAAATGATATTCAATGAATAGATATTTAGATGGTATTACTTGTCATCATTAAAAGCTTAAACTAGGGGTCATGAATTCCAACAATCTCTCCCTTTTTGATGATGTCAAATAATATTTGTTATAGGAAAGTTTGAATGGAATTTTTTTGTTTTTTTATTATTATTTAAACATAAGAAAAAGGAATGCAATAAAAAATAAGAAAAAAGAAAATGCAGTACAAAATAGAAAAAGAAATGCTTTCTATTTAAACATAAAGAAACATAAGAGCTGACTACAACAAACTTCTCCCCCTTTTGACAGTACCAAAAAGAGGAGAAAACACAGATACACTTCAAAGGAAAGGATCCTGATCACTTGGAGATGGAGGTCAATTTGGTTGGAAATAGTGAAGGATTGTGTCAAATCAATTATCAATCGCGGTGAAGCGTTCCCCAAAGCATTTCATGTCGTCTTCATGTTGCTGATATTGCTCTTGTATGTGTGTATCGAGACGAGTCTGAAGTTGGTTCAAGCACTCGACCAAATCATCGTGAGGATGAGTTGGTGTAGGTGCTCGAGGTGTTGCATGTTGTCGTGGTTGAGCTTGAGCTGCTGCTGAGGCAACGTCTCCTTCATCATCATCAAAGTCAGGTTCTTCAGGCTCTTGTCCACGATGGAAAAGAATATGAAAAGAGGCATCCGTATAAAAGATTGGAAGATTATTGGGTTCTGCAGGATAGGTCAATTGGTATTTATTTTGAAGG
Source organism: Dendrobium huoshanense (assembly GCA_016618105.1). Lineage (NCBI taxonomy): Eukaryota > Viridiplantae > Streptophyta > Magnoliopsida > Asparagales > Orchidaceae > Dendrobium > Dendrobium huoshanense. Next base: position 44,078,635 of record CM028358.1, on the reverse strand, counting down.
ATGTATCCTATAAGGTGAACAAGGGCTAGATTTTATTTCCAGCAAGTAGTAGGGATGCGAACGAAAGTCATATGATGAATGTAGTTAATAATCAAATCTGCCTCATCAAATTTGGTGTTGGACATGATAAGATAGATAGTGATAGATAAATAGGGTCATGCTGATTCAGTCTCCAGCTTTGGGTACTATATAGGTTCTAAGGACATGTTGAATAATTCTGGCATTTGATTGAGTGATTTTACGAGTGGCTGGTGTTGATAGAAGGCTGCATTCCTAAGGACATGATTAACATCAGTACAGTCAAATTCGTTTGGGAGAAAGGAATGAACCCTAGATCCTTCAGTGGATAGCCCAATATATTGGGCGATGTCAGCTTTGGTAATCTCTATGTTTTAGCTAGAGACAAAGGAGTGGAATGTTATATTGTCGACAGTGTAGGTAAGATTTGCTAGAAATTCAAATAGGAGTTCATAGTTAAAGGAGAAAGCCAGAGTAAGAAGGAACTGGAAAGTGGTGGAAGCGAAGAGGTTCAGTACCTCGAAATTTAGAGCAGCCTGATTGAGCATTTTGGACGGTGTAATCTTGCAGGTTTTGAACTTGTGATAGGCCTCTTCATTTTCAGCATTTACAAAGCGAGCACTGTGACGGCTAGAGGAAGATGAGCTTCCAGCTACCAAATGACCCCTCTTGCTGAAACTCGATAATATCAGGATGGTAAGTAGACTGAGTGAAAATAGATGTGAGTGAAGAGATTTTCCTAGCCAGTATATTTATAGAATTTTTTCATACATCGTACAGTATGATCTAGTATCGTATAGTATGATAGGGAAATAAATGTTCTGCCGAATCGATTCATCAAAAGGAGGTCAACTCATACAACACGATGGGTATCGTACAGTACGATCAGAAGGATTTTGATCGTCCCAAGGGTTGTCGGTATGACCTTTAAAAAAAAATTTTGTACTATACGAACAGGTGTATCGTAGAGTATGAATGACATTTATATCATACCAGACACCTTAACATCATTCTCATCCATTTTGCTGAGATTGATCGTACAATACGAAGTGGAGGTATCGTACAGTATGAACACCAATAATATTGTACCAAACAAAGTTAATTCATCCAAATCCGTTCACTGACATGGATCGTACTGTATGAAGATGAGGGATCGTACCGTACGAAGATCAATAATGTCGTACCAGACGGATTGAATGACTGCCAGCTGTATCATACAATACGAGGGATATCGTACAACACAAACAACAGAGGCAAAATTTGCATATGGGTTCTATTTTGTGTAGATTTAGATATATTATATAGTACGATAGTGTATCTTATAGTACAATAATAAAATGTCAAATTTGGTGGTTTTGGGTAGTGAGTGTGTGATGATCAGGAACAACCTTAGAATATTTTTTTGTGTTTTCGTGTGTTTTTGTTTTTGTTTTTGCTTTATGCATTAATGTCTATGACACTTAATCTAGTCCTCAAGGTGCTAAAGGTGTCAAATGCTAGTGGTTTTGTAAATATGTCAGCCAATTGATCTCCTGTAGCGATGTGATGCAATTCTATATCTCCCTTAGCAATGTGATCTCTTAAGAAATGGAGTTTAATGTCTATATGTTTCGTTCGAGAGTGCTGAATTGGGTTCTTAGAGATGCAAATTGCACTTGTGTTGTAACACATGATTGAGATGATTCCTACGGGTAGGCCAAGATCAAGAATTTATTTTTTAAACCATAGTACTTGTGCAACGCAACTTTCTACTGCAATATATTATGCCTCGATCGTGGAAAGGGCTACTGAGTTTTGCTTCCTACTGGACCAAGAAACTAATGATTATACTATGAATTGGCAGGTACCAAAGATGCTTTTTCTATCTACCATACATCCTACAAAATCTGAATCTGAGTACCCTATGATTTCAAAGGAAGTGATGTGCCTAGGATACTAAATTCTGAAGTTCAGGGTGCCTATTAAATAACTAAGGATTCCCTTGATCGCAGTTAGGTGAGACTCTTTAGGATCGACTTGAAAATGGGCACAAAAGCGCACACTAAACAGTATGTCCGGTCTACTGACAGTCAGGTAAAGAAGGGATCCAATCATTCCTCTATATTTTTTTCTGATATATTGATTTTCCATTAGGACTTTGTCTAATTGAATTGTTGAGCTCATTGGAGTGTTCATGGGCTTAACATTATCCATTTCATATATTTTCAGAACATCCTCAATGTATTTTGTTTGGCTAAGGAATGTTCCATTTTCTATTTTTTTTACACTAAAGCCAAGAAAATAGTTAAGTTCTCCCATCAAGCTCATTTCAAACTCATTACTCATTGTTTTTAAGAATTCATCACAAAGATTTTTATCTGAAGATCCAAATAAGATGTCATACACATAGATTTGAACAATGATAATTTTATTTTTGATCTTTTGTAAAAAGAGTGTAGTATCTATACTACCCTTTTCAAATCCTCTATCCAATAGGAATGAGCTAAGTCTTTCATACCATGCTCTAGGTGCTTGCTTTAATCCATAAAGTGCCTTTTTAAATTTGAATACATGGTTTGGAAATTGTGAACTTTCCAATCCAGGGGGTGGCTCAACATAGACATCTTCCTTAATTACCCCGTTCAATAAAGCAAACTTTACATCCATTTGATATAGTTTGAAGTTCTTGTAATAAGTAAAAGCTAAGAGCACTCTTATGGCTTCTAGTCTAGTAACTGGGGCAAAGGTTTTTTCAAAGTCTATTCCCTCAATTTGGTTGTACCCCTTAGCTACTAATCTGGCTTTATTTCTTATTATTATTCCTACATCATTCACCTTATTTTTGAAGACCCATTTTGTTCCAACAACACTTTGTTCTTTAGGTCTCTTGACTAACTCCCAAACATCATTCCTGGTGAATTGGTTCAGCTCTTCTTGCATTACTAGAATCTAGAATTCATCTCCTAAGGCTTGATCTATACTTGTAGGTTCTATCATAGAGATGAATGCTGAATGACTAACCTCTTTCCTAAGTCCATGCCTAGTTCTTACACCTTATGAAGGGTCTCTTAAAATTAAATCTTTAGGATGACTAGAATATTTTCCCATTCGATAGGCTAATCTTCTAGAGGTTGTACACTTTCTCCTAAGGTCATAGTCTCTACTATTTGAATTGCCTCTATTTCATCATCTTCAATTTTATATTCAGAGGGCTTATATGATTCATCAAATACTATATGGGTGGACTCTTCTACTATTAGGGATCTCTTATTAAAGATTCTATAGGCCATACCTACAGATGAATAACCTAAGAAGGCACCCTCATCAGACTTGGGATCAAATTTTCCTAAGGAAAGTTTGCCATTAATTAATATGAAGCACTTGCACCAAAAGACATGTAAGTGTGGAAGATTTGGTGTCCTACCCTTAAGGAGTTCATAAGGAGTTTTATTTAGCTTAGATCTATTGTTTACCCTATTTAAAATATAATACGCTGTGTTGACTGCTTCTGCCCAAAAGTATCTAGGAAGGGTGTGCTCTACTAACATTGCCCTAGCGGCTTCTACCAAGGTTCTATTCTTCCTTTATACTATATCTTATTATTGAGGTGTTCTAGGTGCTGAGAAATTATGTTCTATTCCTATCTCTTGGCAAAATGATTCAAATCTATTATTTTAAAACTCTCCACCATGATCGCTATGGATTGTTGATATTTCACAACATAATTTTCATTGAATTCATGTGGAGAATACCTTAAGTTCCTTAAACAACTTATTTTTATGTGCTAGGAATCTAACCCAATTAAAACTAGTGAAGTCGTCTACAATCACAAATCCATAGTTTTTCCCTCCTAGGCTAGCTATGCTAACGGGTCCAAATAAGTCCATGAGTAGGATTTCTAATGGCCTAGAGGTGATCACATCTTTAATTGAATGAAAGGATGATTTGACTTATTTTCCTAGTTGGCAAGCATCACATAAATGATCCTTAGTAAAATTTAACTTAGGTTACGCCTCTAAATAGGTTTTTTTTGAGTAATATTTATAAGTGTTTTCATACTAGCATGACATAGCCTCCTATGCCATAACCATGAGTCATCTACTATAGTTTTTAGGCAAAAAGAATTTGAACTATCAATGCAATTAAGGTCTAACATGTAAACATTGTTCATTCGTTTTCCTTTTAAAACAAGTTTTTCATTTAAACTAATCAGGCATTTGTCAGACAGAAATTTAATATCAAAACCTTCATCACATAATTGACTAATGCTAAGTAAGTTATGCTTCAAACCATCAACTAATAAAACATTTTCAATTAAAAAATTCTTAGCATTACCAACAATACATGAGCCTATCACTTTCCTGCTAGTGTTGTCTCCCAATGTTACTTTGCCTCCAATTCTGGTCTCCAGTAAAATGAACTTCTTCATATCTCCAGTCATGTTTCACGAGCAGCCACTATCCAGGTACCACATGCTATCACTAGGTCTTTTGTGAGAGCATCCCTATAATTTCATTCAATGATTAGATTTAGGAACCCAAGTGAGTTTGGGTTCCTCCTTATGCTTGCATGAATGAGATATATGCATGCTATGCTGTGATGGATGTACTTTAGGTCTCTATACTAAGTGTGCCCTATGGTGAATTGTGCAAGTGCGGGTTATGTGATCTAGCATGCCACAAGAGAAGCACCTAACATCAGGAAATGGGTTCACTAACCTATGTGGGTGGTGATGCCTCTTCCTAAAGTTGTGTGATGCATGCTATGTTGGGGGTTTACTAGACTAAGCTACTGTGAGTGATGCATTTTCTTTTTCCAATTTTTTGATTTTTTTCTTTAAAAGTGTTATTTTTATATCTCAATCCATGAACTTCTATTTTTAACAAATGCTCACTGTGATCTACTTCTAATGCAAGTTTGCCTAATCTATCAAAAGCTTCTTCTAGTTCAACATGAGTGGTTTTTAAGGTTTCATGCATTTCAGTTAGTTCAATATACTTCTTATTTAATGCATCATGCTCATCAAAAAGTAGAATATGATCTCTATCTAAATTAGAATTTTCTTTGACTAAGTTAACATGCTCAATTTGTAAACTACTAAACTCAATATTAAGACTAGCATGCATCTTTTTTAATTTCCTATATGAGTCATGAATTTTTTCAAAAATGAGCAATAAATCTTCATATGAAAGTTGACATACCTCATCTTGATCCGATTGATCAAGATTATCGTTAGCCATTAGACACAAATTTGTTACCATCTCCTTTGCTTCTTCTTCTGATGATTCTAAAGCAGAGTCGGCCCAAAAAGCTTTTTGTGTCTTTATTTTTCCTTTCTTATACTTGGCTTTGTCCTCATTCTTTTCTTTAGTAGGTTTGATCTTTAGGTTAGGGCAATCAGCTCGAAGGTGACCTGGCTTACTGCACTCAAAATAGATTGTTTCAGATGAAACTTTATTAAACTTTGAACTTTTACCTTTATTCCAGCCATTCTGATGATGCCTTTATTTTCTCTTTAAGAAGTTCTTGCACTATCAAGTTATCAATGCTATATCATCTTCTTCCTCCCACGCAGAGCTGTCGCTTTCTGAATTGTTTGCTTTTAATGCCACCGTTCGCTCCTTCTTTTCACCTATATCACTTTGCCTTTGACTCACCCCTTTCTCGTATGCAATGAGTGAACCAAGCAAATTACCAATAGAATAAATATTAAGATCTTTAGATTCAGTGATGGTAGTAATTTTAGCATCAAAGGAACTAGGTAAGCATCTAAGAATTTTGTTAACCATTTTAGAATTTGAAATTTCTCTACCTAATGCATGCAAGGATGTCACGATTTGGGTGAACCTAGTATACATGTCAGATATTATTTCGTTAGGTTTCATATAGAAGAGTTCATAATCATGCAACAGAATGTTAAGCCTAGACTATTTAACTTCACTAGTTCTTTCGTATGTGATGCACAATCTATCCAAAACCTCCTTACTAGTAGCACAGTTAGAAACTCTCATATAATCCTCAGACTTTAATGCACAGAAAAAGCAATTTAAGCACTTCGCATTTAATTGAGCTAATTCCCTATCCTCATTGCTCCATTCATTAAAAGGCACTTGAGTTTTCACTCCATTCATAATTTTAAAAGGTGCAACATATCCATCATTGACTAACATCCACATGCGATAATCAATAGACTATAAAAAAGTAGACATTCTAATTTTCTATAAATCAAATGGGATATTATCAAAAAGTGGTGGACGGGTTATTGAATAACCCTCCGCAGTGTTACGATTACCAAAATACGACATGATCATTTTTCAAGGATTTCTAAAACACTATTTTTGAAAACAGGCTCTGATACCAATTGAAATTACTAGATTGACAAGAGAGGGGGTGAATTATGAAAATTTGTTGCAATAATTTAAAATCCTAAGCAAGAGTTCTAATATTTTTGTTTTTTTAAATCTTTAACAAGAAAACTTTAACTAATATGAAAGAAATTGATTAAACTCAACATGCAATACTGAAAACCTTTTTCTTTCACAATTTTTCACCAAGCAAATATTATGAAAATAAAGTGCAAGCAAAAAATAAATAGCGATAAGGAAAAAGCACACTGGAATTTTATAGTGGTTCGGTCAAACCATGACCTACATCCACTCCCCAGAGTCCTCCACTCCAAGAATTTCACTACAAACTATAGCTCTCCTTTTGTCCCCCTTGACAAGGTGGAGAAGCCCTTATAAGACTCACTTTCACCAACCCGGCGTGGCGGAGTGCCAAGCACTGTTTTCACCCTAAAGGCAACGGCAGAGTACCTTCTCACTTTTCTCCCTTCTAAAGAAGGCAGAGTACCTTTGAGGTCACAGATGTAGAACAGTCTCCCCTTAGAGAGCCTCCCATAAGTTCTTCTTGGGCCACAGGAGGAGCAAGATGCAGCAAGAACGGAACAACCGTGTGATCTCCCTCACACCTCTTCTCCCCACCAAGCTCACCTTCTCCTTCCTCTCTCAAATCCTAAAAACTTCTCAAGAGATCTCTCCCAAGGATTCCCTCTCTAATCACGTTCTCCTCTCTATGCCTCTCTTAAAAAGATTACTAATTTGATACATAAAACATGCTCTAAAATCCCTAAAATATTAAAAGTACAGTATGATATGACATCATACAATATGATATGTACAATAGTCTTTATCCTAGTACCAAGGTTTACAACTAGTTCAAAATAAATCATAGAGTACGATATAACATCATTCCATACGATCCTCCACTCATCTATTTGTATGGGATGATACACGGGACGATCAAAACTTGTCTCTGCCCATTGTATGGTACGATTAATGTCATACAGTACGATGAGACCAAATCAAGGGATCATGCAGGATGATCTCCGAGATGATAAAAATGAGCCTCTGTCCATCGTATATTACGAACGGGTTCATACAGTGCGATGACCAATCAGAGATTAGTCCTTGATATAATCCACTAATTATGGGTTAATTTAAGTAAGTATTCAAATAAAATCATACAGTATGAACATATTCGTGCAGTACGAACGGCTAATAAAACTTATTTCAATTAATCTAATGGCTAGGGTTTTGGATTTGTAACACATTGTACAGTACAATCTTGTACGTACGGTACGATTTGTTCATAGAAAATCATTTTAAATAGATCAGATCGTATAGTACGAAATAAAGTCGTACAATAAGATCAACAGAGAAAATAAATCTACATTTTTCTTTTAAAACCCTCTCCCCCTGTGTGTGTGCATGGTTGCTCAATTTTTACATGCAGTTTATGGCTAGACTCAAGAAAAGAAAAAAATAAAATAAATATAGAATTACATTGTTTCAAACTCACACTCATAATCTAACCAGTCTTGAGTCTTCATGTTGTCCTGAGTAATTTGTGATCTTCCTAAAATGTTAGTACTCACAGGCAATAACAGAAATCAAATGATATTCAATGAATAGATATTTAGATGGTATTATTTATCATCATCAAAAGCTCAAACTAGAGGTTATGGATTCCAATAATATCGATTGGACCTCTTATTTCTATGGATAAATTGCTTGGTACTGCTAAATTTTTGGGTTTTAAATTTGCTAAATCGAATATTGCTAATAAAATTGGGGTTTTCTGGAAGGACTATGTTATAATTGATATCATTGGGGTTTTTACTTAAGCGTTACATTATAATATCAAGAGTTCTAATTGACAATGTTGTGCATCTTTCATTTATAGTGCTTCCTCTCATTATACTAGAAGGTTGTTATGGGATCAAATCAGTCAATTTCATAGTATTTGCAACCTTCCATGGATTGTTGGTTGTTATTTCAACACTATTTCAAATCCGTCTGAATACGTAGGGGGTTCTCTTCATATTTATCAATCCATAGAGGATTTTAATGACATGATTATGGTATGTAATCTCATTGATATTGGTTTTTCTGGTAATAATTTTATTTGGCAAAGTGGTCATTTGTGGCAAAGGCTGGATAGAGTTCTTCTCAATAATGTTTGGTTTAACTCTTTTGAACTGACAAAGGTTGAACACCTTAGCCGTACCCTGTATGATCATTCTCCTCTTCTTATTAAAATTAAGAATATAACTAGGGCCTTTCCTTCCCAATTTAGATTTCAAAATATGTGGTTGCTTCATACTTCTATTCTTGATGTGGTTCAGAATAATTGGCAAGCTCCTCTTCTCCCTGATGATGCTATTTTGGGTATGAATAGACTTTGGCTTAAACTAAAAAGGCTTAATCTTGTTTTGAATTGATGGAATCATAATGTTTTTAAAGATCTATTTTCTAACATTTTATCTGGTAAAGATAGAGTTAATTCTGCTAAAGATCTTTGTCTGTTGGACCCTTCTGAGTTCAATTTTAATCTTTTGAAAGAGGCCAAAGTGGAGCTTTGTAATCTCCAATCTCAAGAAGAGGCCTTTTGTAAATAGAAAGCGGCTGTCAAGCACTTGGTGGAAGGTGTTAAAAATACTAAATATTTTCATGCTTTGGTGTTTTGATTAAAAAAATAGATTTATATATATAATTTTTGAAAAATATTTAATTAACTTTGGGAAGATTGAATTTTGAATTTTAATTCTGTAATGGAACTTAGGATTAGGAATGATATATCATCTCAAAAAGGTGAAGGTATCGTTCACTAATTGGTTCAGATTACAAACCTTTAACTTTATCCTTATTATCATAGTCAAACCCAAAAATAATCGCATTTGATCTCGAAAGATCAAAATGGGATTTAATCGAGCGTTTGGCTAAGCTAATATGGATTGAAGATCATTAGTTTCATAATCAAAACTACGATAATAATTGATATATCTCTCCGAAGAAAGAAGATTTTAATCATTATCGATCGATTGAAAATGACGACAATGATTGTTGTGTTTAATTTTCCCAAAGAGAATTACTTGAGGTTTTGAAAATGTTGATTTTGAAAATCAATTCTGGGTTTCTAAGTCTCCTACGAGCGCAAGCCCTCGTAGTTAATTACATCGTAGGAACACTCTCGATTAAAATAGCGGTAGAAATTTTATTTAGATTTCAAAGGACAATATCAAAGGAGGTAAGGGTTTGAATTTCAAGGGGGATTGGTTCAAGATTGAACACTTATTTTTAGAGTCAAAGGAAGAAGGGTAGGACGTGTTTTGAGATTATGAATCACTTCAGAAACACCTTAGCCTATCCTAAGTGTTGGGCTTGAATTAGATTGAAAGTGATTTAATATTTAAGTGATCAGTTTTATTAGAAAATTGGGAATGAATTCCCGCAGGGTGAGGTCTTATGGCCCGAGCCAGCCTCAGAACCTAACTTTAAATTGGGTACTAAAAAGTGACCCGAATCTAGCTAGTGCAATGCAAATGTTGTCTTACCCCGGCCTGGATTGTGGAGCCAGCTAAATTACCTAGGCGCTTTAAAAATATGTATCAAGTCATTTAATGTTAGAATGGGTAGGGACATTATTTGAGATAGGTTTTTGAGAATGGGGCTGACATCTAGAGCAGATCCTAATTGGCCCCTTTTGACTTATGTTGGGTTTGATGCTTAAGCTAATGTAATTAAAGATCTAAAGATTTTTTAAATTAGTTGCTAATATGATGCATGCTAATCGACTCGATTAAAAGTTTGAATTTGAATGAATGTTATGAAATAAAAACTTCCGGCAGTCTCGGGCTTATTTCTTAAAACGTTAGAGTTTCTATGTGAGCTTAAAGTTTTTTATTTGATTTAAGTAGAAAAAATTTATTAAGTCCTTAAGAGCCTACGATCGAATTCCAGGTCAAATCAAAATCGGCATGCAGGTAAAAAGACTAGAAAAACAGGTAGTTCTACTGCACAATCAATTAAATAAATCAATCAAATTAGATGCTCAAATTGAAAGTCCATATGGCAAGTGCCACTTATTATTACATCCAGAATTGCAGAAAAGTAAAGTGGCCGGGCACCACTGACTACAACCCGAATTTCTAATCCTAAATCAAATGACTTTGAGATTTGGGATTTTTCTCGTTGTTCATCTCTTCGTGTTCTCACGAACATCTTGATTCGTCGGTTCCGGATATCCAAATGAAAAAAAACTCCCCCTTGAACGGGGTGTTATCCTCCCTCTTTAGATATTTAAAGAATATCCTAACTTGATCTTCCAAATGGAAGAAGACTCTCCCCTTTAGGGATGTCTTTTCCTCTTTGGAATTTGAGTTGGATATTAATATCCCAAACTCAAATCACTTTGAATATATTACAACTATTATATAATCAAATTACATTTGAAAATATAAAATTCTAGACTCGATCATGCAGGGTTATCCTAATAATTAGCAGTTATATTATTCCAAAAAGTTAATATTTGATCTCAAGCAATTGATATATTTGAAATTTAAATGCTCAACAGATTGCAGTAAATAAACAAACAATCAATCAATTCCAAGATAGTAGACATCATGTAGTGAAAACTCAAAAACCCGGCACACAGTAGAAAAGTAAACACCGGCCTAACCTAAAACTAGAGTTGGTTGTCCTAGCAAATCATCTACAGTGTGTGAGGTAGGTCGTGTGGTTTTGATATGTCCTAAGTAGGATCATTAGATTGAAGTTGCTTAAGATTCTGGTTGGTTGAAAGGCTTAAGGGAATTTTGATGTTTGAGTTTAAATATTAATGACTTAAGGTTAATTTTAAAACTTATTTGATTATTTGTTGGATACCACTTTTGTTTCACACCGAGGCCGTGAAGTTTATTTCACCTTCCTTGGGGCTAAGCTAATAGCCTCGTAGGCCTGGGTTACCCAGTGGTACCCGGTATAATTAAATGACTTGATTTGGTTAAAGTTTGAAGGTTAATGAATTTTAATTAAAAGTGTTTGATTGCTGATTTTAAGGTTAATTAAGGATTTCTAGAGTTTTAGAGGTGATTTTGAGTTTTATGAATTTTTAGAATATTTTAATCATTTAATTAAGGGGGTTAGAAATTGACTTTTTAATTAAAAGCATTTTCTAAAAACTTAATATTTTATTCAAATACTAGACCTTACTACGATCAGTTAGACAGTAAGTACGTTGAAATTGGATTTTTCTACATTAAGTTACGAATGTTTGAACTTTTGAACTAGGTTTGACCAAAACGTTGACTTTTGAATCTTAATGATTTTCTGGAATTTTAATATTTTTAATAAATATTAGAGATAATTATGAGTTGAATGCATGTGAGTTTGGTCAATTTGGATTTTTATTGAATTAGTTATGAATATTTGAAGTTTTGACTATTTATTGAATTATTGAAAATCCTTAATTAAAGGCCCTTTTTGTGATTTTGCCCCAAATGAGATCCCAACTCCTTGAAATCAACTCCAAAGGTCAGGAATAACTTAAGGAGAGATTCCCAAGTGTTTGAGAAATTATTGGAATTTTTAATTATTATTAATTAATTATTTTAATTAAATATTAATTTTTACTTAAAATTAGATTAAGGTTTGATTTGCTGTCAAATCAAGGGGATTTTAATTTTCATTGATTAAGAGTTTGATTCTGGTTAGTTAGAGGAGTTACATGTATTTTGTAGATTTAAAATGGATTTATTACATTTTCTGGAAGGCTTAATGGCTTAATTAAGGCTTAAACTTAAGAAAATTGATTAGAGGTCTTAATGGTATCTAATGTTGCAAATCTATTTTTCATGTCTTATGTTTTGATGATTGACAAACACTGTTTCTCTTGTTGCTTCTAACTTTTCAGGAATCAAAGATCGGACGATCAAAAAGGAGCCAAGTTCAGGAATGCGTAGGTTTAGGGTTGAGTCAGTCTGTACATTTGTTTTTTACCTTTTTGAGTCCACTTGTAATAGTCAAAGAGACTGATGCTATGTAACCCTTCACACACACACTTGAGAGACTTAGAATTTCTATTTTTACTCATATCGGCCAGGACGATTTCTAGATCGGCCTGGACGATCAGCTTAAAACAGAAAGTCTAATTAAGGATTCTTAATTAAGGCAGCTGACATTAACAGATCGTCCTGGATGATACGTGTATCGGCCAGGACGATAAGCTCAAAACAGAAAGAAGTAGCCACCATAGTCAAGTATGGTATACTGTATTTTTAAATTATCGGCCAGGACAATCCTATGATCGGCCAGGACGATATGCACAAATTATGCCATAATTGTTCAGGAAATCAAGGAAGTAATTAAGGATGATTGATACGATCATATCGTTCTGGACGATCGCAGGATTGGCCAGGATGATCTAGTCAAAAACCTTAAGTTACTTCAGGACGATCGATATCGGCCAGCCCGTATCCAGGGCTATTGTCAGGACGATTTGTCTCTATTTTGAACTGATCAGCCCGGACGATCGTGAGATCGGCCTGGACGATCAAGCCAATTTTCAATCGTCCTGTTTTCCATCCAGGGCAATGCTCTAGCCGATCTTCATTGATTTGTACTGATCGGCCAAGACGATGTCCATATCGGCCTGGACAATATTGTCGGCAACTTGCAATTAATGAGCTCTTTTGAAGCTCTTCTATTTAAGAGCTCTTGTTCAACGTTTTTAAAAACCTTTGGCTGCTGCCTTGACCTGAGAAGACCTTGAGGAGAGAAAGAGAGAGAAGAGAGAGAGAGAGGATCTTGTGAGGGGGAGCTTGTGAGGGGATTCACAAGGGTTGCTTCAAGGATCTCTCTGCGTCGTCTTCGTCTAGAGTTTCTCGTCCGTGGAAGGGTCAGTAGAGGTAAGGAGTTTTTCTTTTGGTTTTGGTTCTCTGCCAGCTTCAGGAGAAAACAAAAGGAGATAGGTTCTCTGCCTTGCCGGGGTGGCAAAAAGGAGGTTCTTGTGAGGGTTTCTCCGCCTAGCCGTGGGGGCTAAAGGAGAGTCACGTTTTGTAGTGCAATACTTGGAGGGTGCCTCCAAGGAGTGGACGTAGGTCGAGTCGACCGAACCACTATAAATTTATGTGTTTCTTTTCTTGCTTCCGCACTTTTTAATTCCGCATTTATGCTTGTGGTGTGATTTTGTTTTATGCAATTTTCTTTCTCTATTAAAAGAAGTTTTTAAAATACCAATTCACCCCCCCCCTCTTGGTTAGCTTGGGACTAAGTTCATAGGGCTTAACATCCCCATCGAACTTTCAAGTGGTATTAGAGCCTGATTCGAAAAATAAAGTTTGAAAATTTTTTGAATTTGATCAATGTCTAACTTTGGAAATCGCAATACTATGGAAGGGTATTATATTACCCGACCTCCTCTGTTCGATAACCTACCTTTTGATTTTTGGAAAACTCGCATGTCAACGTTTTTACAATCTACTGATTATCGCATGTGGATGCTTATTCAAGAAGGTTATTCTCCACCTTCTCGTGAAATTAATAGTTTTAAAACTGAAGTTGCTTTTACCGAATGGACTTTTGACGAACGAGATTTAGCTCAATTAAATGCGAAATGTTTGAATTGTTTTTTCTGTGCTTTGAAATCTGAGGACTACATGTGTGTTTCAACTTGCAAAACTGGTAAAGAAATTTGGGATAAATTATGCATTACTTATGAATGCACTAATGAAGTTAAACAATCCCGTTTATACATTCTCTTGCATGACTATGAACTTTTTCGTATGAAACCTCATGAATCGATTTCTGACATGTACACTAGGTTTACTCAGATTGCTACTTCATTGCATGCACTAGGAAAAGAACTTTCAAACTATGAAAAAGTTAACAAGATTTTGAGATGCTTGCCTTCGTCCTATGATGTAAAAATTACTGCCATCACTGAATCTAAAGATTTTAACACCTATTCTATTGATAACTTGCTTGGCTCACTCATTGCTTACGAGCAAGGGGTGAATCAAAGAAATCTTAATGCAGGTGAGAAGAAAAAGGAGAAAACAATTGCATTGAAGGCACACAAATCGGATTCTGAATCTTTCGAGTTTGAAAGCGATGAAATTGCCTTCATCACAAGGCAATTCAAAAGCTTTCTAAGGAAGAAACAAAAGCATCATCAAAGTTGGAGAAAAGGTAAGGATCATAAACATATTAAAGGATCTTCTGATATAGTTTGTTTTGAATGCAGGAAACCTATACATGTAAGAGCCGATTGTCCTACACTTCAAGATCATTCAAACAAAGAAAAGGAAAAAAGTGAGGAGAAAGCTAAGTCAAGGAAGGAGAAGAAGAAAATCCAAAGAGGTTTCTGGGCAGAATTTGGTACTGATTCCTCTGAGACTGAACCAGGGGAAGAGACTACAAACTTGTGTTTCATGGGAGAAAATCAAAGTGATGAGGAAGAGGTATGTAAACCAACCTATGATGAATTGTTTGAAGTTTATGAAAAAATCCATACATCATACAAAAAACTTAAGAAAACTCATGCTAGCTTAAAATTAGAACATTCAAATCTACAAAAAGAGCATGAAGTTTTTCTCAAAGATCATGCAATGATTGATTCAAATCACATGGCTCTCCTTGATGAATTTGATGAATTAAACAAGAAGCATTTGGAATTAGTTGATGAAGGTAATGCATTAAAAGCTTCACACACCTCACTTAAGGATGAGCTTAAGAAATCTAAAGAGATTGAGAAAAATTTGAGGATTGAGAATGATGCATTAAAAAAAACTAACTTGAGAATTCAAAATAATTTGGAAAAAAGTAAGAAAGCTAGGATGACACTAACTACTAATCAAAAGCCAGAACCTAGGAAGAGGCATTTTTACCCAAACCATTTAAGAAAACCTTTTCCTGGAATTCAATGTTTTTCTTGTGGCATGCTAGGACATATCTCACACACTTGCATAGTTCACCGTAGTACACATTGGATGTGGAGACCTAAGATGCATGATTCAAAGCATACCACATCTGCATTGCACTCTACATTTCCTAAGAAGGAGCCCAAACCTGTTTGGGTTCCTAAAACTGACTGTTGTTGAGTTTTGCAGGTGTGTTCTCACCAAAGACCTCGTGGGAGCATAAAGATAACTGGACCTAAGGAGGCTCGCAGCTCAATTGCTTAAATCCGCTGCTTTATCACTTGCTTGAAATCTTTAGCTTTTGTGTGTCTTTTATTTTATTTGTTTGTGCTAGTTTTTGTGCTCACTTTGTGTTGTTTTTAGTTTGCTTTATTTTTTTATTTTTATGAGTTTTTGTTTTTCACTTTGGTCTTTATTTTTTGGCCTTCCATATGATGAAACTTCTCAAGCTTTTAAATATTGGAGTTTTTGGAGATAGGGGTTTAGCTTTTCTGAATTGGTTAAAGGGAGTAAACTGTTGATGTTTTCCCTTCTTCTGACTTTGTTTAGTGGCATGATTTTCTTCTATAAAACAAAAGTCTAAACTCAGTTTAACCAATGGCTTTTCATCTAAGATCTCTTTCTTATCTTGCTACATTAAATTATCTTATGCATAATAGTCAAAATTCTTAGATATCATTCAAGCTTTTGAAATCTTACCATTGCAGTTATCACATGATTTTGATTTTGTGTTATGGATTGTTCTTCCCTATGTTAGAGAGAGAGCTCCTATTCTCTAATATTTGGAGGATATACTCACAACTAAGTATTTTTCTTTAAGGGTATATTAAAGAGTTTTTAGCTTGTAAGAGTTAAAAAGGAAAGAGGCCAATGAAGCCAAATTAAAAAGAAAGCTATATACACAAAAGTGTATCAAAAATCAAAAGATGCTCAAAGAGCCAATAAAAGTGACAAGAGGCATAAAATGAGCCCACTAAATTGCAAGCTATCATCTCTTTGGTAAAACTCTTAAAACTTAGAAAACCCATTGATTATGTGATACGTTCAAAGATTTGATTTCAATTTTCATGATTGAGAAAAATTATTTTGGTTTATTATTTATGAGATATTTTAGTTGTTAACAAGTCTTGATTGGATCTTCTTATCCTTTTTGTTATTCCGAGTAGGCCTCTGTTTTTCAAAAGAATTTTGTACCCTAAAGGATGTCCGATCTAGGATTAACAAGATCAGTTTTTCTACCTTCTTCTCATTGAGATTTGTTAAACTTCTTGACCTCTTGAAACTCTAAAAGTTTAATTTTTGAAAAGAATTATCATATGATGCCTCCCTAAAAAAAATAAAAATAAATAAATAAATAAAAAAAATTTAAATTAAAACCTAAAAATGTTCGGTGTTTGGTTTTCATTATGTTGTTTTTATTTTTCTGTGTCTTTGACTGTCTTTTCTTTTGTTTTATTTTTTGAGGGTCTTGATCATCATCATTCTTTTCTTGATTTCAAATTCAAGTCCCATCGGCCTGGCCAATATTTATATCGTCCTGGCCGATATGACAAATTCTGTTCAAAATCCATCTGCTGACCTTTTTCTGTGCTTTCTGCAATTCATCATCCTGGACGATACTTTATCGTCCCGGACGATTTGATCAATCTCTTGGTGATAGGCCTGGCCGATAGTATATTTGTCTGGCCGATGCATTTTATGTGCATCGTCCTGGCCAATACACTGGATCATCCTAGACGATCCACGTGTCTGCACGTTTAAATCTTTAAATTCAGCCCCGGATGATCCATTATTGGACCATCGGCCGGGCTGATCCACTGTTCGTCCTGGACGATACATGTGGCAAGCATTTATAACGTTTTAACTTCGGCCGATACGATCAATTATTGTGCATCGTCCTGGACGATACACCTAATCGGCCCGGCCGATCTGAGGATAATGCCCGTTACGAGCATCACCGTGCTGAGGATTTAGCTCAATTTGACAGTTTTCTTACTCACCAGCAGCAGCAACATGACCAGGACATCGCCTGGTTCAATGCTCAGTTTATCACGCTTGCCAGTTACTTTCAGCAGCCACCTCCACCACCACCTTCTTATGATCAGAATCCCTCGTTCTTTTAGTTTGTGCTTTGAGTTATTGTCTTTTTGTAGTTAGTCTTTCGTGATGTTTTTCTGTTGTTTCTGGACTCTCTTTTTGTGATGACAAAAGGGGGAGTAGGATAGGGTGTGGTAGGAAAAAGTTGTTGTAACTTTGATTTTCTAATGAATCTATTTTTGTTTAATTTTTGATTTTCCTACTTGTGTTTTGCCATCATTAAAAAGGGGGAGATTGTTGCAAATCTATTTTTCATGTCTTATGTTTTGATGATTGACAAACACTGTTTCTCTTGGACTGCTTGTTGCTTCTAACTTTTCAGGAATCAAAGATCGGACGATCAAAAAGGAGCCAAATTCAGGAATGCGTAGGTTTAGGGTTGAGTCAGTCTGTACATTTGTTTTTTACCTTTTTGAGTCCACTTGTAATAGTCAAAGAGACTGATGCTATGTAACCCTTCACACACACACTTGAGAGACTTAGAATTTCTGTTTTTACTCATATCGGCCAGGACGATTTCTGGATCGGCCTGGACGATCAGCTTAAAACAGAAAGTCTAATTAAGGATTCTTAATTAAGGCAGCCGACATTAACAGATCATCCTAGACGATACGTGTATCGGCCAGGATGATAATCTCAAAACAGAAAGAAGTAGCTGCCATAGTCAAGTATGGTATACTGTATTTTCAAATTATCGGCCAGGACGATCCTATGATCGGCCTGGACGATATGCACAAATTATGCCATAATTGTTCAGGAAATCAAGGAAGTAATTAAGGATGATTGATACAATCATATCGTCCTGGACGATCACAGGATCGGCCAGGACGATCTAGTCAAAAACCTTAAGTTACTTCAGGACGATCGATATCAGCCAGCCCGTATCCAGGGCTATTGTCAGGACGATTTGTCTCTATTTTGAACTGATCGGCCCGGACGATGGTGAGATCGGCTTGGACGATCAAGCCAATTTTCAATCATCCTGTTTTCCATCCAGGGCGATGCTCTGGCCGATCTTCATTGATTTGTACTGATCGGCCAGGACGATGTCCATATCGGCCTGGACGATATTGTCGGCAACTTGCAATTAATGAGCTCTTTTGAAGCTCTTCTATTTAAGAGCTCTTGTTCAACGTTTTTAAAATCCTTTGGCTGCTGCCTTGACCTGAGAAGACATTGAAGAGAGAAAGAGAGAGAAGAGAGAGAGAGAGGATCTTGTGAGGGGGAGCTTGTGAGGGGATTCATAAGGGTTGCTTCAAGGATCTCTCTGCATCGTCTTCGTCTAGAGTTTCTCGTCCGTGGAAGGGTCAGTAGAGGTAAGGAGTTTTGCTTTTGGTTTTGGTTCTCTGCCAGCTTCAGGAGGAAGCAAAAGGAGATAGGTTCTCTGCCTTGCCGGGGTGGCAAAAAGGAGGTTCTTGTGAGGGTTTCTCCGCCTAGCCGTGGGGGCTAAAGGAGAGTAACGTTTTGTAGTGCAATACTTGAAGGGTGCCTCCAAGGAGTGGACGTAGGTCGAGTCGATCGAACCACTATAAATTTATGTGTTTCTTTTCTTGCTTCCGCACTTTTTAATTCCGCATTTATGCTTGTGGTGTGATTTGGTTTTTTGCAATTTTCTTTCTCTATTAAAAGAAATTTTTAAAATACCAATTCACCCCCCCCCTCTTGGTTAGCTTGGGACTAAGTTCATAGGGCTTAACATCCCCTTCGAACTTTCATCTAAACCCAATGAAAATTTTCCTATGGGCTGAGAGTGTCACTATGTTTGAAATGTTCAAGTTTCAACTTCAAATGAGGTGTAAATCCTAATTTTTGGAATTATTCTAAGTCCTCTAAACATATCCTTAATTATTGTCCTTAATAATGCCACTAGGTTTAATAGGTTTAAATCAATGTTTTAACTAACCCTTGACTAAGCATAAGTATGTACATACACATAAGTACAATCAATTCCTAAATCTAGGAGAGCCTAGGTTAGGTGGTGTGTACACAACCTAAACATGCAAATTAACTTAAAAAGCTCAATTAAGTAAGAGATTAATCAATGAATAATTAGCAAAATAATTATTCATTGATTAATCACAATTCCCCAAAAATTTTATTCAATCACGTTTAATCTATGTTTCAAGTCTCAAGGGATCTCTCAAAATAAGATATTTAAATATATAATTTTAAAATAGTTTCAAAATATTTATATTTAAATATATAAACTTATACATAAAGAGATAAGTTTTAAAATAGAATAAATTAAAAATATTATTAAAATAATTTTTTAGGGATTTGTGAGATCTCTGATTTATTTAAAATATTTTAAAATTAAAGCTTGGATTATTCAAAATATTTAATTTAATAGTTAAATATAAATTAAATTATATACTTAATTAAATAGTTTAGATTATTTAAAGAATCTCAAATATTTTAAAATATATTATAGTTTAATTAATGAGTTTTATTTTTGAATATTCTCCATGCTCTGAAATAATTCCAAAATAAATTATTTTGAAATTATTAAATTAATTTGTTTTATTTTAATCAATTATTAATTAAAATATAAAACTGTTAGTATTTTAAAATTATTTAAAATATATTAAATATTTCAAAGAAATTTTAATTTTATTTGAAAGGTTTTGAAATCCTGAGAATTTGGATATTTTAAAATTAATTTTTTGATTTATAAATAATTTTTAATTAATTTTAAAAGTATCTGCAATTAAATGGTTTAAAATTTAATTTAAAACCATTTAATTACATCCGGCGGCTGTTAGTGGGACACGTGGCGGAGCAAGGTTCGTGGGTCGAAACCGCGCAGTGGCGGTCAAGTGGGGTCCATGCGGCATCACTTAATCCAGTCAGCAGGGTGCGGTGACCGCTTGATCTTCCGTGGAAATGAAACAACGGTTCAGATGAGATCACGTGATCTGATCATGCGGAGAAGGATCAGACGGCGAGATCTTGATCCCGCGGTTTGGATCAAGGGCATGGATCACGTTGGACAAAAAAAAAAAACAAGCACCGAAACGGATACACGGTAGGAACAGGCCGCGGAATGGCTCGATCGGGACCGTTGATCGAGCGATCAACAGTCCCGAAAATGCACAGCTCATGCAGGTCTCGAACCGAGGCCCTAATCAACTAAAATGACTCATTCGCTCGATATAGTCAATGAAATAACTTAAAATTTTAAATACATATTAAGATAGTGAACAAAAATAATGGGGAACTATTTGAACGATTAATTAAACATTTAACGAAAAGCTAATTTAATTTAGGTGTCCTAAACTAGGTTTAGGGATTTACATTGATTTAAAGGACATATTGAACTATTTTTGAATTCTCTGAGCTTGTAGACTGTCCACGATTAAGTTCCTAGTTGAATCCATGTCCTGGAATGCAACAGATCGAGCAGGAGAAGCATTTGAATTAAAAATACTTTGATTGGCCGGGATGCTCGCCGGTGGCAGCTTTGGACGGGTGATTTTGGCTCGGGAAATGAAGAGGAGATAGTTGAGAGGTTGAATGAACAGAGAGCACGACTGGGGAGACTTGAGGTAGTGAGAGAAGGGATAGAATCGAATGAGAGCCATTTTCCTAGGGTTTTCCCTATTCAAACGTCCCTAGGTTACTTGGACGGCTAGGATTGATTTACTAGCTCCTCAGATGATGCCACCTGTCCAGAGAGTTGGTGGGAGGTGAGGGTAAGGACGGATCAAGGACGTCTTAGGTGTAAAGGGGGTTTTGTCCTTCTAAGGCTTGTGGATTTAATCTACTCCATTGGATGTTGATCCAAGGGCTGGGAAATATCCTAAGAACATTCCAGAAACTAGTTAGAACTAATGGAATGGTTTAAAAATGCATGGGATTAATTTTAAACAAGTTTTGACCATTGTTGACCATTCCAAAGGGTTTGTTTGACTATTTGACTGATCCCCATGCCACATGGAAGCTGAGGTGGCATGGGAAGATGTCTTGAAAGCTGGAATGAAAATTTGGAAGAAGTTCAAATGGGTTGAAATAGCTTGAACCAAGTGATTTGGCCATTTAAGGGTTTGTTGACCATCTGTTGACTGGTCAACTAACCACATGGGCTTGTGAGTTGGCATTTGGAGATGCCTTGATTTGCTGGAAGGATTTTGAATGGAGTGGATTTTCCCCTATGGGATGATCTAACCACTTCAAGAGGTTTTAATGCCTTGTTGACTAGTTTGACTGGTCAACAGTCAACTTGGTTGCCAAGGTGGCACATGGGAGTGTTGAGTGCTTCTTGGACTAAGTCTTGAAGGCATTGATTGAGGATATATGAAGGTTCAACCAAAACCATAAGTATTTGACCAAGCATATGAGTTAACTTGGTCCAATAGGCTAAGGTTTGACTCAAAGTGAGTTTAAAAATATTCCATGCATCAAATGGAATGGATTTGAGGGGTCAAGCTAAGGTTTTGAATGAATGTAATGAATAGGCTCCAATAGGTCAAGTTTGGCCAAGTTCAAGCTTAGTTGACCAAGTCAACAACTAAACCGGTCAAGAGTACAATCAAATCCAAACCATTAGGGAATATGATCAGAAGAGCTTGAATGGGTTTGATATTGATATTTGATGCTTGCTAGAGGTGATCTGAGGGTCAAAAGGGTTTAAATGATCAAAGTGACTATTTATGCCCTTAAGGGGTCATTGGGTCAACTAAGGTTGACTCGGTCAACCAAGTTGACCCAAGGGCTGGATTTGGTCTGGATTTTGGATTTGATTGATTAAGTTTGAGTTATCCAAATCACTTATGATCATTTGGAGGATCATAAATGATATGATAGGGTTGAAGCTTAATCAAAGGCAGGATCAAGGTTTGAACTGAAGTTTGAATATTTGAACTAGACTGAAGTCTGGATTTTGATTGAGGCTTAAATTGAATTTAGATCTAGATTGACTTGAGATCAAGATTGATTTTAAGTATAAATGGGATTGAGATTTAGATCAATATCAAAGTCTGGATAAATCTAAGGTCAAGGCAATTCCTAAGGCCTGAAGATATCACAGGGTTTGGATCTAGAAGGGTCCTAGGATCTAGATCTGTATGGAAGAATCCTAGAATCTAGAGTAGGGCCTAGGGTATGGAATCTAGAAGTCCTAGGATCTAGTTAGATCTTAAGGCCTGTAGTGTAGGAGAATCCTAGGTTCTAGATTGGTCTAGAAGAATCCTAGGGATTAGATAGATCCTAGGATTTGGAGTTTAGATTGATGTATGGTCAGGATTGGTCTGGAATCTGGATGGGTCCCTAGCGACCTAAAACAAAAATGAGGTCAACATTTGGTTAAGAAGAAGTGTTCTACTAATTTCATTATAGAATTGCTCGTGAGGATGGTTTTGTCTCTAAGGACAGTGAGGAGATTGCTAATCTTGTTGTTTCTTATTTCCAGAACCATCTTAATAAGTCTTTTAACCCTTCTATCATTGCTAACTCGTCCATTATTCCTAATTTGGTTTCTTAAGAGTATAATTTAAACTTAACTAAGTCTCCTTCTCTTGCGGAGGTGAAAGACACCTTATTTGGTATGAATGATTATTCTGTTGCTGGGTCGGATGGTTACACTACTAAACTCTTTCAAAAAATATGGCCTATTACTTATAATGATATTTTCTTTGTTGCGACTAATTTTTTTAATGGTGCTACTATTCCAAAGTTTTTCTCTTCTACTTCTATTATGCTTATTCCCAAGAACAATGATGTGAATTCCTGGAATGATTTTAGACCTATAAGTTTATGTACTATTTTTTATAAATTTCTTTCTAAGATTCTAATGAATCGTTTAACTATTCTCTTGCCTATCCTTATATCTCCTTTTCAAATGGGTTTTGTCAAAGGCCGAGCTATTGCTGATAATATCCTGTTGGCTTAGGAATTTTTTCATGACTTGGATATTAAGGCTCGTGGAGGTAATTTGATCCTAAAACTGGATATTTTGATGGCTTTTGACAATATTAATTGGAATTTTATTTATAATATCTTGAGTTTATTTGGTTTTGATCTCTCTTTTATCAACCTCGTTAAGTTTTGTATTGAAAGTCCTTTTTTCTCTATATTGGTGAATGGTAAGAGCCATGGTTTCTTTAGGGCTTCTAATGGGCTGAGACAAGGGGATCCCATTTCTCCTACTCTTTTTATAAATACTATGGATTACCTTTCTAGGATATTGATGCTCTTTTTAAAAATGTCTTAGTCTCTATTTCAAAAAACCTTAGGTGGCATTAAAATATCTCATTTATGCTTTGCGGATGATTTCATTATTTTTTTGAATGCTTCAATGAATAGGATTGAAAAGATCATGAACTTTTTTAATCATTTTGAATATTTTAGTTGTTTTGCTTTCAATAAAAATAAGATCTTCTTTATTGTCGCTAAGAATATCTCTTCTGATCGGGTTACGAATATTAAAAATCTCACTAATTTTACTTAAGATGCTTTGCCTTTAAAATATTTGGGCATCCCTTTGTATAAGGGTTGAAAGAATTATTTCCTCTACGATGATTTAATTTTTGTTGTGCAGAACATATTGTTTTCTTAGGACACCAATTTCTTAAGCTTTGGTGGTCATCTTATTCTTATTAAAAGTGTGCTTTGCTCGATTCCGGTTTATAGTTTTCAAACCCTTTTTCCTACTAAAATTGTTTGCCATAAAATTGATAGAATCTTTAATAAATTTTTTTTGGAAAGATTTTGGGAACAATTCTAAGATTCATTGGTTTTCCTAGAGAAAATGTTATGTGACTTTGCAAGATAGGGCTTTAGGTTTTAAGTCCATGTTTGATTTGGCTTTGGCTTTTTCTTGCAAACTTTGATTTAATCTTAGAAATAATGAGAGTCTTTGGGCCAATTTTATGATGGAAAAGTATTATGGGGGGAGACATCCTTCTTTATGTGACTTTGTTAAAGGTCATTCTAAAGTTTGGCATCTGCTATGCTCGGTTAAAGGGATGATGAGCCTTCTCAAGCTTGGGGGCTTGGTTATGACAACATTTTCTTTTGGCAAGATCATTGGATTAATGGTCAGTCGATTGATTCTCTTTTAATTGTTTTTTCTATTTCTAAGGTGAAGGTTAACTACTTCTATTCTAATCATGGTTGAGACTTGGACAAACTTTCTACTGTTCTTCCTGAATGCATTACTCAGCTTATTTTAAAGATTACTTTAAAGACTACTTCTAAGGATGTGTTTCTTTGTTCTTGTTTGAAAGATGGTACTTTTAGAGTTAACGTTGCTTGGCATTCCTTTAGAGCTAAAAAGGAGTCTTCTAAGTTTTTAAAATGATTTGGCATAAATCTATTCCTTCTACAGTTTCTGTCTTCGTTTGGAGATTTCTTCATAAGCTTATTCCTATTGATGAGAATTTGAGGAAAAGAGGTTTTATTTTTCCTTCTAAATGTCAATGTTGTTTTCATATTGATAATATGCTCCATGTTTTCATCTCTGGCCCTGTTGATGTTAAGGTTTTGACTCATTTTGAAGACATTTTCCTTTTTAACTTTTTTATTGCTAGTTTTTCTTTATACTATTTTCTTGATTGTTGGCTTGTTAAAGCTAAAGGGCATGTCCGAAATGTTATTCCACTTCTTATCCTTTGGTTTCTCTAGTTAGAGAGAAATGATTCTCGGTTTAATGGTGTTATGATGAATCACAAAAGAATTATTCAAAGAATCAAGGACAAAGTGGATGCCTTCTATTTGGCTAATTTATTCTCTTTTAAGAACTTCAAGAATTTTTTATTTACTTGTTCAAAGTTTGGTATTAATTTGGAGAGGTATAATTCCAATAAGGTGACTAGACAATGCTTGGACTAATCCTTTTCCTAATTATGTCAAGTTGAATATGGCTATTACTAGAGTGGGTAATATTGTTGGTTGTGGTGGTGTTTTGAGAGATCACAATGGCTTCTACTTATGGGGTTTTGCTGGGCCTGTTGCTCATGATGATGTTATCTTTGCTAATTATTATGTTGTGTTTCATGGCTAACATATTTGTGCTAATCTTTCTCTTACTGATATTGTGTTGTAAGTGGATTTTGATTTTAACTACAAGGCCATCCAGGTTAAGGAGAATAACACTTGTTTTTTCAGCTTTATTTTATCTTCATAGAGACATCACAGGCACTTTAAATTTGCTTAACTATTCATTTTCTAATATATTGGTTTATGGGAACGCGTTTGTTAATGCGATGGCTAAGTTTGGTTACAATTTTAACTGTGTTAATGAGCTTGCTTATAATCAGCTGCCCTTTCTTATGAAAGGCCTCCTTAGACTGGATAAATTAGGGATGTCATATGTTAAGCATTTGAATTATTTTCTTCGCTTCTTTCTGGTAGATGTAGAGTTCCTCTTCCCTGCTGGTGGTTGGTTGTGTGTCTGGGGGTGTTTCCATTCTCTCTCGGCTCGTTTCTGTTGGTTTCTGCCATGTGGGGATGTGGCTGGTGTATCTTTCTACTTCCATCTTGTTGGGTTATATTCTGTTTCATTTGCTTAATTTCTATGTTCAATTCAATTGGGGTTCCTTTTTATGGACTCTGTTTGGTTCTATTTTTGCTTGCTGGTGGCTGGGTTTCTCTCTGCTGGTTTCCAAGGTGTTATAGTTGGTGGTTATACTAGTTATGGGGTGGTTTTGTTCTATTTTTGTTCCTGGGGTTATGCTGGGGAGTTTATTTTATTACTGGTATGCTAGTGATTATTTGATTGCTGGGGTGCAGGATATTCTTCTACACTGCTGGTTGAATGTTTCGAATTGTATTGCTGTGTGCTCTCTGGATTTTCTGAATGTCTGGTATGCTATTCATGATGAGAGACTTGGAATGTATCCTTTTTGGGTGAATTTGAATTATGGCATTTGTTCTTTTTTGGATTGGGGCTAGTTTTTGTTTGTTCGGTCGTATCCTTCATTCAGTTGTCCTAAGTTCAAGCTTAGTAATTTTTCCTATTATATTTTCTATTTTATTTCTCTTACCTATCCAGTTATTTATGCAGGTTATTTTGTGGAAGGAAGATAGCAAGGTTTTCAAGAAGATTAGTAGCATCGAGCATTTTGGCTAATTTTTTTTATTGCTCAGTCTTTTTGGGTGCTCCTCTTTAAGCACCGTAGCATGTACTTAGGTATTCTTGTAATTTTTTCTAGTGGGGAACTCGAGCTCCTAGGTTTTTTTTCTTTCTTTCTGGTTCTTTGAGCATTAGTGAGTTTGAGTTCACCTTAAGAACTACGTACTTTTTAAATTAAATTAACGCGTAGGCCCCTCTATGGGTTTCTCCTATATATATATATATATATATATATATATATATATATATATATATATATATATATATATATATATATATATATATATATATATATATATATATATATATTACCAATTTCTATCTCACAATCATGCAATTCTATCAATCACATGCCATTCACTTATACATGATATGTTATGAAAAGGTAAGGATATTTCTATTGAAGAGGAATTCAAAAGCCTCAAATTCCTAAAATCTAAAAATACGGATGTGGTTTTTGATTCCAGTGCATCCTCTTCCACTCCTATGAAGATTATTGTTAATAGATTTGTTAAAGATGGTGAAAATCTTGACTATATAAAAAATAAACTGTTGATAGATGGTAATAATGATGAGACTACTGCTTTATAAATGGAAATGATGCTTCTGCTTTGAAGAAGGATTCTATTGAGGATATTAGATTGGTGCAAGATTGTATTTTGGATGAATGAAATTTCTGTGCTCAAGAGAAAAATTCTACTAGTTTACAACAGAAAGTGGATACACTTGGTAATGTGATGCCTAATGTATGGAATAAAAAATCTAATATTAGAGTGGACTATCTTGATTTGGGTTCCTTTTTGATAGAAGAAGGAAAAACTATGAAACTTAATATTCAGAATGAATTTTAAAATTCAAAGAAGTTGCAAAATTATTTGGTTTTTAAGGTGTTCAGAGATAATGTTCCATTTCATTTTATCAGTTTTGAGCTAAGGAGACAATGGACTCGGTTTGGTAAATTTCACCTACTATGTTGGGTTTGGATTGGGTTCTATGTTTTTTTTTTTTTTTTTTTTTTTTTTTTTTTTTTTTTTTTTTTTTTTTTTTTGATTCAATGGCTTTGGAGTCAATTTTATTTGAAGGTCCATGGTATTTCAATGACCACATTATTGGTATTGATAAGTGGTCATCGAATTTCTCTCCTGCTTCCTTAAAGGGACTATATACTCCAGCGTGGATCCGAATGCCAAATCTTCCTTTATAATGTTGGGATGAAGTCAATGTGTGTAGGATTGCTTATCAGATGGGGAACACGTGTATGCAAGATGGTAATATGTTCCAATGGGGAAAAAAAATAATTTGCGAGAGTTTGTGTGTGAATTGTTTTGGATAATCAACTTCTTCATGGTGTTTCGGTTGAAGGCAGTGCCGGGAGATTTTTTTTCAAGAATTGAATATGAAAGAATTTCAAATTTTTTTTTTCAATGTGGCGAAATTAGCCATGTTAAAAACAATTGTGTTGGTTCTAGAACAAATGAATTATTGATTGCGCCAAAGTCTATTTCTGAGGTGGTTAAGGATGTGCATGTTGCTGAGTCTTCATTGGGAGCTCATGATGGTGGAGGATTGGGTATTAATATGGATCAAGGAGTTGGGTATGGTTTGTGGATACATGTAAATTATGGGAAAGGAAAAAGTAAAAATCTAGTGAAGCAGAGGGTAAGATCTAAAACTCAGTTCTATAAGGAAAATGGCTTGAAGAAACCCGTTGATGAAGTCATACTGAATGTGGACATGTCAGTTCATGTGAAAGAGAATAAGAAAGTTCATGGAGAAGTTTTGCTGAATGTAGATAAAGTTCATCAAAATGTACGGATGATCCTAAGCTTCAGCCTGATGGTGGAGATATGGGTAAGCAATGTGATTTACAATCACCTTCTCATACTCAAGTTGGCAATAAGTTATGTATGCTCTCTAATTTTTTTATGCTGAGGTTTCTTTTCCTATTTCTAAGAATATTGATGTTGTTCTGGGGGATGGTGATTCTTCAAGAAATGAAGAGGATGGTTTTAATCATTTGTATATAGATGTTGGTGGATGTGGAGAAGGTGACTCAACAGCAAGTAAAAAGAAGCTTGCAAAGGAACTTAAGAGTTTAGGTCCTATTAAGTTGATTCCTAGAAATAGGAAAAATGATATGGGAATTAAAGAGAAATGGGGGGATGATTCCTCTTAGGTTCTTTAAAAATGGCAGTTGTCTTTTGGAATTGTAAAGGAGATAAGAAGAATAAAGATTCTCTATATCTCAAGGAATTAGTGAAGGATTATAAGGTGATGTTTGTTGGGTTGTTGGAGACTAAATTGACTTCAATTGATATAAATAGAGTTAATTTACTTATTAGTGTGGAATGGGAATTTTGCTATGTCCCTTCAGATGGTTTATCAAGAGGCATCTTGTTTCTTTGGAGAACAAAATTTTGTTTCTTTTTCTGTTTTAAATTCTTCTTCTCAATGTATTATTGGTAATCTTCATATAAAGAATAAAGCTTTTTGGAGGATCTCTACGATTTATGGGATTAAGGAGGTGCATTGTAGAAGGGAGCTATGGAGGGATTTAGACAGATTTTCTTCTAAAGGTATTCCTTCCGTGGTGGGTGGAGATTTTAATTATTTATTTAATATAAGTGATAAGAAAGGTGGAAAGAGATTCATTTTTTCAAAAGGTGCTAAAGATATGAAATCCTTTTTGGTAAATAATGATCTTCATGAAGTCGATTTTCTTGGTCCAAGATTCACTTGGTGCAACAATAAAGAGGGTGGAGCTCGTATTCTAGAAAGATTGGATAGGTGCTTTTTAAATTCTTCTGCATTAGATTCTTCTAAGTTATTGGTAGAGCGGCATCTTGCAAGGATTGCTTCAGATCATTGTACAATTATGATAAACCTTTTATGCCAGATTCCTAAGGCCAACAAAGTTCTTATATTCGAAGATGTATGGGCCTCATACCTTGCTTCCACTACTATTGTGTCTAAAGCTTGGACTAGGAAAACTTTTGGAAATTTTTCTGAGATCCTTAATATTAATTTTAAAAGAACTTTGAGATCATGATATTTATGGAGTGAAGCAAAATTAAAGGATCTTAGTTTGCAAAAGGTTATCTTAAGAGGGAGATAATGGAATTACAAATGGAGGAAGCTAGTGATGATAGTATCTCTGAAGACAAGATTAAGCTGCTTAGATTAAATGTTAATGAACTCAACAGTACTTTGGCCTGGTTGACTACTTGGTGGAGGTAGCGGGCAAAGGTGAATTGGCTATCTGATGGGGATAACAATAAATGATTTTTTCAGCCCTATTTAAGGGTTAAAAGGAACTCTAATTGGATTTCTATGATTAAGGATTGAAATAGGGTGGTGGTTGAAGATCAAAATCAAATAAAGGATAGTTTTTCCCAATTTTTAGCTACAAATAGAGGCATAGAAATTGTACGTTGGAGGGTTAGCCTTCCACCTTGGTGATTCTGGACAAAAATTATAGTAGTTCGCTAGATGCAGATCTCACATGGGAGGAAGTTATGGGAGTGATTCGTGAACAGAAGGGTCATAAATCTCTAGGAATTGATGTTATGTCTTATTCCTTCTTAAAGAGCTAATCATTTATCATTAATATGGATATTTGGAATGCAATTTTTCAAGTGTTCTCTACGGGTTGTATTGATGTGGATTTGAATGAAACTGTTGTGGTGCTTATTCCGAAAGTGGAGAATCCTTCAATCCATGCTCATTTCATGCCTATATGTTTGTGTAAATCAATCTATAAATTTGTGGCCAAGGTTATTTTGAATAGGTTGTATGGTATGTTACCTAAACTTATCTCTATGGAACAAGTATTTTCTTTGAAAGGATGATCTATATCAGAGCATGTGTTATTGGCACTAGAAGTTTTTCATATATTTAGATTTTCTAAATCTACAATGTGATTGGGTTCATTCAAGATTGATATGAAGCAAGCATATGATAGCATGTGATTATCTACTTTGGAGCAAGTTTTGAGGTATTTGGTTTTCCATGGAAAATTTTAAAACTTATTATGGATTGGGTAGTAGATGCCAAGTTTTCTATTTTGATTAATGCAAAGTATTCAAAGTGGATTAAAGTTAAAATTGGATTTCAGCAAGGTTGTCCACTATCTCCCTTCTTGTTCATTCTATGTTCTCAGCTTTTATCTACCTCTTTAATTCATAAAGGTTATAGGGTTTGTATTAAAATACATCTTAATTCCCCAAGAATTTCTCATGTGCTTTATGATGTTGACAATGTCATATTTTCATATGCTAGTATACAAATGATAAAGGAGGTTAAAAACTCTATGGTGGATTTTTGTGATTGGTCGGGTCAATGCATTAACTATCAGAAATCAGTTATCTCTTTGATAAAGCGGTTAAGAAGAGGAAAAGGAGAATTATAAGTTGTTTAATGGGCCTTAAATCGGTGAAGGAAATGGCTTATTTGGGGATAAAGATTGCTTTGAAAAGATTAGTTCGTGCTGATTTAATTAATATCATAGATAAATATTTTGGAAAAATTAATGCTTGGTGTAATAAATTCATCTCTTTGCAAGGGAGAGTTCTTCTTAAATAGGTTTTTTTATCACTTCCCATATTTCAATGTACGCATTCACTTGTTCTTAAAAGTATTCTTTGCGATATTGATAAGATGCGTAGGAGCTTTATATGGCACGAATAAGATGGTAAATTTGGTATTTGTTATGTCAATTGGGATCTCTTGTGCAAACCAAATTAGATGGGTGGACATGTAATTTATTCTTTTATGGATAAAGTGGGCCCTTTTAGTGCTATTTTGGCATGGAATTTTATTAAAATGATAAGGATTCTTTATTATATAAGATGTTGTCCAGCTGGTATAGTTCAAGGATTCTGAATTCTTGTTTGTAATAAAAGTTGTTCTGCTACATGGAAAATACTAACTAATGGTGCCAAAGATTTGAATCATATATAATTAGGTGGAGAATTATGGATGGATGAAACATTAATGTTCTCAATGATGTTTGGATATTGGACAAGTGTCTTATGAGATGACCAAGATTTGTTTCAATTCATGTTGATCCTATTTTGATGGTGGATAATTTTATTTTTAATGGAGCATGGAATTTAGGGGAACATCAAAGCTATTTTGGTGAGGAGCTTGTTTTACCTATATGTAAATTTTTTTTTCTGATATAAGAGAAGATAAAGTAGAGCTGATTCATCAGATCTTGGGTAAGATCATTTATGCTTTAGCTTTTGAGGCGATGGTTGATAATATTCTTGATAAATATTATTGAAAGTGGATTAAAAAACTCAAACTTAATCCTCGTGTGGAAATTTTTTTGTGGAGGATTTTCCAAAATGCCATTCCTACTTCACAATTTCTTGTTTATAGGAAATTAAAAGAGGATAATTCTTGTCCTAGAGGTTGTGTAAAAATAGAGGATTATGAGCATGTGGTAGTTGGATGTATGAAACATATCTAGATTATTTAGATTTTACATAAATGGGGATTTGCTTTACCTATTTTATCTTCATTTCATGATTGCTATGTTTGGATGGAATGCATTTTCTCTAATCAATTTTTTTTTTGGAAAGATTATATTGTACTGTGGTTTTCTTATCTTAGAAATTGAGATGTAAAGGCGTTTTTAGTGGAAATGAAGATAGATTTTCATTTATTGCTTCTAACTTGGTGAGTGTAGCTTCTACTATTAGTTTGGCCAATGGTGATAATTTTAAATTTGGCATCTGGGATGTTAATCAGTCTCATCGGTTGATAAAGAAATCTTGGCATCCTCCACCTTTTGATTGGATCTAAGTTAATGTGGGTGTGTGTTTTCTCTCCTCATACAAGGCTAGTATTGGAGGTGTTTTCAGAGATCATAAAGGGTGATTTTTATTTGCATTTGGTTTTAGTGAACTCCATTGGGATATTGGTAAATTGGATATATTTTGTTGTTCATTCTGTGAGCCGTTACTTGCAAACAAGGATGTCATAATATAAAGGAATCATAGTTGAAGGTGATAATACTAATTTCATCAAGCTTCTTCAAAGGAATTTGAAGAATTCTAAATATCATGTGGAGGATAATCAATGGGAGAATAGCTGTTGTCTTAAAAACTTTAATTATGTTATTTTTAATTTTGTTGATAGGGATTGTAATAAGTTAGCCGATCTTTGTTCTAACATAGCTATTTCTAATGATTTTCTTTGGGATTATTTTAGTTTGAGTAATATTCCTCTTTTTTATAATTTGTTAAAAGAGGAATGTGATTTTATTTGTATGTTGTAATAGTTTCTTTTTAATGTTATTGCTTTGGCATCTTTCAAAAAAAAAAAAAACAAAGCGGGTGATCCAAAATCCACATTTCAACATTTGTGGCACACCAAAATTGTTTATACACGCCTTTTTTGCACCTAGTGTGATAGGAACCCGGTGTAATACCTAGGGTGAGGCAGGGTTACTTATAAGTACTCGTTCATGGGGAAATAACTGTGCTTTCAAACAAGTACCCTTCTCGACCCCATACACACTTTTATTAGTGTGGTGGGAATGAATACATTGCCATGCTATCTAAGGACACTTACCATACACACCTTTATTGCACGTGGAGGGAAGGCCTAGACTCCTGTATTTTTTCCCAAATGGGAGAGAAGCTGGGAGGCTGCTGAATTCTGACTAAAAATAAAGGAGACTTGGACATTTATAAAGGAATTTTATGAAACTTTATTGAACACATTGGACTTAAACTTGGATTTGAATCTCAATATAATGTAGAATTACAAATAATTCAAATGATTAACAAAGGCATAAACTTAAATAAATGAACTTTAACTAGACTCGGACTTGGAATCGATTTGAATGACAAGAACCTTGAACATCATCTGCCACAACTTGAAGTCTCTATTGAATGGTATAATTTATTCATGAGGAATATACCAAACCAATTGCAACTGTTAGATAACAATAACAATGATGATACTACTTATATCACAAATCATTGAGCAATGCAATGAACAATCAATAATATGCACAACAGATCATACAGGTGAGACATGTAATGAATATCAAGACTTGCTAGAAATACTACACAATCAATAAAGCATGCCCACAAATGATGAAAACTCACCAAAGTAAATGTAGCAATACCTTGCAATTTATATGCAAGCAAGAACCATGAATACACTACAAATATAAGTACCTACGAAAAATTATAGGAGTACTCATAAGCAATTGTTGGAGTATATAACATATACAATAGTCCATCTATAAGTAACTTCAAGAGACTTGTGGAACATTTTAAAATAATAACAAGATGCATACAAGTGAATATAATATGCTTGCCAACATACAAATGAACCCAAGAATCATGCAGTGAATGCTACAATGTTCACGCAAGTGGATCCGATCAATTAGAAAATGAAGGCTACTGCCCCCCTTCTATAGATGTCGTAAATAAATGTGCATTAAACATGAGAGGTATGCTACGAATATAATAATGCCTTCCAATCAATATCAAAACAAAATCAGGTGCGTTTGACCTTGTAAATAATAGGAAAGAATATACAACTTGTTTTTAAACTAAACATACAAAGTTCCAAAGTAATAACAATGTTGCAAATCAGATACGACTGATG
This sequence comes from Dendrobium huoshanense, assembly GCA_016618105.1. NCBI lineage: Eukaryota > Viridiplantae > Streptophyta > Magnoliopsida > Asparagales > Orchidaceae > Dendrobium > Dendrobium huoshanense. The sequence goes on along the minus strand of CM028358.1, from coordinate 44,044,583 downwards.
ACAACTGAGGTATAATGCTAACATCAGCCATACAAAAAATGTAATAATCCTCATTAAAAGTAACAATAGATGAGTATGACGGGTCCTCCTTGAATGTTGATACACATAATGTGTTATCTACAAATGAAGATAAAATATCCATAGTGCACACAAACATTTACATGCTACTATAAGAAGATGCACCATACATATTATATGTTGCTTACAAGCAAATGTAGAGGAGGCACAAGCAAATATAATAAACCTCAGTAATCCATGGTGATTAGCATGCAATAATTGCATTAACGTGCTCACAGTCAATTTGTATGGAGAGATCGATGACAGATGCAAGCTCCTATGATTCAATATAAGAAATTTCTCCCATATGCAAAGCACCTATGAACTATTGTAGCAAGGATACCAAAGCAACATCGCAATCAATAACCAACCAATAGAAACAAAATACATCATCCTTTTGCAAGTGAAGATATATAATGTGTAGTAAATATAGGTGTGACACAGAGAGACCCACTATACACAGCAAATATAAGTACCCACATGCTACCATAGAAGACCCATTGTACCCACGATATGGTGTTCACAAGTAAGATGCTAAAAGTCTACATCAAATACAAGCTCCCACGGGCTACTTTGGGAGACACATATATATGTTACATTTTATCTGCAAGGAAACAACAAAAAAGATGCATATCAAATGCAAATGATTATAGAACCTTACGAGGCCTGTTATACAGGTTAAATGTCTCCTATAAGCAAAGTACTAAAGAATCATTATAAATGTAGATGCCTGTGAGTTATTATAAGAATCTTTTTATGAAAATAACAGACTATATATTAGAAAATGCAAGAGAACTGTAGTAATTGCAATTATCTAATAGTAAAAGCAGGAGATTTATTAGTACACTATAATCTTCATGCATAAAGCAATATGTAGTACATGACAGTATACTTATACAAACGGGCAAATAACCACACTAAAATGCCATGCCTCTAAATTTGTAATATCCATACAAGTATATAGAAGGCATATATAAGCATCTAAATAAAATGCTACATTCAAATGGCGGTCACCCGCACAACTAATCAACATCAAGATATTCTAAGAATGCCATCCATACATGCACTGTAATATAGATACACATAGGTACACAAAAAGGGGAAAGTATAATCTGAAACACCCACATTAGCCCTGGCGAGAGTGTTGTAAAATACATGTGATGTTTAGGGATGCTGCGATGGGTTAATGAATTTGAATATGATCCTTTTATGTAGGTAAGTATGACTCAACAAAGTTTAATAAATAATTATAAAATTCCCCCAAACATTTGCATGGACCCCAAAGAGCATGTCTTAGATACACAGGTGATGTTTAGGGATGCTATGTGGGTCAATAAATCAATATAATTCAAGCCCAATCCTTCTGTACAGGTAGATAGGAGTTGATATGCTTAGAACTATCAAAAAGATATACAATCAAGGTGTCCACCATAATATCTAATTTATACATTCATATAAGGCCTTCAAGGACTATGAACTGAGAAATTCATCAATAAAATTATAGAACCGACGAACACGATCTCCTATCGGCAAGTTGATATTATCGATAAGGTTTAGTCAATGAAAATTTCTTTATATCCCTATAATGGATGTGTTGAATACAGATCTGAACTAGAGGGGTTAAATAAAAATACTTTCAAAATTGCATCCAAACATCCATGAAAATCCAAAAAAATTAAAATTTAAAAAAAATTAAAAAAATATTTAAAATTGAAACTCAACCATTAATCATTTAAAGCAAAATCTATCCACTCTCTGTAAAAGTTTACTGGGTGAACAAATTAAAATTTTATTCATCTTATATAGAGCTAATTCCTAGTTGAAAAAATTACTAGGATCCATTCTCAAAAAACTCCTACTAGTAAGGATATGGTACATGTCCTTTTACTAATAATTTTGCTACCAAGTGGCACCATAGGATAAATGGTTATGACCTGGGGCCCATTGAATCGAGAGGTTTTACCACTGAATGACACCATTAAACTATTGTTATCTCCAGAGCCATTATGTTCCTTAGTGGCATCAAACCCTTGAGAAATGAATCAATAGGATATAGTCGATAGAGCATAAAGCTCCCTATTATCTAAGGTCGATCCAAATTTATCCCCTTAGGCAAATACCCACCGTAGGTCCATAAGGTACCCTTGGATGAAGCAACACATGGCTGCCGACCCACACCATCTAATTTCAGTGTAAGATGGTTAAATTCTATTTTTAAAAAATAAAACATTCAAAATTTTAATATCCAAACCTATGCAACTATGATATACAAGATAACATGTATCTCTACGTATCTGATTGATGACTTGCCTTAAAAAAAATTCTCTCTCATTATCGAGAGGGGTAATTAACTATAAGGTCTTGCACTTATAGGAAACAAGAACTTAGATCATAAAGTCTTCCTAAAATGAGGGTAAAACCTCGAGGTAGTGCCTCAATTTACAAACTCATTTTCCTTTTCAAAATTTACATTGAAACTTATTATGTTAAGACTCCCCCTAAGAAAATCAAGTGAGGGAGGTCGGGGTAAAATTTTTGGAGGCCACAAATTTTTGGTGACTCTGCAAGGGATTTGTTTCTCTTTACATCTTTAGCTAGTCATCTAAATATTATTGTAGAAGCTAAATTTACCTGGCATAAAATTTTAATATTTTTCAAAATGATCATTTAATGAGTTAAAAAATTTTAATATTCTAAAAATGAGCACTTAATAAAATTCACTGGTATTCATTAAACAGAGTTTTGAATTTATTTTAGTTTCATGCTAATGATTATCTATTTTTTGTTATTTTTCTATTATGTCAAAGTCTTTGCATTTTGAAAATGTGGGGTGATGTTTCAGACACTGATTACTAACCCTTGCTTTTCTTTTATACAGATTGATCTAAAGAACACATTTGTTACTATCCAATTATGATGTGGAGCCGCATTTAACAAATAAATACTATGATTAACACTGGAAGCTATGGAGCTACCATTTAGTTTGGTAGGCTCGACATCCCCTTAGTCATTGGAAGGACTGCCGCTTTTCATGTAAATGACATGGAATATGGAGGGCCTGCTAGGAGGCCCCACTCTACTAAAGTTACTACATATCGAATGCATCTGCCATTATCACGGACTACTGCTAAAGCTAAAAATTCTCATAAAAAGATTTATGTGTTCGAAAGGCTATCACAACCTAAGGCCTCAACCTCCAAAAGAGTTATGACTAGCGGGAGGATTTCTATGGTAACTGCGAACACCATAACTTTACCAGTCAGCTTACCTTCACCTGGGAAAAATGATGTAGAAGCCTACTTATTTAGAGGGAGGCTCACAAAAAAGATAAGTAGAAAGATTAATGCTGAGATTCAAGCTCAGTAGCACTGACTCCCTTTCCACCCACCCAACCTACTAGTTCATGAACCAGAAGTTTACATTCCCACCCGAAATGGCTTCACAGGCTTGAAATGGGTAAAAGGAAATAGCTCCACTAGTGAGCTCAAGAAATCATTTTTGGACCGACAACCTAATGTACCAGCTCCCCAGAAGAAGAAGGAGCCTGAAATTCTCTTGGCTCGAGTCCATAGGGATTTAAAGACTAAGAAAGAGAGAGGACTAAAGAAAAGAAAATGCCAGCAATCACTGATGATTGTTACTAAAATAATTTGATCAAGAGAATAATTATCTATTGTGGTGGAGAGAAATGAAAGAAAATATGTCATGCGTGGTGAGCATCGGGGTGTGACTCTTAGGCTCCGAGTTCAGGGATCCACCGCCAAAAGGTCCCAACATAAAAGAAAAGAAATCTTGAGGCCAAATCCTTGCATAGAAGAAGGAAGGAAAAGAGAAGTAAATATGCATGTAATATCTGTTGCAGCTTCTCAGAGATGAACCCCCATCCACAAATAATGTCATAAATGAGTTTTGAAGAATACCTATAATGACGCCCTTTCTGATAGCTAAAACCTTGGAGAATCCTATAGGGGTTCTCATCGCCCACTGACCCCTCCAAACGAAGAAACCAACTTTGATTGTAACCCACTGATCAAAGAATTCTGCTTGCCAAATTAAGAACTAGAGATCTAGTTACATCGCCACTCTGAGATCCAAGTACATATGGAGAGATGGGAAGATTATATAGAAGGGAAAGAAGATATGGAAGGGGAAGAAGATATATAAGGGGAAGGATATTTAGAAGAGGAAGGAATGTAAGAAGTAAATGACAACATAAATATGGAATTCATCTATATGGTGAGGAACACCAATTATAATAAGGAGGCCTACTATGACGATGATGAAGGCGATGACCATTGGAAACCTCCACCTAGGTAGGAACACTGACGTCGTCATGAAGATGAGGTCCACAACTTACAGATGTGGCCATTACCAAGGAGAAGATGAGGTGGAGAAAGTTGAGGGGAATCCTCTTGATGATGAAGACGTTATACATATTGATATGAAAAGGAAGATGAGACAATAAATGAGGGCGAAGGATAAGAAAATCTCTCAGTTGAATAAGAAATTGATTGAGATGATGGCATAATGATGATGGTGATGCAAATGTTGATAAGAATTACTGCCTTCATTCTCGTGCCCAATCCTCCTACCGACCCTCCAAATTTTTAAATTCCTCAAGTCTTGAGAGTACGAGGCACTTTTGAGGTGGTCATGAGGCTCATAAAATCATTTACAAACCCCCTCCGTAGAACATCGCAAGTACCTCTAAGCTATGATGGCTGTATAGCTCGAGGAAATCATCATCGAGAAAATAAAGGCTATCATAGTTGTTTATCAGGCGGAGAAACTGATGGGTAAGGTTCATCCACATCCTTCTAAATATAATTAGGTGTCGTATCTGAAAGGATATTATGTACCAAAGTTCAATACATTCAATGATAATAATAATCCAAGACAGCAACCTGGAATAGTTTAAAGCCACCTACGGGAATATGGAGGGAAATAATGCTCTACTCTTCTGACAGTTCATCAACAATTTAATAGCATCTGCTTTTGAATGGTATATAAAATGTCTAAATGATTATGTGAGGACCTTCATAGATTTAGAAACTATGTTCATGAAGATATTCACCAGTGAGACTGAAAAGATAATTATCGCTGACCCTGCTATAGATAAGAGAAAAAAGAAAGAATCAATGACAAAATACATTACTCGTTCGCATAATTTAAGTATGAAATATGAGCAGCAACTTGAATTAAAACATGTTGTATAGTTATTAATGGAAAATATTGATGAACAAATGCAACCGTTCTTTTGCATGGCTACCATCAACATATTTCAAGACCTAATAGACAGGGTGGCCAAGTTTGAGAAATTTAACTTGTCCAAATTAAAAAACCATTATGATAAGTCTAAGAAGGCTAAGGCCCCAGGTAAAAAAAGGGGTGAGGCTGACTCTACATTCTTCTTTAGAGTTGATTAAGAAAAGCATGTAATTTATATTATAGATAAAGGCAAGCAAACAATGCAATATAAAGGGAAGCCAAAAAAGGCTTACAACCCTAAACATTAACCAAAGCTTATACTTAGGGGGAACGATAAGCCACGAACCTTCCAAGGCAGAGGGGAATTAATGCCTAAGGCTAGTAATAGAAACTGGTGATAGAACATTCTCATCCCTAAAAGAAAAGATGAAAAAAGAATATTCATTCAGGAGAGAGAGTGGTGCCATATTAATTTGACAGGCACTGAAAGAAGGCTCAGAACTGCCTGAGTGTAAGAGGCCCGAAGAGTTGAAACATGCTGGTGACCCAAATTATTGCCCATATTATCGAGTAATCAATCATCTTATTAAAGATTTCTACATCTTTAAGGATTGGATAGAGAAAAAATATCAAAGAGGAGAGCTCATATTATTAAATAAAGTGTTGAATCATCCTATAAAAGAATAAACTTGGGTGATTACGTCCTCTTTCATACCCCCAGTTGAAGAAAGAAGAAGTTAAAAAAAAAACAGCTCAAGAAGAGTAGGGGAGACTGTAAAAATGCTAAAACAATACGAAGGAGTTCTAGGGGTGAAGTAGAAATCTCCTATTGAGCTGATCCTAGATTTGAAGGAGCTAACTGTAACACTAGCTTCTACTTCTAAGCAGCACCCTAGCTAAGCTAGCTCTTCAAAATATGGTAAACCAAAATCTTCCAACAAAAATATCAAACAAAATAAGCTTAAGAAGAGAATGATGGCAACTCAAAAGGCTATTGACAATTTGGATAAATATTACCAGGTTGTGAGACAACCTGTTAAGCTTACTGACTTCTTGTCAAAGCTAAAAATAAATGAAACCAAAGATTATGAAAATTCTCTTCCGATGCAAGTATGTTGGGTCATCTTAGTGGTGCCATATACATTGATAAAAAAGATGCACTAAGGAATTATCCTCTAAAACCTGTAGGGTAGTGTCACCAATGGATTACAGTTTAGAGGATCTATATTTTTTAAATAATAGATGAGTCAGAACCCCACATAGTGTCATGAATGGGACATATAAATTTGGGTGGTGACTCTGAATAAATAAGTGAATCCTTTGATGCAACAATGACTAACTATGAAGAAATTACACCATTAAATAAATTTAAGCTATAAGAGGTTGCTCATGTACGGTTAAGGAGTGGTAAGATATTGCCATCTCCACCAAATAAAGGGATCTCTAATAAATATATGGGGAAAGAGATAGTTGTCAACAAAGGTATCATCTACAAGGACCCCATAAGGATAGTTGTCAACAAAATTACAATATTCTATCCCATATGAGAAAAATTATGGCACAACTTAGTATATATGATTCTCTTGTAATGTCTAAGGACCTTCGAGATTCTTTGATTCAAGCTCTCGAAGACCATAAAAAGTACGAGGCATATTTTACTGAGTGCAACTTAAATGAAGTCATATAATCCCATAATAAGCCATTCATCACCTTCTCTGAAGAGGATATGATGCTCGGAACAATAGATCATAACCACCCTTTATATGTTACAATAGAGAGCGAAGACATGATAATAAGTCAAATCTTAATTGATCCATGGTCCTCCATAAATCTCATGAGCTTGAAAACACTAAGATTATTATGCCTCAATGTGGGGCATGTTGGGCTAGATAAGTTGATGGTACATGTCTTTAATGAGAAGGTACAAAAGGCCTTAGGATCATTTATGCTCTCCCTTACATTTGGAGAACTTCATAAGGATGCCAAATTCCATGTGATTGATGCAGATACCACATTTAAGGAACTTTTGGGTCAACCATGGCTACATGTCTACGACATCATCCTGTCAACACTACATCAATGCATGAAGTACCCCAGGGATGGAGAAAAATTCAGGATATCTAGTGACATCCAACCCTTTATAGTCCATGAAGTAACAATCTATGAAGATGTCAATTCATCATTTCAAAATATCTGAAGCCATTGAGCTATCTTGAGGCCTAGGCATCATATCTAAAGATTACAAAGCAACCTAAATAAGAAAGAAAGAAGAAGCAAGTGGAAAGAAAGAAGGCAATGTCAACTCTTCCCAAAATACCTATCATTTTTAAAGATAGAATGCATGTGCCTCATATGAGGTGTAACATTGATGAAAGTGATGCCACCTCTACAAAATTCCGGAGGGTATGCAAGTCAATAAAAAAATGTAGTAGGCAGGTTAAATATTTAAATGATGATTATGACTATGACTCTAACTACATGAATATAGTGTAAGCCGTATTCTCCAGAAGAGTAGGCAGTTTGCCAATCTCAGATAACATAGTTATAGTCACTCGTATTTCCCTGTAACACTTCAATGAAATTATTCTGCAAGAGGTGGATAATGTCAAAGAGCTCATATCATTTTATGTACCTCCCCTAAGAAAAAAGGGTGGGCCATCGATTCTATTTTACTTAATCAAAAAATTCAAAGAAGAAATAAATCATGACTTGTTCCATATACTTGTCAATTCCATGGAATTAGTACCTACGAGGTTTCCCATATCTAATACAAAAAATATCTAAAAAATACTACGGACAAGAGGTAAAACTTATTTCTTCAAGCAATAAGTTCATTTATACTTAAGCCTATAGTACCAAAGAAATCCTCACTCATTGAAGAAGAATGATATTTTTACAAAAGTTGTCTAGGATTTATCATACAAAAGTACCCCCAAAAGGATATTTATCGAGCAATCACATGCAGGGATTCAAATCTAATGACAATAATGATGAGGAGGTATACAAAGTTGACATAATGAGCAAACCATAGAGACTTAGCCTATACTAGAGGAATTAGAAGATGGTGGATAGACAGCCATTATGGATTAGTTAAAAGAAGTCAACTTATGAACTGAGAAGGATCCTCACCAAACCTTCATTAGTCCTCTCCTACCCAAGGAACAAATAGAGAAAATAAAAGAACTTTTTTGTGAATTCAGGGACTTCTTTGCCTGGATATATGCTGAGATGCCCGACTTATCCCCTGATGTAGCAATTTACAAATTTGCAATTAAACCACACACATCACCCATTAAGCTAGCTCCAAGGAAAATGAGATTGGAGATTTAAGAATAAGTGACTATTGAAACCAAGAAGCTCATTGAAGTGAACTTCATCATAGAAGAAATATATACTCGTTGTATATATAATATTGTCCCTATAAAGAAGAAGAATGGTCAAATCCATATATGTATTGATTTTTGGGACTTCAATAAGGCATATTCTAAAGATGACTTTTCGCTCCCGATATCAGAACTCTTATTGGACAATACATCTAATTATGATATATTCTCATTTATGGATGGGTTATCGGGCAACAATCAAATCAAGATGGCTCTTGAAGATGAAAAGCACATGTCATTCAGAATGCCCATTTATACTTTTTGCTATACAGTCATACTCTTTGGCCTGAAGAATGTTGGTGTCACTTATTAGCTGGTGATTACTCACATATTTGATGATTTAATACATCAGAAGGTTGTGTAATATGTATGAACTTATTGTCAACAATATGGATTGGTAAGACCATCTAGAAGATCTGAGAATCGTGTTCAAGAGGATCAAAAAATAAGATCTGAAGATGAACCCCCTCAAGTGTGCATTTGGGGTATCTTCAAGGAAATTTTTTGGGGTATGTCATTTGCCATCGAGAAATCAAGATTTACCCCAACAAAATCAAGGCTATTATAGAAATGTTGCCTCTAAGAAATCTTTGCCAACTTCATTCTTCGTAATGATAACTAGATTTCATTCAAAAATTAATATTAAATATGTCAAGTAGGTGTTAGCCATTCTTCAAATTAATGAAGATAGATGTGTGTTTAAAATGTAACGAAGAATGTCATGAAGTAATTAACAATATTAAGAGATACTTGTTAAATTCTCCCATTCTCATAGCGCCAATTCCAGGGAAGCATTTAATACTATACACAGTAGCACTAGAAGAGTCTATTGGAGCATTAATGACCCAACATAATGAAGAAGAAATAAAAAATATGATATATTACATCAGTCGGAGGTTGATTGGAGAAGAAATTTGTTATTCCCCAATTGATAAGTATTGATTAGCATTGATCTTTGCAGTCTAGAAGCTCCACTATTACATATGTTGATATTAAAGATCGATCCACTGAAGTTCTTAATGATAAGACCAGCATTAACAGGTCATTCAATTTGGTTGGAAGTAATCTTACTAGAATTTAATATCACATACATACCATAAAAGGTAGAAAAAGGGCAAGCTTTGGCAGATTTTCTCGCTGCACATCTGATCGCAACAGACTCTACAAACCAATGATTTGCTCGATGAGCAATTCATACAGGTCAAAGAGGATGAAGAAAAAATTTATGAGTTGTATTTTGATGGGACATCATTGATTAAACCTGCTCGATCTTCATATATTACAAGGGCTCGAGTCAACATTGTTCTCATTTTCATAATACCTAAGTGTGGCATAATGAGGTTTCATTTAGTCTGACTAAACATCGTACCAATAATGAAGCTGAATATGAAGCTTTAATATCAAGATTTGAGATTGCAATCAATATCAGAAATCTCTAAATCTTTGATGATTCTCAATTTGTGATAAATAAAGTCTTAGGCATTTACAAGATTTGAAAACTTGAATTAGCGTACTGCCACTGGCCAGTTATTGAGCTTCTAAAATAGGTGTTGAGTGTTAGAATAAATCAAATTACTCAAGATAAAAATAACAAGTAGATTGTTTGGCCAAATTTGCCCCAAAAATGGCAAACATCAATAAGGTGAGGCCTATATTCATTAGAGTTTATGCTCGCTAAGTCTTAGAGCCTGCTCTCTTACATATACATACATTACGTACATAGTATACATACATTATGCACTAAACAAGTAGTATATACACAATATGAATTAAATTACAGAGATAAAATTTTAATCATTCAAACAAAGTCATTTCATTATCAAATAATTATATAAAATGATTTATTTATAATGAATATTTATTTTAACAATCTATAATCACAAATATACTTACTATATTTATTGCTTTGATTCAATGATATTTATTATCATCTTCATATACCTAGCTAATGGCTTATTAGAAGGTACACCGATTATGAATTCCTCAATGAAGCATTTAGGAATGCTTGCAAAATTATATTGATTAGTTAATGTCTTACTAGAAGATACGCTGATTATGAATTCCTCGGTGAGCATTCGGGCAAACTTATAAAATTACACTGCTTAAGTGATGCCTAACTAGACGCTACCGAATATGAATTTCTTAGTGAAGCATTTGGCCAAGATGGTGAAATTACAATGCTTAGTTGATGCCAGATTGGAGGGTACGTCAGCTATGAATTCCTAGGTGACGTCTTCGAGCATGCTTGTAAAATTAGATTGCTTAGCTAATGGTTTATAGGAGGGTACACTAGTTATAAATTCCATGGTTAAGCATTCAGGCATGCTTGTGAATTACACTACTTTGAAGGCGTAGACATTCGTGTTGTATTTTTCTTCACGGGTGGTTATGAAAAAAAAATAATATCAAGAAAACTTAGTTTAATATATCATAATATATAATAAAAATAAATTAGTCATGAAGTTAAATCATACTCTTTGACTTCTTTATTTCTCAATGGCTTTTTAACCATACTTTTGATATACCTTTAGGCCTACTCTTTAGAGGATCTTTCACTTTTGCAATGCCACCCTGTTTAAACTTGTGGTTTTTTCTCTTTTCATAAGGAATAAAATCTATATTTTCATATATATCCTTCATCACAGCCAACATCTAATATTCAACATATTTATTTTACTATGCTCGTATGCTAATTTGATATGCAAACATAATGATATGATTTCTAAATATGAATCTACTTCTAGCATAATAATTAGTCTGAGAAGACCCTTTCAAATTTTAGCCTGAATATATATCTTTTTGTGCTCTTGATAACCATCATAATGTAGGTACTTCTCGAGGATTTTCATAATATCCATCTTCCTCAAAACTCTCATCCATTGAGAACATAATAAACCCATCATTTTAGACTTCCTACAGGTGCATTGAATTCTTCCATCTTGTGTATCAAAATCAATAACCTAAGTATTAGAATAATCCTTTTTCTATATACAATAGACAAAAAAATTTCAAGAATCATAGGATACAAACTCTATACTCATTCCACCAACACCCTATAAAAATTCTTCTTCAAAAAATGAATATATTTTCCTTGAAAAAAATTTAATAGCTTGCTTTAATATTTTGTTGCTTTTTATTATGGATCTTATTTTGGACTGGCTGCACTTGTAATCCTCATCCTATTCATTCCAACATCAATTCCTCATCACCTTCTCGAAACCCAAAAAATAATTTGTTGTAGAACTTATGGGAATAGAAATTCCATGATACATATAAAATAATCCTTATTAAATGATGTTAACCACTTATTACTTATCCTCTAAAGATCATCCAACTAACCATGATTGTGTTGCAAACCTAATCCAAGCAATGTGATTTTGATGATAATAATATTATTGTGTAAGTTACTACTTTCTCTTATTTATGTGATATTTTATTTTGTATTTGTGTACTACATTTCATTAAATTTGTTCACCATTCACTTGCAATTATGATTAGCTCAAGAATGGGTAAACTAAGCGATATTCACTGGATCGATACTGCCTCCTCTAGTAAAGGCTTCTATAGCAGGTTGACCAAAATGAGGATCCCAAATTGCATGAGCAATAGGTCTTACATGTAAAGGGACTTGTATCCATGACTCAAAATTTCCTTGCCAAGCTACATGAAATAGATTTATGGACGTCCACAAAAAATTATTGCTAGCTATCCAAAGTGCAAAACAAAAATGTTCTGATAAAGGCTTTCTTCAGTAATATCATCATGATTCTCGAAGTCATGTGAGGTAGCAATACCAAACCAAATACGATGAGTAGTGGGGTCCTGAGCTAATCCTTCGCTAAACCTTAGGGTTATAATTATCATTTTATTTTGTATTTTTTTTTCTTTCTTGAGTCATATTTTGTACTTTGGTGGATATCATTTCTAAGTAAACTTACACACATATTGGAGAGAGAAAAATGTTTTTGAGAGAGTTTTTTTAGGACATCATATTCTATGAGTTTGGCTTCGTACTGTATTACCATGTTTTGGACTATATGATTTTAATTTGTATTTTATGATCTATTTTGCTCTGCCAAAACTCTAGCAACCAAAGGTTAAGAAAGATACTAATTTTTTATTGATCGTAGAATAAGATTAAGTTCATACTATATGCCCTAATTAAAATATTTTTTAATTAATTTCTTGATATCAAGCAATCAAATCATAGACAATTATTGTGATTGATCATACTGTATGATATCCTTCGTAATGTAGAATTACCCATGTATGAAATTGGTTGTTCTAGATATTATACCAAATAAAATCCATAATTTTTTTTTGATCATACCGTATGATATCCACAGTCCTGGATGTTTGATAGTGTGTGAAGTTGGCCAACCCAAAGATCATCCCAAATGAATAGAAGGGATTTTTTATAGTTTATATCATATGATATTTCAATTGTACTGTACAAAATGTTATAAAATTTGAACAACTCATCTAATGATCTTATTAGAAGAGTCTGAATTAAAGTGATTGTACCATATGGTATGTGTATCATACTATATGAACAAAAAAATGGATCTCTTGAAAATTAGGGTTTCTTGAAGACTACTACTTAAGGTTTTCAAATACTCCTATTAAAAAAGCTTTGATTGTTGAGACTTCAGAGAGGGATGCTTGAGGGAGAAAATAAGGAGAGCTTTGTGAGAGAAGAGAGGGAAATTTTCTGAGGGAGAAGTTCTGAGGGGATTCACTAGGTTGCTCCAAGTAAGAATCTTTCCTAGTATCTACAAGCATTTTCCTGGATTCTCTATGGCTCCAGGGAAGAAGTTCTTCAATAATAATCAAGGTTATCTAACCATTACCAAGAGAGTGAAAATATAGTTTTCATTCTCTAACCATCACTAAGAGGGTAAAAATTAAGTTGTTGTTCTCAAACCATCACCAACAGATTGAAAATAGATTTGTGATTCTCTAACCTTCACTAGGAGGGTGAAGATAGAGTTAATGTTCTATGTCTTTAAAAGAGTCATGATTCTCTACCCTACCAAGGAGGTGAAAAACCATATGTACATGCTTCCCCACCTTACTATGGGAGCAAAAGGAGAGTTATTACTATTTAGTGTAATACTTGGAGAGGGAGTCTCCAAGGAGTGGACGTAGGTCAGGTTACCTGAACCACTATAAATTCTTGTGTATTCATTCATTTTATTATTTCCATATTTTTAATTTATGCACTTTAATTTTGTGATTATATATGTGGTTAATAACTCTAATTTATTTAATTGTTGTGAAATTTATTATTTATGTATCCGTTGTATCGTTTCTGATGTGTAGGTTTGAACAATTTTTAAAGAAGTTTTTTTTCGCCATAAAATTTTAAAATAAGCAATTCACACCCCCCCCCCCCCCCCCCCCCCCCCCCCCTCCCCTCTTGGTTAGCTTCAAGCCCCCTCCCCTCTTGGTTAGCTTCAAGCTAGTTCTTTTTAGTTTCAAGTGGTATTAGAGTGAGATTCAAAATAAAGCTTTAGAAAATTTTTGAAAAATGATCAATGGCCAAATTTGAAAATAAAAATAATGCAGAAGGAGATTTAATCACACGACCACCTATATTTGATAATATACCTTTTATTTATTTGGAAAATTCGCATGTGTACTTTACTGTAATCAATTGATAATCGCATGTAGATGTTAGTTCAGAAAGGATATTCTACACCTTCATGTATAGTAAATAGTGTTAAAACTAGAATACCTTTTTTTGAATGGAGTATTGATGATAGAGATTTATCCCAACTAAATGCTAATTGCCTAAGCTATTTCTTTTATTCTTTAAATTTGAAGACTACATGATTGTTTTTACTTGCAATACTGATAAAGAGATTTGGAATATACTCTACATTACTTCTGAAGGAAGAAGTGAAGTGAAACAATCTAGGTTAAATTTTTATTACCATGAATATGAACTCTTTTGTTTAAAATATAGTGAATCTATATATGTAATGTATATTAAGTTTACATAAATCATCATATCCATGCATGCTCTAAGTAAATATATATCAAATTTTGAAAAATTAAATAAGAATCCATGTTGTTTACTATCTTCCTACGATGCAAAAATTACTGTTATTACTAAATCCAAGGATCTGAATGTTAATTATATTGATAACATACTTGGATCACTCATTTCCTACGAGCAAGGAGTGAGACAAAGATAAATTGATGCAGGAGAGAGAAAGATGGAGAAAATTATATCCTTAAAGGCTAATGATTACAACATTTTATCAGATTGAGTAGAGGAAGAAATTGCACTAACGACTTGATAGTTCAGAAGCTTTCTAAGGAAAAAAAGTAAAAGAATCACTAGTAATGGAGCAAAGGTAAGAATTATAAAAAAAACTAAAGTTTCTAATGATATTTTCTATTATGATGCAGGAAAACCAGGCCATGTTAAATTTGATTGCCCAAATCTTAAAGGTCACCAAAGGAAGGGGAATTTTGAAGAAAAACAAAGTCCTATAAAGGCAATTGAATAACTTAGAAAGCCTTTTTAGCCGACTCCACTTTAGATTCATCTGAAGTAGAAGTAGAAGAGGAAGTGATAAATCTGTACTTAATGGTAAATAGCTATCTTAATCAGTCTGATCAGGATGAGGTATGTTAACTTTCTCAATATTAAATACTTGATGTTTCATAAAAGATTCATGTTTCATATAGGAAACTAAAAAAGTAGCATGCTTGCTTTAAACCTAAATAGTCACTTTTGGAAACAGAAAATGAAATGCTCCAAAAAGATGGTTCTAATTTAGATAAAGATCACATAACTTCATTGGATGAGTTTGATGAATTGAATAAGAAATATACTGCTTTATCTAAAACACATGATTTTTTAAAAGCATTGCATATTGATTTAGATAAATCATTTAAAGAGTTAAAAGTATGTTTTAATATTTTAGATCTTAGTGAGCACTCTTTAAAAATTAAAATATATGCTCTTAAAAGTGCTAATGAAATTTTGTAATAAAAAGTAAAGGTTTTTCTAAATAAACCTATTCTTAAGCACTCACCATGTCATGCATCTCATAAACCTAGGAATAGGAATCATAAATATCATAGGTTAGTTAACCCTTTTCCTGATATTAGATATTATTCATGTTGCAAGTTAGGACACATTAGCCACATTTGCACCATTCACCATAGAATATAATTGGTGTGGAGATCAAAGATGCATCAAACATATGGAATGCATTCTGATGATTCATCCAAACTCAAGAAGGGACCCAAAGTATCTTGGTCTCCCAAAGCTATTCTTCTATGACTTTGGCATTTAACAGCTCTCACAAAAGACCCAACCAGAGCATGTGGTTTTTGGGCTCAATATTTATTTCCTATCACATGAAATCAGCCATTCATGATATTCTCAAAATATGTATTTTATATAGTATTTATGTTTATTTGTGACTTTATTTAATTTTTCTTTTTAGTCCTTAATTTGTTTTATTATTGATTTTATTTTTATTCTTATTTTTTCCCTTTGCTTTTTTGTTATCGTTCTTTATGATTGGTACTTTTAACTCACCACTGCTGGAAAGAGCTAAAATTAAATCTAAAAAATAAAAACATATGAGCCGATTGCCCCTTTTTCTAAAGATAATTACAAGTTAACCTAGGTACATCATTAATAAAAGAACCCATCTTTGATATATAAGCCCTTTATTACTAGTTTGACTTATTTTATTGCTATCTTTAAGTTAATTTAAGAAGCGATGTGTCCACCATCTGTTGCAAATCTATTTTTCATGTCTTAGGTTTTGATGATTGACAAACACTGCCTTTCTTGGACAGCTTGTTGCTTCTAACTTTTCAGGAATCGACGATCGGACAAATCAAAAAGGAGCCAAGTTCAGGAATGCGTAGGGTTAGGGTTGAGTCAGTCTGTACTTTTGTTTTTACCTTTTGAGTCCACTTGTAATAGTCAAAAAGGCTGATACTTTGTAACACTTCACACACACACTTGAGAGAATTAGAAATTCTGTTTTTACTCATATCGGCCAGGACGATATCTTTGATCGGCCTGGACGATCAGCTTAAAACAGAAAGTCTAATTAAGGATTCTTGATTAAGGCAGCCAACGTTAACCGTTAGTCCTGGACGATACATGTATCGGCCAGGACGATAAGCTCAAAACAGAAAGAAGTAGCCGCCATAGACAAGTATGGTATAGTGTATCTTTAAATTATCGGCCAGGACGATCCTCGGATCGGCCTGGACGATATTCACAAATTATGCCATAATTGTTCAGGAAATTAAGGAAGTAATTAAGGATGATTGATACGATCATATCGTCCTGGACGATCGCAGGATCGGCCAGGCCGATCTAGTCAAAAACCTTAAGTTACTTCAGGACGATCAGTATCGGCCAGCCCATATTCAGGGCTATTGTCAGGACGATTTTCCTCTGATTTGAACTGATCGGCCAGGATGATCGTGAGATCGGCCTGGACGATCAAGCTATTTTTCAATCGTCCTGTTTCCCATACAGGGCTATGCTCTGGCCGATCTTCTTTGTTTTGTACTGATCGGCCAGGCCGATGTCCAGATCGGCCTGGACGATAAAGTCGGCAACTTGCAATTAATGAGCTCTTTTGAAGCTCTTCTATTTAAAGAGCTCTTGTTCAACGTTTTTAAAGACCTTTGGCTACTGCCTTGACCTGAGAAGACCTTGAGGAGAGAAAGAGAGAGAGAAGAGAGAGAGAGGATCTTGTGAGGGGGAGCTTGTGAGGGGTTTCACAAGGGTTGCTTCAAGGATCTCTCAGCGTCGTCTTCGTCTAGAGTTTCTCGTCCGTGGAAGGGTCGGTAGAGGTAAGGAGTTGTGCTTTTGGTTCTGGTTCTCTGCCAGCTTCAGGAGGAAGCAAAAGGAGATAGGTTCTCTGCCTTGCCGGGGTGGCAAAAAGGAGGTTCTTGTGAGGGTTTCTCCACCTAGCCGTGGGGGCTAAAGGAGAGTCACTTTTTGTTTAGTGCAATACTTGGAGGGTGCCTCCAAGGAGTGGACGTAGGTCGAGTTGACCGAACCACTATAAATCTCTGTGTTTCTTTTCTTGCTTCCGCACGTTTAATTCCGCATTATTTTCGTGGTGTGATTTGGTTTTATGTGACTTTATTTCTTTGTTTAAAAACGAAGTTTTTAAAATACCAATTCACCCCCCCTCTTGGTTAGTTTGGGACTAAGTTCATAGGGCTTAACATCCCCATCGAACTTTCAAGTGGTATCAGAGCTTGTTTCAAAAATTAAAGTTTAAAAACTTTTTGAATTTGATCCATGTCTAACTTTGGGAATCGCAACACTACGGAAGGGTACTCTATTACCCGACCTCCTCTGTTCGATAACCTACCTTTTGATTTCTGGAAAACTCGCATGTCAACTTTTTTACAATCTACTGATTATCGCATGTGGATGCTTATTCAAGAAGGTTATTCTCCACCTTCTCGTGAAATTAACGGTTTTAAAACTGAAGTTGCTTTTACCGAATGGACTTTTGATGAACGAGATTTAGCTCAATTGAATGCGAAATGTTTGAATTGCTTTTTCTGTGCTTTAAAATCTGAGGATTACATGCGTGTTTCAACTTGCAAAACTGGTAAAGAAATTTGGGATAAATTGTGCATTACTTATGACGGCACTAATGAAGTTAAACAATCCCGTTTAAACATTCTCTTGCATGACTACGAACTTTTTCGTATGAAACCTCATGAATCAATTTCTGACATGTACACTAGGTTTACTCAGATTGCTACCTCATTGCATGCACTAGGAAAAGAACTCTCGAACTATGAAAAAGTTAACAAGATTTTGAGATGCTTGCCTTCATCCTATGATGCAAAAATTACTGCAATTACTGAATCTAAAGATTTAAACACCTATTCTATTGATAACTTGCTTGGCTCACTCATTGCTTATGAGCAAGGGGTGAATCAAAGAAATCTTGATACAGGTGAGAAGAAAAAGGAGAAAACAATTGCATTGAAGGCACACAAATCGGATTCTGAATCTTCCGGGTCTGAAAGCGATGGAGTTGCCTTCATCACAAGGCAATTCAAAAGCTTTCTAAGGAAGAAACAAAAGCATCATCAAAGTTGGAGAAAAGGTAAGGATCATAAACATATTAAAGGATCTTCTGATGTTGTTTGTTTTGAATGCAGGAAACCTGGACATGTAAGAGCCGATTGTCCTACACTTCAAGATCATTCAAGCAAAGAAAAGGAAAAAGGTGAGGAGAAAGCTAAGTCTAGGAAAGAGAATAAGAAAATCCAAAGAGGCTTCTGGGCAGAATCTGGTACTGATTCCTCTGAGACTGAACCAGAGGAAGAGACTACAAACTTGTGTTTCATGGGAGAAAATCAAAGTGATGAGGAATAGGTATGTAGACCAACTTATGATGAACTGTTTGAAATTTGTGAAAAAATCCATACATCATATAAAAAACTTAAGAAAACTCATGCTAGCCTAAAATTAGAACATTCAAATCTACAAAAAGAGCATGAAGTTTTTCTCAAAGATCATGCAACGATTGATTCAAATCACATGGCTCTACTTGATGAATTTGATGAATTAAACAAGAAGCATTTGGAATTAATTGATAAAAGTAATGCATTAAAAGTTTCACACACCTCACTTAATGATGATCTTAAGAAATCTAAAGAGATTGAGAAAAATTTGAGGATTGAGAATGATGCATTAAAAAGAACTAACTTGAGAATTCAAAATGATTTGGATACATGTAAGAAAGCTAGGATGACACCAACTCTTAATCAAAGGCCAAAACCTAGGAAGAGGCATCTTTACTCAAATCATTTAAGAAAACCTTTTCCTGGAATCCAATGTTTTTATTGTGGCATGTTAGGACACATCTCACACACTTGCACAGTTCACCGCAGTACACATTGGGTATGGAGACCTAAGATGCATGATTCAATACATACCACATCTGTATTGCACTCTACATTTCCTAAGAAGGAGCCCAAATCTGTTTGGGTTCCTAAAACTGACTGTTGTTGAGTCTTGCAGGAGTGCTCTCACCAAAGACCTCGTGGGAGCATAGGATAACTGAACATAAGGAGGCTTGCAGCTCAATTGCTAAAATCCGTTGTTTTATCACTTGCTTGATATCTTTAGTTTTTGTATGACTTTTATTTTTAGTTTTTGTGTTCACTCTTTGTTGTCTTTAGTTTGCTTATTTTTTGCTTTTGCTTTGTTCACTTTGGACTTTATTTTTGGTATTCCATATGATGAAACTTCTCAAGATTTTAAATATTGGAGTTTTTCTTTTGATAGGGTTTAGCTTTTCTATATTGGTTAAAGAGAGTAAACTGGTGATATTTTTCCCTCTTCTGACTTTGTTTAGTGGCATGATTTTTTCTTTTATAAAACAAAAAGTCTAAACTCAGTTTAACCAATGGCTTTTTAAGATATCCTTCTAATCTTGCTACATTAAGTCATCTTATGCATAATAGTCAAAATGCTTTGATATCATTCAAGCTTTTGAAATCTTACCATTGCAGTCATCACGTGATTTTGATTTTGTGTTGTGGATTGTTCTTCCCTATGTTAGAGAGAGAGCTCCTATTCTCTAATATTTGGAGGATATACTCACAACTAAGTATTTTTTTAAGGGTATATTAAAGAGTTATTAGCTTGCAAGAGATAAAAAGGAAACAGGCCAATGAAGCCAAATTGAAAAGAAAACTATATACACAAAAGTGTATGAAAAATCAAAAGATGCTCAAAGAGCCAATAAAAGTGAAAAGAGGCATAAAATTAGCCCACTAATTGCAAGCTATCATCTCTTTGGTAAAACTCTTAAAACTTAGAAAACTCATTAATTATGTGATACGTTCAAAGATTTGATTTCAAATTCCATGATTGAGAAAAACTATTTTGGTTTACCTTTTATAAGATACTTTAGTAGTTAACAAGTCTTGATTGGATCTTCTTAAAACCTCTTGTGTTATTCCAAGTTAGGACTCTGTTGTTTTTAAGAGATTTTTGTACCCTGAAGAATGTCCGATCTAGGGTTAATGGAATCAGTTTTTTTACCTTCTTCTAATTGGATTTTGTTAAACCTCTTGATCTCCTAAAAACTTCAAAAATTTAAATTCAAGAAAAGAATTCTCATATGATGCCTTCATAAAACAAAAAAAAAAAAATAGAAAAATTAAAATCCAAAAAATATTCAGTGTTTGTTTTATTTTTTTTTATTTTTTTTTTTGTATCTTTGACTGTCTTTTCTTTTGTTTTATTTTTGAGGGTCTTGATCATCACCATTCCTTTCTTGATTTCAAACTCAAGTCACATCGGCCTGGCCGATATTTCTATCGTCCTGGCCGATAGGACAAATTCTTTTCAAAATCCATCTGCTGACCTTTTTCTGTGCTTAATGAAAATCATCGTCCTGGACGATACATTATCGTCCTGGACGATTTGATCAAAACTCATGATGATAGTCCTGGCCGATAGTTTATTTGTCTGGCCGATGCATTCTATGTGCATCGTCCTGGCCGATACACTGGACCGTCCCGGACGATCCACGTGTCAGTACGTTTTATCTTTAAATTCGGCCCCGGACGATCCATTATTGGACCATCGGCCGGGCCGATCCACTGTTCGTCCTGGACGATACACGTGGCAAGCATTTAAAACGTTTTAACTTCGGCCAGTACGATCAATTATTGTGCATCGTTCTGGACGATACACCTAATCGGCCCGGACGATCTGCTTTTTCAACGGTCGTCCGGACTGACTCCTCGGGCCGATAGCCTGTGTCTAATCGGCCTGGCCGATATCTGATCGGCCCGGACGATTGGACCGCCTTTTTGACCAATCGGCCTGTACGTAATTATTGACACATATCGGCCTGGACGATTCTGCGATCGGCCAGGACGATATGGGCGATTCTTTAAATTCAGGCCGATCCAGCCATGTTTTCTCACACCTCATCCTTTCTCCTTTGATTTTCTGCTTAAAGTTCTCTCATATGGCTGGTGGGAAGCGCGTCCGTCAGACCTCTGGAAGTTCCTCGAGGGCAAGGGTTGACCCTCGGTTCCGTGAAGCAGAAGATGAAGCCGCTTATCATCGCTATAAGGAATGTGGAATTACTGTCTCCAGGAATATCAATCCGACCCACATTTCCTACCCGGTAATGGATCTCTTCGCACACACTTCCCTTTGTTTCATTCTGTCCCTTGTTTTTCCTTTCAATTCTGAGTTCCTGTTAGAATTCTTTGCAAACCTCCGCATAAACCCTACCTTCACAGCCCTGTCCTCCTATGTGAATCGACGCCCTGTCGAAATCACATATCAGGACTGTGTTGAAATTTTACAGCTATCCACCACCGGAGATAAGCTGCACATTATTGCCCCTGACCCTGATTTTGACTGGTCCACGGCAAACCACTTTCTTCGTCAGACCAATGCCCGTTACCATGTTGGAGAGACTAGCTCTTTAGTCAGAGATGCTAGGACAATCCAACATGTCCTTCGCACCTCTGTCATTCCAAAAGCCGGCGACCGTGTCCACATTACCCCTCTACTTTCCCTCACTACCTTCTACATCATGGCACATAGGGATTTTAACACTGCAGATCTATTTTTTCGTTACATTGATCACCTAACAACAATTCGTGATCCAGGCCACAAAAGAAAGCCAAATCTAGCCTTAGGACATATCATAGCCTATGTTCTTGAAACCAAATACCAAATTCAATATCCCAATCCACCAGATTTCCCAACTCTCTTCTACTCAAACAATTCCTTCAGCACCCTGCACAGTACTCGTCTCCACCCGGATGAACCACTGGAGGCTAGAGAGGAGGAGGCTCCCGCTCCAGCTCCCTTTCCTGACCCTGTCCCTCTCCACCAACATTCACCGGTAGATCAGTTGATTGCGAGATTTGATCGTTGGGAGACCAGGTTTGATGCATATGTTGCTGCCCAAGAGCAGCAACACTCTGAGGACATCGCCCGCTACGAGCATCACCGCGCTGAGGACTTAGCTCGTTTTGACAGTTTTCTCACTCACCAGCAGCAGCAGCATGACCAGGACATCGCCTGGTTCAATGCTCAGTTTACTACCCTTGCCAGCTACTTTCAGCAGCCACCTCCACCTCCTCCATCTGATGATCAGGATCCCTCGTTCTTTTAGTTTGTGCTTTGAGTTATTGTTTCTTGTCTTTTTGTAGTAGTCTTTCGTGATGTTTGTTGTTCTTTTTTTACTGTTTCTGAACTCTCTTTTTGTGATGACAAAAAGGGGGAGTAGGATAGGATGTGGTAAGAAAAAGTTGATGTTTGTAACTTTGTTTTTCTAATGAATTTTTTTTTTCCTACTTGTGTTTTGTCATCATCAAAAAGGGGGAGATTGTTGCAAATCTATTTTTCATGTCTTAGGTTTTGATGATTGACAAACACTGCCTTTCTTGGACAGCTTGTTGCTTCTAACTTTTCAGGAATCGACGATCGGACAAATCAAAAAGGAGCCAAGTTCAGGAATGCGTAGGGTTAGGGTTGAGTCAGTCTGTACTTTTGTTTTTACCTTTTGAGTCCACTTGTAATAGTCAAAAAGACTGATACTTTGTAACCCTTCACACACACACTTGAGAGAATTAGAAATTCTGTTTTTACTCATATCGGCCAGGACGATATCTTTGATCGGCCTGGACGATCAGCTTAAAACAGAAAGTCTAATTAAGGATTCTTGATTAAGGCAGCCAACGTTAACCGATCGTCCTGGACGATACGTGTATCGGCCAGGACGATAAGCTCAAAACAGAAAGAAGTAGCCGCCATAGACAAGTATGGTATAGTGTATCTTTAAATTATCGGCCAGGACGATCCTCGGATCGGCCTGGACGATATTCACAAATTATGCCATAATTGTTCAGGAAATTAAGGAAGTAATTAAGGATGATTGATACGATCATATCGTCCTGGACGATCGCAGGATCGGCCAGGCCGATCTAGTCAAAAACCTTAAGTTACTTCAGGACGATCAGTATCGGCCAGCCCATATTCAGGGCTATTGTCAGGACGATTTTCCTCTGATTTGAACTGATCGGCCAGGACGATCGTGAGATTGGCCTGGACGATCAAGCTATTTTTCAATCGTCCTGTTTCCCATACAGGGCTATGCTCTGGCCGATCTTCTTTGTTTTGTACTGATCGGCCAGGACGATGTCCAGATCGGCCTGGACGATAAAGTCGGCAACTTGCAATTAATGAGCTCTTTTGAAGCTCTTCTATTTAAAGAGCTCTTGTTCAACGTTTTTAAAGACCTTTGGCTGCTGCCTTGACCTGAGAAGACCTTGAGGAGAGAAAGAGAGAGAGAAGAGAGAGAGAGGATCTTGTGAGGGGGAGCTTGTGAGGGGTTTCACAAGGGTTGCTTCAAGGATCTCTCAGCGTCGTCTTCGTCTAGAGTTTCTCGTCCGTGGAAGGGTCGGTAGAGGTAAGGAGTTGTGCTTTTGGTTCTGGTTCTCTGCCAGCTTCAGGAGGAAGCAAAAGGAGATAGGTTCTCTGCCTTGTCGGGGTGGCAAAAAGGAGGTTCTTGTGAGGGTTTCTCCACCTAGTCGTGGGGGCTAAAGGAGAGTCACTTTTTGTTTAGTGCAATACTTGGAGGGTGCCTCCAAGGAGTGGACGTAGGTCGAGTCGACCGAACCACTATAAATCTCTGTGTTTCTTTTCTTGCTTCCGCACGTTTAATTCCGCATTATTTTCGTGGTGTGATTTGGTTTTATGTGACTTTATTTCTTTGTTTAAAAACGAAGTTTTTAAAATACCAATTCACCCCCCCTCTTGGTTAGTTTGGGACTAAGTTCATAGGGCTTAACATCCCCATCGAACTTTCACCATCATCTCTTTGTAAGCTAGTTCGCATCTTACTTCTTCGCTTACTTATTATGGAATGCAGAGCATAGTTTTTACAAAAACACCAACTGCATATTTACAACTACACATAAAATATGCATCAATCCTTACTATAGGGCCTCTCCACATAAAAATTAGTTAATATTGGATGGTTGTATAGGTGCGTCCGTATATGATAATTATGTACTCATTACATTGTCGTCACCTCATAGAATTTCTGTGCTAAATGTTTAGGCACTCAATATTTGCTAAACCATACACACTGGAATTCCATGAGGTGGTGGAAATGTAATAGGTACATAATTATCAAATATGCTGTCATCAGTACAGCCATCAAATAATTAACTAATTACTCCGTGGGTGGGGGGTGGGGGGTGTGTTAGACAGTCAGTATTGATGCGTGTTCAATAAGTAGTTGTAAATATGAAGTTTAAGTATTTATGAAAACCATACATTGCATTACATAAAAGGTAAGGGAAGAAGTAAAGTACAAACCAACTTATATAGAGAAGATGTTCGACACATCCCTCCTGAAGATAACATAAAGATATCATTAAAATATGTCAAACCAGTAATAAAGGGCCATCAATAGAAGATAGAGCCAAATGGCCACATTCAACCAACTCAACAGTAAGCCTGACAAATAGTAGATATGAAGGTAACAACATAAGGATTGCAATAAAAGAGGCCAAACATGCAATAAAGAACTATCCATACCAAATGACACAAATTTCAATAAAATAAAACACACATTATTACTCATGAAAGGGCAAGCCACACAAGAAGGCAAACAATGAGATTCACTTAGCAGATTTGAAATATTCATTAAAGAAGCATAATATGCACTACATACGTAGGAAATATGCATCAACTACATAGTAAATACTCAATTTAAAATGCAGTGAATACATAATAAAAACTTAGTGAATATGCAGTAAATTCTTTGTTCAGTCATTCAATCTAACTAATTTTTTATCAAATAATTGCATAAAAAAATTTATTTAACACTTAATCATTATAAATTAATATAATTACAATTAGTTGGACAACACTTTTCAGGTGTAAAGAGTAAATAACTAGTAATAATGTAGTAAAAAATGCAATAAATACATTGAACAAAAAAATACACATCAAACATGGACCCAATAATGTGCATTTGGACTTTTAAAATGTGCATTTATTTTAGAAATGAATTAATTTCAAAATTGCAAATAAAGTGGAGCAACATGAATTAATTATTAAAATATGCATAATGGCTACATTGTTTTAAAGAAAATTTGGAAGAAGGTGAACTTTACCAATAAGTTAAAAGTTACTTCTCAAAAAACTACCTTTCGCTCTAGTTACACTTCTTTTAACTATTCAGCTTCTTGGATTTTTGCATACCAGTTTTTGGTCTCTATGACCTATAAGAATGTCATCTTCTCATAAAAAGATATGTCCTCCTCAAGTTCAATCTTCATCTTCATTAATATTTTTTTGTTATTTCTTTTTTAGTTATAAGAAAATTTTTGCTAAAAGCCTTATAAATTATGGTGCTTCATGGCTAAAATTTTGAAAAAAGAAATGCCAACCCTAAATTTAACGTTTGGACTGGGTCAGGCTATAAGTCAAATGAATAACCACGTCAATAATCCTCATCGACAACTTACATGTAGGCAATCCATAAGTAATAATTTCATTAGCATTTGGACACAGCGCTATGTTTGGACTCTGCATAAAATAATTTCTCATGGGGAAGAGGGTGACACGGGCTACATTCGTCTACTACCTCTATTGATTAAGAGAACCTTACTTTTTCTTTCCTCAAAATAAAATCAGATAAAATCATATTCACTAGAGGGAGAGAGTTGTCCCTTAGGTTTTGTACCTTTTTGTCTCATGTGAAGAGAGTTCTTGGAGAACATGAAAAATAGTCTAAACTCGCTCTAGTGGAAGAGAAGACGATAGTAGAGAAAGAGTGTTTGAGATTTTTTTATTTTTCCTAAAATTTTGATATATAAAAAATTTTGATAAAGTAAACTCATGTGGCTTATATTAATGGAAGAATAAGAGGAAAAAATAATAAAAATTATATTTAAAACATAGAATAATATAATAATCATTTAAATAATCACATAAAATAAAAATATACATATATATATATATATAGTGAAATTAATTTATATGATTAAATAAATAAATAAATATATAAAATTTAAAGAATAATTTAATTAAACTTGAGATACATGTAAAACGGTGTCTGATTCAAGTGCCAATGGACTTATTTAAAAGACCTTGTTAATGTGAACACATTCGTGCAATTCATTTCACAAAACTAGGCCCAGTGTGAAAGATAATGTGCACGAATGTGTGATAAAGACAATGAAAGTTTGATAAGAATGTTAAGCCAAACTAAACTTGTCCTTAGGCACACCAAGAGGGAGGTGAATTGGTGAATTTAAAAACTAATTGTTTAATTTAAAAATAAATGAAATATTTTTGGATTTTTCAATATTAAAAAAAAAGTAACATTTTTTTTTTAGTGCTGAAGAGATCGAATTTATCAAAACATCTAAGTAATGATGATGATAATCTAATCAGTAGAATTAAACATTTAGTATAATTTTCACCAAGCAATTAAAATAGAATTAAATTGCAAAAAAGTAAAAATGTGAAAATACAAATCAAAGCAAATAAATAAGAAATTTATAATGGTTCAATCAAACAATGATCTACGTCAACTCCCTAGAGTCCTCCTCTACGAGTATTACACTATCACTATAGTTTCTCTCCTTTTTTTTCCCCAGCAAGGTAGAGAAGCCCTTAGATAAATCACTTCCACCAAACTTGGTATGGTGGAGAGTCAAAAGCTTAGTCACTTTCCTGGTGATGGTAGCGGACCTTCAATCTTTTTTCTCTCACCTAGAGAAAGCAAAGAACCTTAGAATCCTTTCTGACCCTAGCTCCTGGTGATAATAGAGAACCACATCCTTGGGCTGAAGAATTTCATACTTAGCCAAGAAAGACACCTAGACAAACACTTGTAGGAATAAGGCAAGACACTTGCTTAGAGTAACTAAGTGATTCCCTCACACACAAGCACTCCCTCTTCTTCCCAAAGCTTACTTAAAACTTCTCCTCAATGCTCCCTTTCAAGAACACTCAG
This sequence comes from Dendrobium huoshanense, assembly GCA_016618105.1. NCBI lineage: Eukaryota > Viridiplantae > Streptophyta > Magnoliopsida > Asparagales > Orchidaceae > Dendrobium > Dendrobium huoshanense. The sequence goes on along the minus strand of CM028358.1, from coordinate 44,016,892 downwards.
CAGCTAAAAAGACTTAAAACAAGTCACTTATGAGAGATTAAATATAAATCCTCACAAAAAGCCCTAAATTTAATTCTGGCAACTCTTATCATATAGTATGATTGTAGATTGTCCACTATGATTAGTTCAAAGTACTCATGTTGGTACTAGATGAAGAGCTAGATGATGTACAATTAGTTCAAAGAATTAAGCTAATCATCTATAATGCTTTAGGTCATCATCTAATATAATTATTTCAAATAAATTAGATTAATGTTTCATATGATTAGTGATGATTAAATTTTCATCCTAAGTTGGAATTGAGTCATATAATATGATCAGTCAAATCATCATGTATGATCTGACTCGATCATTAATAAAATATTATTCCTTAATTATAAGATTAATTTAGGCAAGATTTAATTACATCATACAGTATGATATCTATCATATAATATGATGAGAACAAAATTTGAATTTAAAAATATTGCTTAAGCTATGATTGATATATTATGATTAGTTCATCTTGCATTAATCATCATAATTAGCCATTTTAATGATTTTTGTATTAGTTGATTTTACATTATGATATGGATCATAAAGTATGATTAGCTAGGTCAAAAAATTTAACTTTGATATTATCACAAACACACTGCCTTAAGTGTGTTTTTGCTTGGTTACCAAGCTTAGTATCCACCAGATATATGATTTAACTTAGGAAAAGTAAAAATATATAAGAATTGAAAATATAGATATTTCATAATATACTTAACCCAAGTCTACAAAATCTCAAGCTGATCAAAATTCTAAGTGTGCGACGGACTTGATATTTTCATGCATAGGAAAAAGCTAACATGCAGTAATAGCAGTTAATATGAGATAGCATAATAAGAAATCTAATAGTATGAATTATCATCAAAATCATAAGACTTAGGTACGGATTTGCAACAAACTAAAATACACATAAATTATAAATTAAATCATCATTGAACCGGTTACACACATTTTAAAATAAATTAGAGGAAAAACATGAGATGAAAAAAAGAAAATCTTAAGGTTGATGTCGAGCCAATGTAAAATACGAAGTTGACCCTTTATTAAGTACAATAATGCAATGTGCAAGCAAATAAATCAACATGCAAGCTATGAAGTGCAGGTGATTAATGCCAGAAGGTGGTCGACAAGTATGAAATTAATTTGTCTAATAGATATTGGAATATGAATATGAAGAGTAGATAGTGGAATAGGAATATGAAGCATTGCTAATTATTTTTGGTTAAATGTATGGTTAGGATTTAGTTTTAAAAAATACTTTGTAATAAAAATATATATGTGATTTAGATTATATTTGGGAAGAATCACTAGTGACTTTTATATAGATAGTATAAATAGAATATATATATATATATATATATATATATATATATATATATATATATATATATATATATATATATATATATATATATATATATATATATATATAGTGCATTGTATGTAAATGTTATATAAATAGCATAAATCGTATATAATAAATACTATATAATGATAAAATAATGGTCAATAATGAATGGAAAATTTTATATCTATAAACTTGTATATATATTATATAAGTAGTATATATATATACAACAAAATATCGAGAATTTTTTAGTTAAGTTACTAATTTGAATTATCCTCTAATTCACTAACAAATAACTCATGTTTTTTTTTTTTTCTTGATTGTCTAATATTTTAATAAGATAAACTAATACATCAAAAACTAGTTAATAAAAGCTTCAAACTCTTTAAGAAAAATTAATATTGAAAATTTAGGAAAAAAAAGCATGATCCAGTATTGATAAACATTTACAAGAAAAATAGTACAAAATCTAGAAAATAAATGCTATATTTTAACATCATTACATAATTTAGATAGAAAAGTAATAGTTAAAAATTAGGAAAAAAAACATAATCCAACAATAATAAACATTTACAAGAAAAAAGAGATAAATTCTAAAATAGTCTTGTGATATTTTAACTCATAAAATGGTCTCCTCTATTTGATAAGTCGTATGGTATTGAAGTTTCCAATGGCCAAACTATTAGTTGGCTGCCGAAAACATGTAGCATTTTCAAAACAAATTGACAGACACTCCCCCCTCCCCCCCCCCCCCCCCCCCCCCCCCACTATTTACATAATTTTCCACAAACTTGCACAGAATTTAAAATATATATCACAAATATGAACAACACGCCACTATAATCAACCACTAACTATAGTCCAGAATCAATATATATATAACTTTCAAATAAAATCCATCATAAGCATAACTAAATGTTTAAACAAAAAGTTCATTAAATCAAATAAAATATATAATAAATATTATATTCAGTTTTGATACTTAGCATCCTAACAGCAATCGATAATTTTGATTGTGTTTTGTAACCATCTCAAATTGGTTTTTGAGCTGCATGTAGTAAATCATAAAAAGTTTTTGTTTCTGTATTTGGTGGCTCTTCCATACAAACCCTTAAATTAGGACTTACTATATCAATAATAGGTTATTCATATGATCTAGTCATTTAATCTTCATCAAATGTTTCAAATGTTATGGATTGACTGCCATGAGTATCTCTGTATAGCTCGTACTCAACGTGTGAGGACTAAATCTAGTAGTCTGGAACAAATCTCCTATGATATAAATCAACCTTCACATTATTGAGCTTGAGGAATGCTTGATTTTTGTGCTTCAAATATGAACATCTAAACATTCCATCAAAATTAAAGGAAGGTAGTTGAGATGCAACTTGAATAAAAGTCTCAAAATTTATTTGTCAATCCACTTCAACCCAGTAACAATCTATTATACATCCAATATCTCCCTTCTTGAATACTCATTTGGATGTTATAGCAAATATTTCCCTATATGGTTATGAAATCAATTATTCGAAGATATGTAGCCTGAACAAGTGCACAGGCTTTACTTTTAAACAAGTGTACTTTATTTAAACTGGAATGCTTCCACCAACCATTTAACAATAGTGTTGAAAGATATCTAAGTGTGAACAAAAAGTCTCTACATAATAAGTGTGAACAAATCACAATATCTATGTGTTAATAAAAAGTTTCTATATAATAAGGATCAACTCATATGACTATGATGGATTAGTAAGCCAACTTGACTCAAAAGACCCAATCAAACTAAAATTTAAATATTTAATATTTTCTTGAATTTAATTTTAAAAATAGATTTGATAGTGTTGAAATATATCTTAAAATAAATATAAAATTTCAAAATAGTAAATTAAAGGTTTTGTTTATGCTTTAGTCTTTACATTTGGCCTAAGTACTCAAATTAATTTTAAAAATTAATTAAGATGATATGCCTAAGTTATTTGTATTTCCAAACAATCATATGAGATCCAATTATGATAAGATATTTCTCATTTACAAGTGAACTATCACTCAATAGTAACAGTCAACCTACTATGACTACAAGTCAAGTCCTAAAATAAAAGGGTCAACCTACTAAATCAAGTGCTGACTAAACTGACAAAATGTAATAATATGAGAGGGGATAATTGAGACCATCAACTATCAAATCAAGATTTAGCTATCAGAATGTACTGCAAATACTTAAAGAATGTAAAAGTTTGGGGCATTCAAGAAGAGGAAGACCAAGGGGAAGCATTCTACATGTAGCATTTTTGTATGAGGTCACTAAGGCCCTTCCAAACTCCAGATTTAATTTTAGATCCTAAGATCCATTCTAGACCTTAGGATTCTTTCCTAGAGCCAGACCTTAGAGCCTATTCTAGAGCCTAGGTTTCCCTTAAATCCTAGATCTTAGAATTCTTCTAGATCTTAGGATCACTCCAACTTTAAATCAATCTCCACCTTTGATCAACCTCAATTTTAAATCAATTCCCATATTTAATCCACTCCAATTTCAATTTTATTCCTACCTATGATCAATTTGAATCTCAAACTCCATCCAATTCAAATCCAAATTAATTCAAACTTCAAATCAAATCCAAACCCAGAATTCAGACTCAAATCCAAACTCTAGAGGCCCTGTCCTAATCACCCTTTTCAGAGATTTTTCAAACATTTCAAAACCCAGTCAAATGGCCTCTGATTCAGGGTCTATCACTTGCAAAGTGATAAGACATGTCTCTAGAGGTTACCCTCCAACTTTGAGCTCATTCTGAGGTCTCTAACCCCAGAATCTGAATTAAAATTCAAAGGCTGTAAAACCTTCAAATATTTACAGCCTATGCCACTGGGCCTAACCCCTTTGAGATCTTGATCTTGGAATCCTTATCAAAGCCTCCAATCACTTCCAGACTCTTGATTTTAACCCATTGAGCAGTAAACTGTATTTTTTAGAACCATTTTTGACCCTAGTTGACCAATAGGTCAAAATTGACCAAAATACCCTTATAGGATTTCAAATGCCCATTTCAATTCAAATCAATTCCAAACCCTTTGAAACCACTTCCAATGAATTTGAAATGTTAAACTCAACTTGTTGAACTCAAACCCAAACCTTGGGTCAACTTGGTTGACCAAGTCAACCAAGTTTGACCCATGGATCCATACACCCTTCCTCTTTCAAATTTTTGAATCAAGTCCATTCCAAGTTCTTTGAATGTATGGGAAGACCCCTTGGGTACCCAAGAGACCCCTCTTGGTGACCCAAGCCTTGGGCTCACTTGGGTTGGCTATATGGTTTGACCCAAGTGACCAAGAAGAGGCCTCCCTTGAGCCATCTTTTGATCTTAACCAAATTGAATCCAAATCAGGGTGCCATTGGGTTCCTATGGACCCAACAAACCTTCCTTGATCAGCCCATGCCTTGGGCTAGCTTGGGTCAAGAGTTAGGCTAGCCCAAAGTGCCCAAAAACACTTGGGATTGAGCTAAATCTCAACCTAAGCCCAATTGAGCTTGACCAGCACCTCCCATAGGTGGCCCTAGGTTCAATGCACCTTCTCCAGCCAGCCCATGCCTTGGGCTAGCTTGGGTCAAGAGTTAGGCTAGCCCAAAGTGCCCAAAAACAATTGGGATCGAGCCATCTCCCTGTCCAGATCAAATTAGACCCAATTGCCACTTGCATTGGGTGCACCAGACCCAGACCCACTTCCCACCTCAAGCCCAGGGTCTGGCCTGACCTGGGTTGAGCCCAAATCGACCCGAACCGAGCAGGTTTGGATCAACCCTAGCCATCTTTTAATCCAGATCGAATTCAACCCAATTGCCACTTGCATTGGGTGCACCAGACCCAGACCTGCTTCCCATACCAAACCCAGGGTCTGGCCTGACCTGAATCGAGCTCAATCCGACTCGAACCAAGCAGGTTCGAGCCCAACCGAGCCACCAGATCGACTCCAGCTTCCCCAGGCCAAATTGGCTCCACATTTAGCTCCAGCATGTCCCCATCGGCCTTCCCTGGTCAATCCGACCCAGACCATGGCCGGCGGCGGTCGGAGCCAATGGAGAGCAAGTTCCGATGGTCCCCCAAGACCGAAAGCCTTCCAAAGGCTGTGGCTCGCCGACTTGAGGCTCACGAGCTCTCTGGAATGGTGCCCCTTTCCACTTGGCATCAATCCGAGGCCTCCTCCGATTCAATCCTGGCCGTCCGAGCTCGCGGGAGGAGGCATAATAGGGTGGTGCTCCCCAAGGCTCGCCAGATGATCCCAGAGTTTTCGAACGGTTCCCCAGAGCTCCCTCGATCTCCCAGCACCTTCCTTCGAGCTCCCAGACCGTCCCTTCCATCGCTTCGAGCGAACTCCGGCGAAAGGCTTCGGCGTCCCGCTCGAAGTCATACCTCCGGCCGTCCTCCAGTCGCGGTCCCTGAAGGAAACCTGCTCGCCTTCATCCCCTGAAGCTTCCAGATAGAGAAGCTCATTCGTTGAGGCTTTCTCTGCGGTAATTCCTTCATCCCGAGCTCCCTAGCTAGGTAGTCCGGTCAAGTGTGAAGGAAACCTTCACCCCAACGGATTTCCACCGTTGGATTGAAGGTTTCCACCTCCCTGATCCTCCCTGTGAAATTTCATCAAAGTTCGCCGGCGGGATCAACCGGATCACGCCGGAGAAGGTTCACGGCTTCGGGCAAAGGCGAAGGTTGAAGACGAAATCTCAACCGTTGATTTCGATCAACGGCTCGGAATAGATCCCGCGGTCCCGGAGTGCGTTTAATCCCAACCGTCCGATCCGCCATCCGACGGCTGTGGTTAATCCGACCGTTACCCAGTCAGCGCCAATGATTGCCCAGCCAATCGGGGCGCGCCGCGTGTAAAGAGCGGCTGACTGTGTAATGGCTGGATTATTAAATCTAGAAATTCAAGGGAACTTCAAAAATCCATATCTCCCTGCACACTTGACCAAATTAGGTGTTCTTAGGCTCATTGGAAAGGTCTCAGGGAGACCTTAAAAATCCCTATGGTTCCAGGCCCTATTTGAATGTGTGTTAAGCTTAATTTCATTAATGGCGTTATTTCAATTTATGTAATTATTGTTTGTAGTTAAGTCTCCAGGGCATGGAACTTTGGGAGATTGAATTTGGGCATTTCTTTGACATGTCCAAATTTTTTTCTCCCCTGTTTTAAAGGTTTAAGGGCACTTTCCCCTAATTTTGAGTTTAAGGGTCATGGGTTGACCCTTAAATTCAAATTTGGATTTAAGCCTATCCAATGAGAATTAGGATCTGTTTTTTTGTGTGTTGATTATGCTTAGGAGATGGAGTTTAGGGCCACTGACTTTGCCCCAATCCAACCTTAGGATAGCTCCCTAGGATTTTTTGAAGGTGACTTAGAGCTCACCTTAGGTGGCTTAGTTAGCCACCTTAGAGTATTCCAATTGAGCCCAAATTTGGTGTGTTTAGGCCTTGGGATCAGGTGACCCCATGGTCCAAATTTCATCAGATTTGGAGTTCATTTGGTTCACCAATTAGGAGCCATAGCTTTCCCTTGCTAGAATTGCCCCTTAGCCTTAATTAAATCCCAATAAATCCATTTAAAATCCAAAATTTAAGTTTAATACCTCAGATTAATCAGTGTTGAACCCTTAACCTGTGAGAATTTAAAGCCCCTTGATTGGACATCAAATTAAGCCTTAATTTAATTTTAAGTAAAATTCAATGTTTAATTAATATTAATTAATTAATAATCATTAAAAAATCCCAAGAATTAATTTAATGCTTGATAATCTCCCCTTAGATCACCTCTGATCTTTGGGAGAGATTTCAAGGAGTTTGAGATCCATTTAGGCCCAAATCACTAGAATAGCCTTTAATTCAAATAATTAAAAATTATCATAAATATCCAAACTTTTAAAATTCACCATTAATTATAGAAAATTCCAAATCAATCAAACTCAGTGGCTAATGACTCTAATTAAAATCTAGTATTTTCTAAAAATGTCAAACCCCCAAAATCTGGTCAAAGTCAAAAAGTCAACAAATTGGTCAAACCGTAGTTAAAACTAGTTCAAAACTTCAAACCTTCGTAATAAAATGTAGAAAAATCCGATTTTAACGTACTTACCTTCTAACTGATCGTAGTAAGGTCTAATATTGTAATAAAATATAAAAATTCCAGAATTTGAGCTTAATCAAAAAGTCAATTTTCAACCCTTTAATTAAATCATTAAAGTATTCTAAAAAATTCATAAAATTCAAAATTATTCTAAAACTCAGAAAATATTGGCTTAATGTTTAAAACACTTAACAAATCCTTTAAAACACAACAACCACCCTAAAGATGAAGTTTATTGGCTGGACAACTCCGGGCTGCGGGGCTAAGTGTCCTAAGGAGGCTGGTTCCTCGAGCCTGGTGGCACAACGCCACGAATGGATTCTAAGGGGTGTTAAATCTTAAAATAGATTAATTTTTTTTTATTATTTAATATTTTAAAAATCCTTAATTCAATTACATTAATTTGGTTTATCGGCTGGACTACTCCGGGCTACGGGGCTAAGTGTCCTAAGGAGGCTGGTTCCTCGAGCCTGGTGGCACAACGCCACGAATCAATTAATGGAAAACTTAAATTAATCAAACTTTAAAAATCAGTAATTAGCTCATTTTAATATTAATCCACTCTTTTAATTCTAACTAATTTAAACAACTTAATCAACCCCGATTGCTACTGGGTAACCCAGGCCTACGAGGCTATTAGCTTAGCCTCAAGGAAGGTGAAATAAACTTCACGGCCTCGGTGTGAAACAAAGGTAGTAATCAATTAACTTTTAAAATATGTCTAATTAAAATTCTTAATTCATTAATACTTAAATTTTAATCTAAATCCCCTTTTAAGCCTTAACAAATCCAAACTTCTAGACAACATTAATTAATCACCTACTTTAGGACCTACCCCAGCCACACGACCTTTCTCACATACTTTAGATGATGTGCTAGGACAACCAACTCTAGATCTAGGTTAGGCCGGTGTTTACTTTACTGCTGTGTGCCGGATTTTTCGTAGTTTTCACTGCATGTTGTGGATGAAATTGCTTTGTTGTGTCTGCTTACCTTTTCTGTACTCTGTGGATGGATTGATGTGTTTGGCGACTAGATTACCCTTAGGTTAGGTACGATCTGGACATTGACACAATTTTCTGCAGGTGGCCACGCTCATGCAGGGCAATATAAAAAGGGGGCAAATTAAAAATGCATAAATATTATAAACTCTTTGCACAGGTGCTTCAGCTGCTAAAGCCCCCAAATAAAAAGAGCGTGGCCAGTGTGTTTACTTTCTTTTCTGCTCATATACAACTGCTTGGGAATAACTGCTTTTTACATATTAATTGCTTAGGATAACCCTGCAGATGAGTCTAGATTTTTATTTTGATATCAATGTAATTTGTGCAAGTGTCAAGTGTTGTGAAAGTTTATTTTGAGTTGGGATACATAGATCCAAAGCTTGGATTCCAAAGAGGAAAGGATACCCCCTTGGGGAACATTCCTTTTCCATTTGGAAATCCAAATTTGGATCATACCTCTTCCTTACCCAAAGAGGAAAGAGTGGCCTTCCCCTTTAGAGGGGAGTGCCCTCTTGTCCATTTGGGTAATCTGCTACGAAGATTCCAAGAAGATTGAAGAAAAAGAGTCCAAAGAAGAATGAAATTGAAGATTTGAAGATTTGAAGATTGAGAGTATCCCACTCAAAATAACTTGCGTCATTACTAGGTTTAGAATCCGGGTTGTTGTCAGTGGTGCCCGGCCACTTTACTTTCTGTAATATTCTGGTTTGTAATAAGCAAGGCAATTCTGCCTATGGACATTTATTAATTAATTTGTATTTGATGTAATGATTTGATTGCCTTTAGGATTACTTGTTTTTACTAATTTTTTGGCGATTGCATGCCGCTCTTTGTTTTCGCCTGGATACGTGAGACTCGTGAGGGTGTGAAATTTTTATACTCATAATCTTAAAAGTCTAAAATTTTAGTGAGTCTAAATAACATAGAAAGATAACGAATCTAGGGAATTAGCCGGGGATCGACCCCGGGGTCGCATGCATATTTTTGCATTACTCTTTTCTTGTTTTAGACCCTTCCCCGCCTGCGGGTAGAGTCCGGATAGTCTGACCTATGAGGACGAGGTGCCGGACCTGGGGAAGTCCAGTCTTCTAAAAAATTATTTTATAAGCCTGTTTTTAAAAATTTGAAGCATATTTGATTTGAGGTTGTTAACTAGCATGCATTGCATTAGATACAAATTAAAAGAGTCAAAATTTTAATATCATAGTCCTTAGCATTTTAGCACCCAACATAAGTCAAAGGGGTCAATTAGGAGAATCTCTAGATGTCGGCCCCAATTCTTTAAAACTTTAATTATAACGTCCCTACCACTCTTTCATAAAAGACCGGATTCATCTCTTTTAAATTGATTAGGTGGTTAGCTGGCTCCCCAATCCAGGCCGGGGTAAGTCCAGGTTCTGCACTACATTAGTTAGGTTCGGACGACTGTGGTCCAGTGTCCAAAATAGATTTAGGATCTGGGGCAGATCTTTGATTATAAGACCCCAAATTTCGAGAATATAGTCCCAAATTTCTAATAAAATACTTAACTCTAATTAAAGCTTCATTTCAATCCTAAAACATAAAGCCCAACACTTAGATTAAGTTGGGACACTTCCGGATGGTTCTGGAATCTCAAGGTGTCCCCTACCTCTCCTCCTTTAACTCCATTAATAACTGTTCAATTTTGATCCATTCCCTTTTGATTTCCCAATAATTCTATTCATACTTTGATATCACTCCTAGAAATTCTAAACAAAATTTTGCCACTATTTTAATCGAGAGTTTTCGTAGGGGATTTTATTTCCCTACGATGTAATTAACTACGAGGGCTTGCGCTCGTAGGAGATTTAGAACCACACACACCTGATTTTAAAAATTGATTTTTCAAAATTCAATTGGATTTCTTTGGGAGAACTTAAAATACTAGTGATCATTATTATCATATTTAAAGAATTATCATTGAACGATTTTTTCTCCCTTCGGAGAGATATATCTTTCTTTGATAAGGCTTTGGATGTGAACCTAACGATCACACTTCTTGAATATTGTAGCTGGATATTCAATTGAACCTCATTTTGACCCTTCGGGGTCATATGAATTTCTCTTTAGCATCCGCTCACAATATTCAAGATGGATTTCACAATTCTAAGTCTGAACACCGTTATGAAAGCTTACTTTCGTCCTCCGGGGTGATATACTTTTTCTAACGAGTCGATTCGACCTTAGAATTAGAACTTAACCTTAATCTTAAAATCCCCAAAGAAAACTAATATTTTTCAAAACCTGTTTTCAAAATTCCACCAACAAAAAATGGCACGCCCGGTGGGACAAATCTCTCTCTCCATCTTTAATAATGGCAAAATTTTGTTTCATCGGTAGTCTTAACTACCTTTCTTCCGTTGGTCCCTCTACCCATTTCTTTCTTGGGTGAGTGTGGACAACATCTAAAAGAAAATACCTTTCAAATAGAGAGGCGAGTGATGAAATCTTTGTCTAAGCTGGGCTTTGACATTTTGCCTCCAAGTTAATTGGTAGAGCAAAGGAGTTAAGCCAGGTTCCTTGAATATTCTCAATCAATTTTGTAAACTCTCTTATTGGGTGAAAACTCAACATATTGAGGTTCAAGATTTAGAGAAAATTAATCATGCTTAAAATTTAAATTTTAATTCAAAATTGACTAACTTAAATCACTTTTCCTTAATTCCAGGATACTTAAATACTCAAATGGCTGGAAAACTCATCTTCTCCCTGGATAGAAACTTGACAATAGAAGGAATTACCTCTGGCAACTTAATCCAGTTTGGGATAGAATTTCAAAACTTTAAGTTATCAGTCAACGGAGAAGAAATGATTGATCTCTCTGCTGGAATACAAAGGGATGTCCCCCTAGTCGAGATTACTTTAGGGTCAGGAGTTGACTCCCCCATCTCTATGATGGAGGTCGTTGTCGCCCCTTCGACCACTGTGCCCTCTACTCAGAAGGATAAGAATCGAGAACCATTAAAAATGGAAGAATTACCATCTCAACCTGAGATTGGGTCAAGTTCTAACACCCCTATTGCCAGTAAAAGTAAGCGGAAGAGATGCCTTAAAAGGATAAAAAAGAAGGTTGCTAAGGCCAAAAGGACTGCTGAGGTAGAAGCCTTGAAACAAGCTAAATTTGAGGCCAATCGAGAATTTGTTGCTTCTTACACCTACCCCCTCCATGGTGGAAATATTTTCTACCCTACTCATGTTATTCAAAGGAGGGAGGTTGTGAAAATGAGAGCACAATCTCCAATACACCTTCTTGACTACTACACAGAGAGAATCAATCAAGAAAGAACCAAGCAATCACCTGCAATAGACCATCGGCCCCTAGTTGAAGGTTATGACCCATCCACTCTACTAGATGAAGTTTGGTCACGTTACTACACGTGCCCCACTGCGTCTTTTATAGAGGAGGATGTGCAGAAACCACCCGGGGTGCCACTCTCATAATTGCTAGGTTACTAGTAATTAGGGAGGGAAATAATAATGGATATGAGATCTTATCAGATAGTGACACCATTTGAATTTAACTTCTAGATGGGTCCTATCGCGATAGATCCTTAAATTGAGATGATGCATCATTAGTTAGGGATAGTGCAGACCCCACAACAATCTCTTCCTCTTAAGAGATTGTGGAAATATAATTTACATTGATTGGGCCTTGCCACCTGGACTTACTATTTTGAAGGAAATCATATTATTTCTCAAGTGTACTGGGTCAAAATTTTCAAGATAGTTGATCCATCTTTTTAAGGAAGATTGACCTCTACTTTTAATCAAAAATAGGAGAGAGTCATGGTTGACCCCACTGGATCTTTAAAGGCACCTCCCTCCCACCGCTTCTGCGGGTTGATCTGATTTTTGAATTAAAATTTGTATCAAATTTAAGTTGGTTTTAGAAATGAAAATCTTCTTAGTCTTCTCACGTTTTTTCATCTTATAAGCTTCTCTTGCATGTTCTAAATCTATTCAATGATTTTCAAAGTCAAGTTGATATTTTCTTATCAAAAGATTGGGTCCAATTTGGGGATTATTCTACCTTGGATAAGAAAATGAATTTCCTTCTCTTATACTTGCGATATAATCCTGGATTAAAAAAAAAAGAGCAATTATTTTAAGGTTTTAAAGAAAGTGAAGCCTCTTTTTAAAAAAAATTCAAAGGATGCACAAAGTGCATTAAAAAAAAAGTGCAAAGTGCGTCAAAGAAATAAAAAGATATGCAAAGCACGTCACAAAAAAAAGTGAAAGAGGCTTCCTTCTTTTTAAATCTTTAAATCTCAAAGAGCCCGATCATATTTAATAGCTTGACTTTGAAAAATCTTGAATCTAGATTTATTGTCAAGCATGGACAGTTTATTAGATAGAAAATTCTATGCAAGAGAATTGAAAAGATTAAATTTCTCGATCCAACTTAAATCCTTTTGAAATTAATTTTAATTCAAACTTTCTATAATGGGAGAACCTAATTCAATTTCTATGAAATTTGATCTGGGTCAACAAAATCCAAAACCCTTAGCTCTTTTCGGGTCAATTGGAGTCACTCTACTTCTCACTTTTGAATTTGTTCCCACTTGTCATTTTGACAGGGTCCAAATGATTAAGAGGAAATTTTCAATAAAAAAGAATGAATCTTTTATTCTCGATAAGAATTCAAATCCCATTCTCAAGAGATATATGTGAATCTTTAAACATAGGCATCGTTTCTTTTAAGATCCACTATGTAAAATAACACTCTATGCTGGGTCCAAGGTTGTTCTCAAATAGAGGTGTGTTTTACATCGCACAAAATTGACTTTCAAAATTGAGTCACAACTAAGTAGAGTGCCTGACTCCAATTGGAGGATCTTAAAGGCCTTGAAGAAAGTTGTTTTGAACTCAATAAAATTTGAAATTATATAAGTCACGTATTATTCAAGCTCATTATAAATTGTGTCACCTCAGGACTTTCCAAGTATGAGACTTGGAAATAGTCCTTTCGAGACTAATTTTAGTCCACCATAAGATTAATGGAAGTTTTGAATCAATGTTGACTGGATCGTCCACCTTAGAGATAATCTATAAGAGGTTCATGACAATTGATTAATTTTGAAGATGCCACCAGATGATTCATTTCATTTGGGTGGTTCTTTAAGAAGTATCATGCATGATGAGGATCAAATTAAACATCAAATTCACCCCTTAAAATTCATAGAAATCAAATCAAGTTAAAAATCATCAATCAATTGTTTTCAATTCTCTTTTCCTCAAGGTTAGGTCCTTCCTTCCCTTAGGATTAGGCCCGCTAGTGGTGGAGTACGCCATCCGTGGCACCACCCTAGCATTTGACTTGGGGATTAGTGGTGGAGTACGCCCTCCGTGGCACCATCCTGATTCCCATTCGCTAGTGATGGAGTACGCCCTTCGTGGCACCATCCTAGTTTGCCAGTTGAGGTCCTCTGTGTGGAGCAAGTTTCCTCCCCACATGACCATTTCGCTAGTGATGGAGTACGCCCTTCGTGGCACCATCCTAGTTTGCCAGTTGATCTGCCTATTTGGAGTAAGTCTTCTATCAGCATCCTATAGGCCTAAGGTTGGGTGATGCCCTTCCTTAGACCCAAGGTTAGGTATTCCCTACCTTGGTTTCCAGTTGATCCGTCTACTAGGAGTAAGTCTTCTATCAGCATCCTGTAGACCTAAGGTTGGGTGATGCCCTTCCTTAGACCCAAAGTTAGGTATTCCCTACTTTGGTTTCCAGTTAATCTGCCTATTTGGAGTAAGTCTTCTATCAGCATCCTATAGGCCTAAAGTTGGGTGATGCCCTTACTTAGACCCAAGGTTAGGTATTCCCTACCTTGGTTTCCAGTTGATCCGTCTACTAGGAGTAAGTCTTCTATCAGCATCCTGTAGACCTAAGGTTGGGTGATGCCCTTCCTTAGACCCAAAGTTAGGTATTCCCTACTTTGGTTTCCAGTTAATCTGCCTATTTGGAGTAAGTCTTCTATCAGCATCCTATAGGCCTAAGGTTGGGTGATGCCCTTCCTTAGACCCAAGGTTAGGTATTCCCTACCTTGGTTTCCAGTTGATCCGTCTACTAGGAGTAAGTCTTCTATCAGCATCCTGTAGACCTAAGGTTGGGTGATGCCCTTCCTTAGACCCAAAGATAGGTATTCCCTACTTTGGTTTCCAGTTAATTTGCCTATTAGGAGTAAATCTTCTATCAGCATCCTATAGGCCTAAGGTTGGGTGATGCCCTTCCTTAGACCCAAGTTTAGGTATTCCCTACCTTGGTTTCCAGTTGATCCATCTACTAGGAGTAAGTCTTCTATCAGCATCCTGTAGACCTAAGGTTGGGTGATGCCCTTCCTTAGACCCAAAGTTAGGTATTCCCTACTTTGGTTTCCAGTTAATCAGCCTATTAGGAGTAAGTCTTCTATCAGCACCCTATAGGCCTAAGGTTGGGTGATGCCCTTCCTTAGACCCAAGGCTAGGTATTCCCTACCTTGGTTTCTCCAGTTTTCCTTATCCAATAGGTGTAAGCCTTCCATTAGCATCCTATAGGCTTGAGGTTGGGTGATGATCTCCCTTTCACTCTCAAAATTCTACTTCCATTCAGTCAACGCCAATGTGTGCAGCAGAAGTTCCTTCTACCACACACATTGGGGGTCCATTTGTTGACCTCATTTTTGTATGAGGTCACTAAGGCCCTTCCAAACTCCAGATTTAATTTTAGATCCTAAGATCCATTCTAGACCTTAGGATTCTTTCCTAGAGCCAGACCTTAGAGCCTATTCTAGAGCCTAGGTTTCCCTTAAATCCTAGATCTTAGAATTCTTCTAGATCTTAGGATCACTCCAACTTTAAATCAATCTCCACCTTTGATCAACCTCAATTTTAAATCAATTCCCATATTTAATCCACTCCAATTTCAATTTGATTCCTACCTATGATCAATTTGAATCTCAAACTCCATCCAATTCAAATACAAATTAATTCAAACTTCAAATCAAATCCAAACCCAAAATTCAGACTCAAATCCAAACTCTAGAGGCCCTGTCCTAATCACCCTTTTCAGAGATTTTTCAAACATTTCAAAATCCAGTCAAATGGCCTCTGATTCAGGGTCTATCACTTGCAAAGTGATAAGACATGTCTCTAGAGGTTACCCTCCAACTTTGAGCTCATTCTGAGGTCTCTAACCCCAGAATCTGAATTAAAATTCAAAGGCTGTAAAACCTTCAAATATTTACAGCCTATGCCACTGGGCCTAACCCCTTTGAGATCTTGATCTTTGAATCCTTATCAAAGCCTCCAATCACTTCCAGACTCTTGATTTTAACCCATTGAGCAGTAAACTGCATTTTGTAGAACCATTTTTGACCCTAGTTGACCAATAGGTCAAAATTGACCAAAATACCCTTATAGGATTTCAAATGCCCATTTCAATTCAAATCAATTCCAAACCCTTTGAAACCACTTCCAATGAATTTTAAATGTTAAACTCAACTTGTTGAACTCAAACCCAAACCTTGGGTCAACTTGGTTGACCAAGTCAACCAAGTTTGACCCATGGATCCATACACCCTTCCTCTTTCAAATTTTTGAATCAAGTCCATTCCAAGTTCTTTGAATGTATGGGAAAACCCCTTGGGTACCCAAGAGACCCCTCTTGGTGACCCAAGCCTTGGGCTCACTTGGGTTGGCTATATGGTTTGACCCAAGTGACCAAGAAGAGGCCTCCCTTGAGCCATCTTTTGATCTTAACCAAATTGAATCCAAATCAGAGTGCCATTGGGTTCCTATGGACCCAACACACCTTCCTTGATCAGCCCATGCCTTGGGCTAGCTTGGGTCAAGAGTTAGGCTAGCCCAAAGTGCCCAAAAACACTTTGGATTGAGCTAAATCTCAACCTAAGCCCAATTGAGCTTGACCAACACCTCCCATAGGTGGCCCTAGGTTCAATGCACCTTCTCCAGCCAGCCCATGCCTTGGGCTAGCTTGGGTCAAGAGTTAGGCTAGCCCAAAGTGCCCAAAAACAATTGGGATCGAGCCATCTCCTTGTCCAGATCAAATTAGACCCAATTGCCACTTGCATTGGGTGCACCAGACCCAGACCCACTTCCCACCTCAAGCCCAGGGTCTGGCCTGACCTGGGTTGAGCCCAAATCGACCCGAACCGAGCAGGTTTGGATCAACCCGAGCCATCTTTTAATCCAGATCGAATTCAACCCAATTGCCACTTGCATTGGGTGCACCAGACCCAGACCTGCTTCCCATACCAAACCCAGGGTCTGGCCTGACCTGAATCGAGTTCAATCCGACTCGAACCAAGCAGGTTCGAGCCCAACCGAGCCACCAGATCGACTCCAGCTTCCCCAGGCCAAATTGGCTCCACATTTAGCTCCAGCATGTCCCCATCGGCCTTCCCTGGTCAATCCGACCCAGACCATGGCCGGCGGCGGTCGGAGCCAATGGAGAGCAAGTTCCGGTGGTCCCCCCAGACCGAAAGCCTTCCAAAGGCTGTGGCTCGCCGGCTTGAGGCTCACGAGCTCTCTGGAATGGTGCCCCTTTCCACTTGGCATCAATCCGAGGCCTCCTCCGATTCAATCCTGGCCGTCCGAGCTCGCGGGAGGAGGCTGAATAGGGTGGTGCTCCCCAAGGCTCGCCAGACGATCCCAGAGTTTTCGAACGGTTCCCCAGAGCTCCCTCGATCTCCCAGCACCTTCCTTCGGGCTCCCAGACCGTCCCTTCCATCTCTTCGAGTGAACTCCGGCGAAAGGCTTCGGCGTCCCTCTCGAAGTCATACCTCCGGCCGTCCTCCAGTCGCGGTCCCTGAAGGAAACCTGCTCGCCTTCGTCCCCTGAAGCTTCCAGATAGAGAAGCTCATTCGTTGAGGCTTTCTCTGCGGTAATTCCTTCATCCCGAGCTCCCTAGCTAGGTAGTCCGGTCAAGTGTGAAGGAAACCTTCACCTCAACGGATTTCCACCGTTGGATTGAAGGTTTCCACCTCCCTGATCCTCCCTGTGAAATTTCGTCGAAGTTCGCCGGCGGGATCAACCGGATCACGCCGGAGAAAGTTCACGGCTTCGGGCAAAGGCGGAGGTTGAAGACGAAATCTCAGCCGTTGATTTCGATCAAGGGCTCGGATTAGATCCCGCGGTCCCGGAGCGCGTTTAATCCCAGCCGTCCGATCCGCCATCCGACGGCTGTGGTTAATCCGACCGTTACCCAGTCAGCGCCAATGATTGCCCAGCCAATCGGGGCGCGCCGCGTGTAAAGAGCGGCTGACTGTGTAATGGCTGGATTATTAAATCCAGAAATTCAAGGGAACTTCAAAAATCCATATCTCCCTGCACACTTGACCAAATTAGGTGTTCTTAGGCTCATTGGAAAGGTCTCAGGGAGACCTTCAAAAGCCTTATGGTTCCAGGCCCTAATTGCATGTGTGTTAAGCTTAATTTCATTAATGGAATTATTTCAATTTATGTAATTATTGTTTGTAGTTAAGTCTCCAGGGCATGGAACTTTGGGAGATTGAATTTGGGCATGTCTTTGACATGTCCAAATTTTTTTCTCCCCTGTTTTAAAGGTTTAAGGGCACTTTCCCCCAATTTTGAGTTTAAGGGTCATGGGTTGACCCTTAAATTCAAATTGGGATTTAAGCCTATCCAATGAGAATTAGGATCTGTTTTTTTGTGTGTTGATTATGCTTAGGAGATGGAGTTTAGGGCCACTGACTTTGCCCCAATCCAACCTTAGGATAGCTCCCTAGGATTTTTTGAAGGTGACTTAGAGCTCACCTTAGGTGGCTTAGTTAGCCACCTTAGACTATTCCAATTGAGCCCAAATTTGGTGTGTTTAGGCCTTGGGATCAGGTGACCCCATGGTCCAAATTTCATCAGATTTAGAGTTCATTTGGTTCACCAATTAGGAGCCATAGCTTGCCCTTGCTAGAATTGCCCCTTAGCCTTAATTAAATCCCAATAAATCCATTTCAAATCCAAAATTTAAGTTTAATACCTCAGATTAATCAGTGTTGAACCCTTAACCTGTGAGAATTAAAAGCCCTTGATTGGACATCAAATTAAGCCTTAATTTAATTTTAAGTAAAATTCAATGTTTAATTAATATTAATTAATTAATAATCATTAAAAAATCCCAAGAATTAATTTAATGCTTGATAATCTCCCCTTAGATCACCTCTGATCTTTGGGAGAGATTTCAAGGAGTTTGAGATCCATTTAGGCCCAAATCACTAGAATAGCCTTTAATTGAAATAATTAAAAATTATCATAAATATCCAAACTTTTAAAATTCACCATTAATTATAGAAAATTCCAAATCAATCAAACTCAGTGGCTAATGACTCTAATTAAAATCTAGTATTTTCTAAAAATGTCAAACCCCCAAAATCTGGTTAAAGTCAAAAAGTCAACAAATTGGTCAAACCGTAGTTAAAACTAGTTCAAAACTTCAAACCTTCGTAATAAAATGTAGAAAAATCCGATTTTAACGTACTTACCTTCTAACTAATCGTAGTAAGGTCTAATATTTTAATAAAATATAAACATTCCAGAATTTGAGCTTAATCAAAAAGTCAATTTTCAACCCTTTAATTAAATCATTAAAGTATTCTAAAAAATTAATAAAATTCAAAATTATTCTAAAACTCAGAAAATATTGGCTTAATGTTTAAAACACTTAACAAATCCTTTAAAACACAACAACCACCCTAAAGATGAAGTTTATTGGCTGGACTACTCCGGGCTGCAGGGCTAAGTGTCCTAAGGAGGCTGGTTCCTCGAGCCTGGTGGCACAACGCCACGAATGGATTCTAAGGGGTGTTAAATCTTAAAATAGATTAATTTTTTTTTATTATTTAATATTTTAAAAATCCTTAATTCAATTACATTAATTTGGTTTATCGGCTGGACTACTCCGGGCTGCGGGGCTAAGTGTCCTAAGGAGGCTGGTTCCTTGAGCCTGATGGCACAACGCCACGAATCAATTAATGGAAAACTTAAATTAATCAAACTTTAAAAATCAGTAATTAGCTCATTTTAATATTAATCCACTCTTTTAATTCTAACCAATTTAAACAACTTAATCAACCCCGATTGCTACTGGGTAACCCTGGCCTACGAGGCTATTAGCTTAGCCCCAAGGAAGGTGAAATAAACTTCACGGCCTCGGTGTGAAACAAAGGTAGTAATCAATTAACTTTTAAAATATGTCTAATTAAAATTCTTAATTCATTAATACTTAAATTTTAATCTAAATCCCCTTTTAAGCCTTAACAAATCCAAACTTCTAGACAACATTAATTAATCACCTACTTTAGGACCTACCCCAGCCACACGACCTTTCTCACACTCTTTAGATGATGTGCTAGGACAACCAACTCTAGATCTAGGTTAGGCCGGTGTTTACTTTACTGCTGTGTGCCGGATTTTTCGTAGTTTTCACTGCATGTTGTGGATGAAATTGCTTTGCTGTGTCTGCTTACGTTTTCTGTACTCTGTGGATGGATTGATGTGTTTGGCGACTAGATTACCCTTAGGTTAGGTACGATCTGGACGTTGACACAGTTTTCTACAGGTGGCCACGCTCATGCAGGGCAATATAAAAAGGGGGCAAATTAAAAATGCATAAATATTATAAACTCTTTGCACAGGTGCTTCAGCTGCTAAAGCCCCGAAATAAAAAGAGCGTGGCCAGTGTGTTTACTTTCTTTTCTGCTCATATACAACTGCTTGGGAATAACTGCTTTTTACATATTAATTGCTTAGGATAACCCTGCAGGTGAGTCTAGATTTTTATTTTGATATCAATGTAATTTGTGCAAGTGTCAAGTGTTGTGAAAGTTTATTTTGAGTTGGGATACATAGATCCAAAGCTTGGATTCCAAAGAGGAAAGGATACCCCCTTGGGGAACATTCCTTTTCCATTTGGAAATCCAAATTTGGATCATACCTCTTCCTTACCCAAAGAGGAAAGAGTGGCCTTCCCCTTTAGAGGGGAGTGCCCTCTTGTCCATTTGGGTAATCTGCTACGAAGATTCCAAGAAGATTGAAGAAAAAGAGTCCAAAGAAGAATGAAATTGAAGATTTAAAGATTTGAAGATTGAGAGTATCCCACTCAAAATAACTTGCGTCATTACTAGGTTTAGAATCCGGGTTGTTGTCAGTGGTGCCCGGCCACTTTACTTTCTGTAATATTCTGGTTTGTAATAAGCAAGGCAATTCTGCCTATGGACATTTATTAATTAATTTGTATTTGATGTAATGATTTGATTGTCTTTAGGATTACTTGTTTTTACTAGTTTTTTGGCGATTGCATGCCGCTCTTTGTTTTCGCCTGGATACGTGAGACTCGTGAGGGTGTGAAATTTTTATACTCATAATCTTAAAAGTCTAAAATTTTAGTGAGTCTAAATAACATAGAAAGATAACGAATCTAGGGAATTAGCCAGGGATCGACCCCGGGGTCGCATGCATATTTCTGCATTACTCTTTTCTTGTTTTAGACCCTTCCCCGCCTGCGGGTAGAGTCCGGATAGTCTGACCTATGAGGACGAGGTGCCGGACCTGGGGAAGTCCAGTCTTCTAAAAAATTATTTTATAAGCCTGTTTTTAAAAATTTCAAGCATATTTGATTTGAGGTTGTTAACTAGCATGCATTGCATTAGATACAAATTAAAAGAGTCAAAATTTTAATATCATAGTCCTTAGCATTTTAGCACCCAACATAAGTCAAAGGGGTCAATTAGGAGAATCTCTAGATTTCGGCCCCAATTCTTCAAAACTTTAATTATAACGTCCCTACAACTCTTTCATAAAAGACCGGATTCATCTCTTTTAAATCGATTAGGTGGTTAGCTGGCTCCCCAATCCAGGCCGGGGTAAGTCCAGGTTCTGCACTACATTAGTTAGGTTCGAACGACTGTGGTCCAGTGTCCAAAATAGATTTAGGATCTGGGGCAGATCTTTGATTATAAGACCCCAAATTTCAGGAATATAGTCCCAAATTTCTAATAAAATACTTAACTCTAATTAAAGCTTCATTTCAATCCTAAAACATAAAGCCCAACACTTAGATTAAGTTGGGACACTTCCGGATGGTTCTGGAATCTCAAGGTGTCCCCTACCTCTCCTCCTTTAACTCCGTTAATAACTGTTCAATTTTGATCCATTCCCTTTTGATTTCCCAATAATTCTATTCATACTTTGATATCACTCCTAGAAATTCTAAACAAAATTTTGCCACTATTTTAATCGAGAGTTTTCGTAGGGGATTTTATTTCCCTACGATGTAATTAACTACGAGGGCTTGCGCTCATAGGAGATTTAGAGCCACACACACCTGATTTTAAAAATTGATTTTTCAAAATTCAATTGGATTTCTTTGGGAGAACTTAAAATACTAGTGATCATTATTATCATATTTAAAGAATTATCATTGAACGATATTTTCTCCCTTCGGAGAGATATATCTTTCTTTGATAAGGCTTTGGATGTGAACCTAACGATCACACTTCTTGAATATTGTAGCTGGATATTCAATTGAACCTCATTTTGACCCTTCGGGGTCATATGAATTTCTCTTTAGCATCCGCTCACAATATTCAAGATGGATTTCACAATTCTAAGTCTGAACACCGTTATGAAAGCTTACTTTCGTCCTCCGGGGTGATATACTCTTTCTAACGAGTCGATTCGACCTTAGAATTAGAACTTAACCTTAATCTTAAAATCCCCAAAGAAAACTAATATTTTTCAAAACCTGTTTTCAAAATTCCACCAACAACCGCCAGTTTACCCGTCGGTAATCTCGGCAAATATTTAACTGCCAGTTATGGTAGCCGGTAATGCCTAAATTTTCTGTAGTGAGAGATTAACTCAAAGCGGAGTAGAATATGTTTAAAATTCTTTAAGAGTTTGTATTTTTACTTTTATTTAATTTTGCTTTTGTTCAGTCAAAGTCTTGTATTTGTTGGATGCCCACTTAGTAGATGGTAAACATGGTGATCATGCACACACACATACGGGAGTGAGAAAATTAAAAGTAAATTTTTTTAAACTAATCGTACTATACAACCTATATCGTACTAGACAATCAACTATACAAAAAATTATTATAATGATTAATTAGAATAATTACTATTTTTTACTAATCATACTATATAATCTATTTTTTGAGGGAAAATCCATGGAGGGGCCTACACGTACTGAACGATCAATAAAACTTAAGATTTCAACCGCCAATTATATTTTAGGTAATATTTTGATATTCAAAATTTATTTGAATCAAACTGTACAATATAATGAAATCTTAATTAAACAAATTTTATAATTAGGGGGATCTAATTTGGATTAATTAATCAAGTTAGATCATATTATATAATTAAATTAATCATATTATATAACCCAAGCAATGTACGGGATGATAATTAATCACCACCGATCATATAGAAGGATAATCCAATTTAATTAAAATAATCATATTGGAGGATACCTTACATCATAATAGATGATAAACTTAAAAACTTAAACAAATTAAATAGTGTCTAGTACTTACAGGGTTATTTGAGCCAATCATACTATATGATATGTGTGAAATGACTAGATGGACAAGAGGGGGGGTGAATTGTGAAAATTTATTGACAATAGTTAAAACCTAAGCAGAAGTTCTATTATTTTTGATGTTTTAAAATTTTAACATGAAAATTTAAACAATCTTTCTCACAAATCTTCTCAAGTAAATATTGAAAGAAAAAAAAATAAAAGCACGCAGTAATGAAAGACAAAAAGAAAAATCACACCGGGATTTTTATAGTGGTTCGGTCAAACCATGACCTACGTCCACTCCCCGGAGTCCTCCGCTCCAGGTATTTCACTACAAGCAATAGCTCTCCTTTTTCCCCCCTTGGCAAGGCGGAGAAGCCCTTACAATACTCCCTTTCACCAACCCGGCGTGGCGGAGTGCCAAACTCTGTTTTCACCCTCCTGGCGACGGCAGAGAACCTTCTCGTTTTTCTCCCTTCTGGAGAACGCAGAGTACCTCGAGGTCACAGATGTAGAAGAGCCTTTTCCCTTGGAGATCCTCCCATAAATTCTTCTAGGGCCACAGGAGGAGCAAGATGCATCAAGTTCGGAGCAACCGTGTGATCTCCCTCACACCTCTTCTCCCTCACAACGCTCACCTTCTCCTTCCTCTCTCAAACCCTAAAGAACTTCACAAGAGCTCTCTCCCTCGGAATCCCTCTCTAACCACGTTCTCCTCTTCTGATTCACTCACCAAAATATGACAAGTTTTACACATAAAACAGGCTCCAAAATCCCTGAGATTTCAAAAGTAGCCATTAATATCGTACAGTACGGTTTCTAATTGTAAAGTATGATATGTATAAACAGACTTCATCGTGGTACGAAGTAGTACAAATAGTTTAAAAACATTTGTATGAAACGATATTAAATCGTACGGTACGATCCACAATAATTCTGTTCGTACAGGATGATAGTCTGGACGATCAAACATCATCTCTGTTCATTGTATGGTATGATGTACTTCGTACAGTACGATGAGACAAAATCCAAGAGATCGTCTAGGACGATCTTTGGGATGATTATAATTCGTCTCTGTTCATTGTATGGTACGAACTGATTTGTACAGTACGATGTTCAAATTATAATTAAGCCCAGATTTATTGCACTAATCACGGGTTAAATTAATTAAGTATTTAAAATAAATCATACAGTACGAACGTGTTCGTACAGTACGAGCGGCGCAAAATAACTTACTTAAGTTAAAACAACGGCTAGGGTTTTGGATTTGAACATATCGTACAGTAGGATTATATTCGTACGGTACGATCTATTCACAGAATCATCCTACAAAGCTATGATCATACAGTACGAAATAATATCGTACGGTACGATCTATAGAGAAAGAAAATCTCTAAATTTTTCATTTAAAAACACTCTCCCCCTGTGTGTGTGCATAGTTGCTCAAACTTTTATGCATTTTGTGGCCAGATTCAATAAAAATAAAATAAATAATAAAATACATTGCAGACTCATACTCCTAATCTACCCATTCTTGAGTCTTCTTGTCGTCCTGAGTTGCTTTTGATCTTTCCTGAAATGTTAGTACTCACGGACAATAGCAAATAATATTCAATGAATCTCAAGATAATTCAAACGACATTATTTGTCATCATCAAAATCTCAAACTTGAGGTCTCGGGGTCATGAGTTGCAAGAATCTTCCCCTTTTTGATGATGTCAAATAATATTTGTTGTAAGCAAGT
Source organism: Dendrobium huoshanense (assembly GCA_016618105.1). NCBI lineage: Eukaryota > Viridiplantae > Streptophyta > Magnoliopsida > Asparagales > Orchidaceae > Dendrobium > Dendrobium huoshanense. The sequence continues at coordinate 43,992,093 of CM028358.1, read as the reverse complement.
GTTAAAGGTATTTTTTTTTATAAATTTAATTTAAACATAAGAACAAGAAAAAATGAAATAAAAAAAAATGCAGTACAAAAGAAGAAAAAAAAACATGCATTTAACTATAGAAACAAAATACAACAACCTTCTCCCCCTTTTGACAGCACCAAAAAGAGGAGCAAACACTAAAATAAAAAGAAGCTACAATACAAAGACAATCTAAAGTAGAGGATCCTGATCAGACAGTTTGTGGAGGTGGATTTGGTTAGAAGTACTGAAAGAGAATGTCAAAGCGCTGATCAATAGCAGAAAAGCATTCTCCAAACCATTACATATATGTCTCATGTTGCTGATGTTGTTCTTGAATGTAAGTATCGAGACGAGTCTGAAGTTGGTCGAAGCGTTTGACCAAATCATCGTGTACTAGTGTATGTGCTCGAGGTGGTGCATGTCGTCGTGGACGTGCTGGACCTGCGGCTGGGGCATCTTCTCATTCTTCTTCGTCAAAAACAGGTTCTTCTGGCTCGTGTCCCTGATGGAAAAGAATACGGAAAGAGGCATCTGTATAAAAAAATAGGAATATTGTCGGGTTCAGCAAGATAGGTCAATTGATATTTATTTTGGAGAATATATCCTATAAGGTGACCAAGAGCTATATTTTAATTTCGGCTAGTGGTAGGGAGACGAACGAAGGTCATATGACGAATGTAGTCAACAATTAAATTGACCTCATCAAATTTGGTGTTGGACATGATGAGATAGGTAGCGACAGATAAAACAGGGGTCATGTTGATCCGGTTGCCAGCTTTGGGTATTATAGAGGTTCTAAGGACATGTTGAATAATTCTGGCATTCTGATTTAGTGATTGGACGAGGGGCTGGTGTTCATAGAAAGCGGCATTCCTAAGGACTCGATTAACATCGCTCCAATCAAATTCATTTGTGAGGAAGGAACGAACCCTAGGACCTTCAGTGGATAGCCTAATATATTGGACAATGTCAGCTCTGGTGATTTCTATGTTTTAACGAAAAACAAAGGAGTGGAAAGTTGTGTTGTCGATAGTGTAGGTGAGATTTGCTAGAAATTCTAATAAAAGTTCGGAGTTGTAGGGAAAGGCCAGGGTGAGGAGGAATTGAAAGGTGGTGGAAACAAAGAGGTTCAGTACCTCGAAATTCAGTGCAGCCTGATTGAGCATTTTTGAAGGAGTAATTTTGCAGGCCTTATACTTATGGTAGGCTTCCTCATTTTCAGCACTCAGGAACCGAGCGATGTGACGGCTAGAAGAAGATGAACTTCCAGTTGTCAAACGGCCTCTCTTACTGGAGCTAGACATCGTGTAGAGTGAAGTGAGGAAGGTGTGAAATGTGAGAAGGATAAGGTGTGAGTGAAGTGAGGAAAGTGTGAGTGAAAATAACAGCCTAGCTGGGCAATTTATAGAATTTTCCCAACATCGTACCGTACAATAGTTTATCATATCGTACGATATGGCATTAATTATTCTGACGGTTCGTACCTAGAAAAGGAGGTCAAAACGTACAGTGCAATAAATAGCGTATAGTACGATTAGAGGAATATCGATCGTCCCGAGGAATACAGTATGACTTTTGACCAAACATATCGTACTGTACGAACAGGTGTATCGTACAGTTCGAATTGCATTAATATCATACCAAACTCCTTTATTTCGTTCTTATCCATTGGCTGAGGTGGATCATACAATACGATGTATGTATATCATACAATACGACCTACAATAATAACGTACCAGCACGCTTAAATTTATCCCAATCCGTGAGGATATATCGTACAGTACGAGGATCAATAATGTATCGTACAGTATAATGTTAGTCGTACAGTACGATCAACAGAGATGAAATTAATCATTTAGGTGTGTTTTGTGTAGATTATAGCATTCCGTATAGTATGATATGTGTATCGTACAGTACGATATACAGAGTCAAGGTTTAGTGCTTTTTATGTAGTGAGTGTGTTATGATCAGGAGCAGCCTCCTCTTTTTTTTTGTAAGCAGTTATATCTATGACATCTAATCTAGTCCTCAAGGTGCCAAAGGTGTCGAAAGCTAGAGGTTTTGTGAATATGTCAGCTAATTGATCTCCTGTAGTGATGTGATGCAATTCTATATCTCCCTTAGCAACGTGATCTCTAATGAAATGGTGTCTAATGTCTATGTGTTTTGTTCAAGAGTGCTGAATTAGGTTCTTAAAGATGCAAATTGTTCTTGTGTTATCACACATTATTGAAATGGTTCCTACAGGTAGGCCAAGATTAAGAATCTGTTGTTTTAGCCATAGTACTTATGCAACACAACTTCCTACTGCAATATATTCTGCCTCGGCTGTGGAAAGTGCTAATGAGTTTTGCTTCCTACTGGACCAAGAAACTAGTGATTGTCCTATGAATTGGCAGGTACCAGAGGTGCTTTTTCTATCTATCTTACATCATGCAAAGTCAGAATCTGAGTACCCTAAGATTTCAAAGGAAGTGCTGTGCCTAGGATACCAAATTCCTAAGTTTGGGGTGCCTAGTAGATATCTAAGAATTCTCTTGACAGCAGTTAAGTGAGACTCTTTAGGATCAGCTTGAAAATGGGCACAGAGGCACACACTAAACATTATGTCTGGTCTACTTGCAGTCAGGTAAAGAAGGGATCCAATCATTCCTCTATATTTTTTCTGATCTACTGATTTTCCATTAGGATATTTGTCTAACTGAATTGTTGAGCTCATTGGAGTGTTCATGGGTTTAGCATTATCCATTTCATTTTTTTCAAGATATCCTTAATGTACATTATTTGGCTAAAAAAAGTTCCATTATCCATTTGTTTTACACTAAAGCCAAGAAAGTAATTAAGTTCTCCCATCATGCTCATTTCAAACTCATTACTCATTATTTTTGAAAATTCATCACATAACATTTTATCTAAAGATCTAAATAGAATGTCATCCACGTATATCTGAACAATGAGAATTTCTTTTTTGACCTTTGTAAAAAGAGTGTAGTATCTACACTATCTTTTTTAAATCCTCTATCCAATAGAAAGGATCTAAGTCTTTTGTACCATGCTCTAGGTGCTTGATTTAATCCATAAAGTGTCTTATTTAATTTGAATACATGGTTTGGAAATTGTGAACTTTCAAATCCGGGGGGTTGCTCAACATAGACATCTTCCTTAATTACCCCGTTCAGAAATGCACTCTTTACATCCATTTGATATAGCTTAAAGTTCTTGAAGCAAGCAAAAGCTAAGAGCACTCTTATGGCTTCTAGTCTAGCAACAAGGGCAAAGGTTTCTTCAAAGTTTATTCCCTCAATTTGGTTATACCCCTTAGCTAATAGTCTGGCTTTATTCCTTATTATTGTTCCTGAATCATTCACCTTATTTTTGAAGACCCATTTTGTTCCAACAACACTTTGTTCTTTAGGTCTCTTGACTAACTCCCAAACATCATTCCTAGTGAATTGGTTCAGCTCTTCTTGCATTACTAGAATCCAAAATTCATCTCCTAAGGCTTGATCTATATTTGTAGGTTCTATCATAGAGATGAATGCTGAATGACTAACTTCCTTCCTAAGTCCATGCCAAGTTCTTACACCTTCTGAAGGGTCTCCTAAAATTAACTCTTTAGGATGACTAGAAGAATATCTCCATTCTCTAGGCAAATCTTCCTGAGGTTCGACTATTTCTCCTAAGGTCATAGTCTCTACTCCTTGAATTGCCTCTATTTCATCATCTTCAATTTTAGATTCAGATGGCTTATCTGATTCATCAAATACCACATGGGTGGACTCTTCTACTACTAGGGTTCTCTTATTAAAGATTCTATAGGCTTTACCTACAGAAGAATAACTTAAGAAGACACCCTCATCCGACTTGGGATCAAATTTTCCTAAGGGATGTTTACCATTATTCAAGATGAAGCACTTGAACTCAAAGACATGAAAGTGTGAAAGGTTTGTTGTCCTACCCTTAAGGAGTTCATACGGAGTTTTGTTCAGCTTAGATCTAATGTTCACCCTATTTAAAACATAACAAGCTGTGTTGACTCCTTCTGCCCAAAAGTATCTAGGAAGGGTATACTATGCTAACATTGCCCTAGCTGCTTCTACCAAGGTTCTATTCTTCATTTCTGCTATACCATTTTATTGTGGTGTTCTAGGGGCTGAGAAATTGTGTTCTATTCCTAGCTCTTGACAGAATGATTCAAATCTATAATTTTGAAATTCTCCACCATGATCGCTATGAATTGTTGAGATTTCACAACCCAATTTCTATTGAATCCATGTGGAGAAAACCTTAAATTCTTCAAAAGACTCATTTTTATGAGCTAAGAATCTTACCCAAGTGAATCTAGTGAAGTCATCTACAATCACAAATCCATAATTTTTCCCACCTAGGCTGGCTGTACTAACAGGTCCAAATAAGTCCATGTGTAGGATTTCTAGTGGCCTAGCGGTGATCACATTTCTAATTGAATGAAAAGATGATTTGACTTATTTTCCTAGTTGGCAAGTATCACATAAATGATCATTTGTGAAATCTAACTTAGGTATGCCTCTAACTAGGTTTTTCTGAGTGTTGTTTCTAAGAGTTTTCATACTAGCATGGCATAGTCTCCTATGCCATAGCCATGAGTCATCAACTATTATTTTCAAATAAAATGAATTTGAGCTATCAATGCAATCAAGGTCTAATATGTAAATAGTGTTCATTCATTTTTCTTCTAAAACTAGTTTATCAAATTAACTAATCAGGTATTTATCAGATAGAAATTTAATATCAAAACCTTTGTCACACAGTTGACTAATGCTAAGTAAATTATGTTTCAAACCATCAACTAGTAAGACATTTTCAATTAAAAAAAATTTTAGCATTCCCAACAATACCTGAGCCTATCACCTTCCTGGTAGTGTTGTCTCCCAACGTTACTTTGCCTCCAGTTTTGGTCTCCAGTAGGATGAACTTCTTCATATCTCCAATCATGTGTCGCGAGCAGCCACTATCCAGGTACCACATGATTTCACTAGGTCTTTTGTGAGAGCATCCCTACAATTTCATTCAGAGATTAGATTTGGGAGCCCAAGTGAGTTTGGGTTCCACCTTATGCTTGCATGAATAAGAAGTATGCATGTTATGTTGTGATGGATGCAGTTTGGGTCTCCATACTAAGTGTGTCCTATGGTGAATTGTGCATGTGCGGGCTATGTGACCTAGCATGCCACAAGAGAAGCACCTAACACCAAGAAATGGGTTTACTAATCTATGTGGGTGGTGGTGCCTCTTCCTAAAGTTATGTGATACATGTTGTGCTGGTGGTTTTCTAGGTTGGCCTGTGAGTGATGCAATTTCATTTTCTAGTTCTTTGATTCTTTCACTAAACGTGTTGTTTTGATATGTCAATCCATGAACTTCTATTTTTAACAAATGCTCATTGTAATCTACTTCTAATGCAAGTTTCTCTAATCTATGAAAAGCTTCTTCTAGTTCAATATGAGTGGTTTTCAAGGTTTCATGCGTTTCAGTTAGTTCAATATGCTTCTTATTTAATGCATCATACTCATCAAGAAGTAGCATATGATCACGATCTAAATCAGAATTTTCCTTAAACAACTTAGCATGCTCAGTTTGTAAAGAACTAAATTCAATATTAAGCTTGGCATGCATCTTTTTCAACTTCCTATACGAGTCATGGATATTTTTAGAAATAAGCAATAATTTTTCATATTAGAGTTGACATACCTCATCTTGATCCAATTGATCAAGGTTATCATTAGCCATGAGACACATATTTGTTACCTCCTCATCTGCTTCTTCTTCTGATGATTTTGAGGCAGAGTCGGTCCAAAAAGCTTTTTGTGTCTTCATGTTTCCTTTCTTGTATTTGGCTTTGTCATCTCCTTTCTCCATAGCTGGTTGACTCTTCAGATTAGGGCAATCGGCTCGAAGGTGACCTGGCTTCCTGCATCCAAAATAGATTGTATCAGATGAAACCTTATTGGACCTTGAGCTCTTACCTTTATTCCAGTTGTTCTGATGACGCTTTTGTTTTCTCTTCAGGAAATTTTTGAACTGTCGGGTCATCAGTGCTATCTCATCCTCTTCCTCCCATATAGAGCTTTCACTCTCTGAGTTGCTTGCTTTTAATGCCACTGTTCGCTCCTTCTTCTTTTCACCTGCATCACTTTGTCTCTAACTCACTCCTTGCTCAAATGCAACGAGTGACCCAAGGAGATTATCAATAGAGTAAACATTAAGGTCTTTAGATTCAGTGATAGCAGTTATCTTTGCATCATAGGAACTAGGTAAGCATCTAAGAATTTTATTTACTTTCTCAGAATTTGAAATCTCTCTACCTAATGCATGCAAGGATATCACGATTTGGGTGAACCTAGTGTACATGTCAGATATTGTTTCGCTAGGTTTCATGCAGAAGAGTTCATAATCGTGCAGTAAAATATTAAGCCTATACTATTTTACTTCACTTGTTCCTTCGTATGTAATGCACATTCTATCCCAAATTTCTTTACCAGTGGCACAGGTAGATACTCTCATATAATCCTCAGACTTCAATGCACAGAAAAAATAATTCAAATATTTAGCATTCAATTGGGCTAATTCCCTATCCTCATTGCTCCATTCATTAAAAGGTACAGGAGTTTTCAATCCATTAACAGTTTTAAACGGTGCAACATATCCATCGTTCACTAACATCCACATGCGGTAATCAATAGATTGTAAAAAAGTAGAAATTCTAATTTTCCAGAAATCAAATGAAATGTTATCAAAAATAGGTGGACAGGTTATTGAATAACCCTCCGCAGTATTGCGATTACCAAAATGTGACATGATCATTTTTTCAAGGTTTTCTAAAACATTATTTTTGAAAACTATCTCTAATACCAATTGAAATGACTAGATGGACAAGAGGGGGGTGAATTGTGAAAACGTTTTGACAATAGTTAAAACCTAAGCAGGAGTTCTATTATTTTTTATGTTTTAAAATTTTAACATAAAATTTAAACAATCTTTTTCAAAAATTTTCTCAAGTAAATATTGAAAGAAAAAAAAATAAAAGCACGCAGTAATGAAAGACAATATGAAAAATCACACCGGGATTTTTATAGTGGTTCGGTCAAACCATGACCTACGTCCACTCCCCGGAGTCCTCCACTCCGGGTATTTCACTACAAGCAATAGCTCTCCTTTTGCCCCCCTTGGCAAGGCGGAGAAGCCCTTACAATACTCCCTTTCACCAACCCGATCTGGCGGAGTGCCAAACTTTGTTTTCACCGTCCTAGCGACGGAAGAGAACCTTCTTGTTTTTCTCCCTCCTGGAGAAGGCAGAGTACCTCGAGGTCACGGATGTAGAAGAGCCTTTTCCCTTGGAGATCCTCCCATAAATTCTTCTAGGGCCACAGGAGGAGCAAGATGCAGCAAGTTCGGAGCAACCGTGTGATCTCCCTCACACCTCTTCTCCCTCACAACGCTCACCTTCTCCTTCCTCTCTCAAACCCTAAAGAACTTCTCAAGAGCTCTCTCCCTCGGAATCCCTCTCTAACCACGTTCTCCTATTCTGATTCACTCCCAAAATATGACAAGTTTTACACATAAAACGGGCTCCAAAATCCCTGAGATTTCAAAAGTAGCCGTTAATATCGTACAGTATGGTTTCTAATCGTACAGTACGATATGTATAAACAGACTTAATCCCGATACGAAGTAGTACGAACAGTTCAAAAATATTCATACGGTACGATATTAAATTGTACGGTACGATCCATAATAATTCTATTCGTACAGGATGATAGTCTGAACGATCAAACATCGTCTCTGTTCATCGTATGGTACGATGTACATCGTACAGTACGATGAGACAAAATCCAAGAGATCGTACAGGACGATCTTTGGGACGATTATAATTCATCTCTATTCATCATATGGTATGAACTGGTTCGTACAGTATGATGTTCAAATTATAATTAAGCCCAGATTTATTGCAATAATCACGGGTTAAATTAAGTAAGTATTTAAAATAAATCGTACAGTACAAACGTATTCGTACAGTACGAGCGGCGCAAAATAACTTACTTAAGTTAAAACAACGGATAGGGTTTTTGATTTGAACATATCATACAGTACGATTATATTCGTACGGTACGATCTATTCACAGAATCGTCTTACAAAGCTCTGATCGTACGGTACGAAATAATATCGTACAGTACGATCTACAGAAAAAGAAAAACTCTAAATTTTTCATTTAAAAACACTCTCCCCCTGTGTGTGTGCATGGTTGTTCAGACTTTTATGCATTTTGTGGCCATATTCAAGAAAATAAAAATAAAATAAACAATAAAATACATTGCAGACTCATACTCCTAATCTACCCATTCTTGAATCTTCCTGTCGTCCTGAGTTGCTTTTGATCTTTCCTGAAATGTTAGTACTCACGGACAATAGCAAATAATATTCAATGAATCACAAAATAATTCAAATGACATTATTTTTCATCATCAAAATCTCAAACTCGGGGTCTCGGGGTCATGAGTTGCAACTATGTGATCATACTGTATAATAAGTTTTGACTAAATTTAATTATTATAGTTTTTACTAAGCATTGTATTTAAGGACTCTTAATAAACTTGTGTAAAGTATTTTGGATGTTGGGTTTTATTGAGAGAGAGATTTGAGAGAGATCTTGGAGAGCTATGGGAAGGAGAAAGAAGAGGTTGTGTGTGAGGGAGAAATAATGTTAGGGGCTTTCACATGGTTGCTCCGAGAAAGCTTCTACCTTCTTACCTCTGAGTGCCTTGCTTGGTTTCTTTGGTAGCTCTAGGAAGAAGAATGTTAGCCCCAAGATCATTGACGTTTTCTACCTTCACGAAGAGGGTGAAAAATTATTACAATGTTTTTTGCCTTCACCATGTGAGTGAAAAAGGATTACAAGGTTCTCTTTCTTCAACAAGAGGGTGGAAAAGGATTGTGAGGTTCTCTGCTTTTACCAAGAAGTGGAAAAAAGAGGTCAAGGTTCTTTATCACACCTAGTTGGTGAAAAGATTTTAAGGGCTTTTCCACCTAGCTTTGGGGGCTAAAGGAGAGATAATAAAGTTTAGTGTAATACCCAGAGAGATGGACTTTGGGGAGTGTACGAATCTCATTGTTTCATTACATCACTACAAAATTTTGTGTGTTTATTATAAATTTTACTTTCTGCATTTTACTTTTATCTAACTTATTTTACTAAAAAATAATGTTGAAAATTTTGTATTTTATGATATATTGATTTTAATAACTCATCATCACCAATGTTATATCTTAATTTGGTTAATTTGCTTTAGCATCGGGTTATAATATTTTTTGTTTTAAGTTATTAAAAAATCTTTTAAAAATGTTTTGTATTAAAGAAATTTTTAAAACAACCAACTCACACCCAACCCTCACTTGGTGTACCTAGGAATAGTTTGATGAGGTCTTACAAATTCCACTAAACTTTTATTCTATTTTAATTTGGAAGAAGGAGACATTAACTTTGTAGATGAGAATTCTATTCATAATGATATTGTCACATTGGGTGATCTCAACTTGGTCAATATTTTAAAAGATGATTTTTCACTGGTAACATCTAAAAAATTAAAATATAAGAAAAAGAATTAAAATACCAATATCTCTAATGCTAGAATTACTGCATCCAATGCTTATTATAAGAATGTTTCTAATGATTAGTACAACTATTTGGAACATAAGGGGTGTTGGTATGCTTGACAATCATTTATGAATTCATAACTTATGCAAGATTAATAAAATTTCTTTCTTAGCTCTTTTAAAACCCATTGTTGAGACTTCTAAGCTTCTTACATGTCAAAAATAATTGGGTTTTCATTCTTCTTATGCTTATTCAAATGGTAAAATATGTTTTTTTTTTTTTGGAAAAATGATATGAACTTATCTTTTGTGAGTGACTTTGATCAAGTTCTTCATTGCTACTTTTGTATTTAAATATCTTTATTATGGGGTCTATTATTTATTCTAATTGTTCTAAAATTATAGAATCCAACTATGGTAAAAATTACTTGATCTTGAGATTCACTATTGTTGGAGGTGAATTTAAAATCATCTCTAACACTTTCAAGAAGTTAAGAGTGCCATCATAATTTATTTGTTATGGATGATTTTAATAATATGATCATGGATTGTGGTTTATCTTATATAAATTTTTTGGCTCATATTTCACTTGGTCTAACAAAGAGTGGTAAGAATGAGATAGAATAATGGTCAATAATGAATAGCTTTACTACTTTCCTTTATCTTTTGTGGATCACCTTAGTATAACTATATATGATTATACTCCCCTACTTTTTAATAAACTGCGAGCTAATTTTAGTAATTTTTCTCCATTTCTTTTTTCAAAATATGTTGCTTCAAGCTCCTAATTTTTTAAGGTTATTAGTGATAATTGGAATGCTACTATTTGTTATTATAAGGGGAATAATGATATTTTTATCTTTTCTTTTAAATTTATGAGGATTAAACAAGTTTTAAGATGGTGTATAAGATTCAATTTGGTAATACTTTTAATAAGATTATTGAAGATGAAAAAGAAGTAATTAATCTTGAATATAATTTTTTTACTAGCTCATTTGCTGAAATTTTGGATCAAGTGTTTACTTCTAAAGCTAATATTGCTAATCTTCAAATAATGTAGGAAGAATATTGGAGACAAAATGTTATCTCTAAACATCTTTTTGAGAATATGATATTGTCATACTATGGCCAATTCTAAAAAATATAAATATTTCATTAATAAAATTAAATTAAAATCTGATGTCTAGTGTGAAGATCATGTTTTGATTGGTTAATCAGCTATTTCTCGTCAAAAAATTATTGGTGCAGACAAGGGTGTTAGCCCCATCTCCTAAGGTCTTCTGTAAAGTTGTTGCTGCTTTTTTAAAGGTAACACCATTCCTAATTTTTTTACATGTGCTTCTATCATTCTTATTCTTAAAAATGACAATCCAAAAATAAAAAATGTCATTATCCTATGAACCATTTTCAATAAATTAATCTAAAAAATCCTGGCATCTAGATTGGCTCTCATTCGTCATAGGATTGTTTCCTTAAATAAAACTAGGTATATGAAGGGTAGAAGCATTTCTAACAATATTATGCTTGCTTAGGAATTAAATGATTCATGAAATTAATAAAAGGATCCTAGGCATAATTTAATCTTCAAGCTTGATATTCCTATGGCTTATGATAATATTAATTGGTCATTCATGTTTAATATTCTTCAAATTTTTGTCTATGATGCTATTATTGATTCTCTATCATAATTAATGACAAAGCTAATGATTTTTTCAAAGGTTCTCAGGGTGTTAGATAAGGATACCCATTATCTCCTGCTTTGTATATCATTGATGTTGATTACTTATCTAGAGTTTTGACTCATTACTTTTCTAGTTATAAAAGCTTAGCTTATAGAAACTTTTGTGGCATAGATCTTTCGCATCTTTGTTTTCTGATAATATTATCATTTTTTGTAATAGGTCTATTAAATGTGTTAAGAGAATTGAGAAGTTACTTAATATCTTTGAAAGTGAAAGTGGTCTCATGTTTAACAATTGCAAAAGCACTTTTATTTGGGGTAATGGTATGTTTTTGGTGCATTTTAACCATATTAACTTGTTTGCTGGTATCAAAAAATAGCTTCTTCATATTTACTACCATGGTACTCCCTTACAAAAATGCAATAAAATTTCTTTTTGGTTTGATAAAATAGTTTCTAATATTAATAACAAGTTATCTACTTTGGAATTTAACTTTTTTTTTTTTTTTGGGAAGAGATTTTATTAATTAAGAGTACTCTATGTTCTATGCCCATTTATCTCATTTAAACAATAAATTCTACTCTAAATGTTTGTGCTAGACTGAATATAGCTATTAACAAATTTTTCTAAAGCTCGTCTTTGAATTCTAAAAAAATTGCATTTTTCTAATTAAAAAGCCTATGTCGATCATTCGATTCAGTTATAGAGGGCGGTTTGGGTTGTAAATCTATTTCTAACTTAGTTAAAGGCTTTTTTAACAAATTATGATTGAATTTAGGTATAATGATTCCCTTTTGGCCAACTATATGAATCATAAATATTGTCAGAATAAGAATCCTACAATGTGAAGGTAATACCCTAGTTGGAGAAGCTAATGTAATATTAAATGGCATGCTAAATCGACCATTCAATTGGGAATTTGTAATGGCTTAACTAATTTCTGGATGGATGATTAATATAGTGATGGGACTTTTTGACTCTCATTTCAACGTTCATTCTTCCTTCTCCTTGAATGTGTCATGATTTATTAAGGATGGCAGTTGGTGTAAGAACCTTCTCATTAAGGAGTAACTGAAAATTTGGAATTCCTTTACTTTTTTGAACTTTTCTATTTTAACCTAGAGAATTTTGAAAGGTTTTATTTCGGTTGATAGAAGGTAAAAGAAAAAAGGTTTATGTTTGGCTTCTAAATATCAAAGTTGTTATCATATTAAAACTCTTAGGCATGTCTTTTTGAATGGCCCTATTGCTACTAAGGTATAGTTTGAATTGGAGAATGGTCTGTAGTTTAAAGTTGGGTTTAATAATAATAAATTATTCTCTTTTTTAACTTGTTTCTTTAACAACAAAGTTAAAGGTCATGTTCTTCTTGTTATCCCAATGATGGTTTTCTAGCTCATATGGAATGAAAGGAATAAAAATAAGGATAATAGTGTTAAAATGAGCTCTCAATGGGTTATATGCTCCTTGATATTCAAAATTTAACAACTATTATATGCTAAAGTTTTGTCTCCCAAGCATTTTAGAGGGATGAAAATTTGGACAACTTTAAAATCAACTGTAGCAATTTTGGTATGCCGTTCATTTCTAAAATTCTTAGGTGGCTTAAGCCTTCTAATGATGAGATTAAACTTAATATTGATTGGTGTATATCTATGGTGGTTATGGGTGTGGATGTTTAATTCGTGATCATGAAGATAAGCTTGTGCTTGCTTTTGGACCTAACATTCCTGAACGCAGCATTTTATTTGCTGAGTTAACTGCTCTTTTTAAATGTTTGATGCTTTCTAAATATTTGGATCAAAATAGACTCTAATGTTTTTCTATCTTTAGTTAATGTTAAAAATTGTAACATTTCCAATAGTTTTTACCTTTTTAACAAAACATTGGACTTGCCTTGTAGATTTAGATATAGAATTACTCATATTTTTTAGGGAAGACAATGCTTGTGTTGTTTGGATGGCTATGGAAGGGTCTAAGATTAATGTCATTGTTTAGTTGAATAGAAGCACCTCTCCTAGTATTTTAAAAGGCAAAATCAATCTTGATGCTCTGGGCATACCATATGTAAGAAGGTAGCATTCTACTAGAATCTCTTCAGGCGATGTTTTGTTATGCATAGTTATTCTGATTTTGTTGTTCTAGCTGCCAGCAATTTTATGCTTCGTCACTGTTGACCTCCACAGATATACCCAAAGGAATAAAAGAAAAAAAAATCAAAATCATAGCCGGTGGATCCACAAAACATGTCCGAAATCCCGTCAAAATTCCTGTGCATTCGGAGCCGTTAGCGTCTCTTCGCGGGATTCCCGTATGAAGCTCCTCGATCGTTGCTCTCCAAGGCCTTTAAAAGCAATCGAACCCCTCTGCTTCTCGGACAACTTCCCGAACTTCTCCCTGAGCTCCTCCATCCCCCTCTCTGCTCTCCCGTCAAAGTCCCTCCCCTTGCCGTTCCTCTCATCTCCCATCAAAGACCCGTTTGAACCCCAGCTCCTCTTCGCTCCTCTTATACGCCTCTCCACCTCACGACCTCTCCCCGTCGTGTTCGTAAGACCGTTGAGAGAGAGAGAGAGAGAGAGAGGGAGGGAGAGAGAGGGAGAGAGAGAGAGCTTCCCCTACCTCTTCCAGCCAAGACATGTTGTGTCCGTGCCCTAGCCTACTCCCCACCTCTCTGGCTCTTTTATTGTCTGCTCGATTTCACTCATTTGATGACTTTCCCTTCTATCATTTTGGAAGTTAGACACTTTGAGAGGAAGTAACAACAGGAGCCGCTTGCTATGAAGGTAGCTTCCTATCATATGCTTCCTCGGCCAAATCCTCCAAAACAGATAACTTAATTTTCTGTTAAGCGTATTTAAATGTTGCACAAATTTTTTTTAAGTTAATTAGATTTAATTATAGTTAATTATTTGTTAAATCTGATTAATTATTATTAATCATAAATTAGCTATAATAAATTTAATTTAATTATAATTAGTTATTTTTTATTAGAATTAATTAATTATTATTTTAAAAAATTGATTAAGCATAATTGATTAAGTTCAATTATGATTATTATTATCTTTTTTTAAATTATGATTAATTACTAATTAAATATATATTAATTATAATTAATTAAATTAGATTATAATTAAGTATTCTTAATAATATAATAATTAACTATAATTAATTATAACTAATTATTTTAATTATAATTAATAAAAAATGCCCTTTCCTTCCCTTGAGCCAACACCATCAACCTCGCAAAGGTATTAATTATATAAACTCAGATTCTCGCCCTCGGAGTTAGCGGTGGACCAGAAAACCGCCCATACACGCCTTTATTGCGCGTGGTGGGATGGGACCCCGGTGCGGCGCCTACGATGAGGTGGGTAATCACCTAAAAACCCTACTTCAATGTTCGTGACAAGACCAAAAAACCCCCCATGCACGCCTTTATTGCACGTGGTAGGATGGGACCCCGGTGTGGCACCTACGGTGTGGTCGGGTCACTCATAAGTACAAATAAGCGGGGGGAAAGCAAACTATCTTCTTAAACATGTACCGTCAAAGACCCCATGTACGCCTTTATTGCGCGTGGTGAGAAGAAAGATCACGACCGCAGTGTCCTCGTCTGAGGACACCAACCATACATGCCTTTATTGTGAGTGGTAGGAAGGCTCAGTTTCTCAAAGTTTTCCCCTAAAAGGGGGAGACGTCGAGAGGCTACCAAAATTTTTTGTGAACACCAGACTGTACTTGGACTTGACTGAACTCAAAAGAACAGTAGAAGACTTGCAAGCTTGGATATGGCAACAAAATGAATTTAACTTGAACCATAATAAACTCAAAACTTGAATCAAGTGAACAAAATTTGATTTGAACTCAAACTGTATAATATAAAGTGGAACCTCAACTTGCAAGGATTCAGAGAACTTGAACAAATCTTTGAACACAAAGAACTTGGACTTGAAATGAGCCTAGACATCAAACTAAAATATTGATACACGATATGATATTTAAAGTGAGATCATATTTGGTGAGTTAATATGTCCAAATCAAATGCAAGAAAGCACATACAAGACTTGCAATGAATGTAGTGCCTCACTCACAAATCATGATGAAGAATCATGCAATCAAGTGCAAGTTAGTGATCAAGTGGAGTAGTCGTAAACTTTCAACATGACATGTTTACAATCAATGGAAAATGAAGGATAATCATCTCAATTTAAATGAAGACACTAATAAACATGCAAGTGGGATGATGATCTGCTAACAGAATATGTTTGGGGGAGTTGTAATGGGTATAACTTGAATATAACAATCAAACTCCAAGAAGATACATCAAAGGAAATAATCAAATGCATATGAACAAGCAATATGAACAGGCAATTTGATTATAGAGAATGCTCTAGGACTTCTAATTTACACATAAACAATGAAAAGCCGGTGGTGTTGATATCAGTCAGCCTACAAATCTATGTAAATAAGTCTGAAGGCACTAAGAGGTGGAGCCATTAATGGATGTGATTGTTGACATGCAAAGAAAGCAATGGTTCGCCAACAAAATATACTTAAAGAAGTTGTGATGCACATCAACTTGCTGCTAGCACTAATGACAGAGGTTGTCTAATGGAGAATAACAATAACTGAAGTGTTGTAAGTGCGAAACATCACAGGCAGATACGAATACATATATTATTTATAAGCAAGAACCAAACCACCTGTAGCTCATACACAACTGATGTCATTCAAGTGTAAACAAATACACTAGACTCACTCAATGACAACAACCGACACATATCAAGAAATGGATGGTAAGAAATCACATAAAATGCAATTACAAATGCTTGTGAGTAGTATTAAAAGATCTGCAATACATACAATCTCTCTAAGAATACGGATGTATGTATAACATGCCACTTATGGGTAGATACAGAAAGACTTCAGTGAATGCAGTTTCCTCAAGTCAATTTTAGCATGTAAATGAATACATCTACCTACCGACATGGACTAGTGGCGAATGTACTGAAAAGGCCAAAGACTACCATAAAATATCTGAATAATACGACAAGTGTAAGCTCCTACGATTCAAGGCAGGAGATAAAATAGTGCACTACGATCCACCTATATAAAACCACAGGTAGTGCATGACAGTTTACCTGGCAAAGCAGCAAATAACTCAATTCACAAGCTGTTATGCCATTCCACCAGACCCGCAACATCCATGCAAGCTGGCAGAAGGCATTTACAAATATTTGAAAATACCCTTGCACGTGCACTATAGCTTGTATACACATAAGTACACTAAAAGGGGGTATAAACTCAACCACCCGTATGGGCCCCGATGAGCATGTTATTAGTACACACGTGACATTTTGGGATATTGTGCAGGTCGACAAGTGAATCCATGTTCAAACCCGATCCTTCTATACGGATCAATAGGAGTTGACAGGGATCGAACCATTAAATAAATATACAGTTTTGGTGACTGTTATATTTATTTTAATACATTCATATTAGGTCTTCAAAGTCTAAAATCAATAGAATTCACTAACAAAGGCAAAAAGCCTGAGAAATTCGATCCTCTATCGTCATATAGACAGAGTCGACAAGGTTCAAACTACAAATGAAAATGCCCCCAAACACCCCGATGATGACCGTGCTAAACGAAGATCTCAACCAGAGGGGTGATTCAAAAAAAAAATTAAATGCCATCCAAACTCCAAAACCCTAGAGATCATCCAAAATCCAAAAATCTAAATTCCCAAAACCCAAAAATATTTAAAATTTAAAATTCAATCATCAAGTGCTTAAAACAAAATTCATCCACCCTCCGCAACAGCTTATCGAGGTGGACTACTTCTGCTCACAAAGAGCCAAATGTCTAGTAAAAAATATTAATAGAATCCATTCTCAAATAATCTCCTGCTAGTAAGGATGTGGTACGTGTCCTCTAACTGACGGTTTTGCTGCCAAATGGCAACGTAGGATAAATGGTTATGACCCGGGGGCCTCTGAACCGAGTGGTTTTACGGCCAAATGGCACCATAAAATATTGGTTATGGCTAGAGCTAATAAGCTCTTTAGTGGCATCAAATCCTTAATATATGAATCAATAGAATATGATCGATAGGACACAAAGTCCTCTATTAGCTAAGGTGGATTCAAATATAACCTACTGCCGAAAATCCTCATAGGAGGATTTATGTGTTTGAGAGGCTGTCGCAGCCTAAAATTCTAACCACCAGAAGAATTGTAAATGGTGAAAGAGTCTCAATGGTAACTGCCAACACCACTGCTCTGTCAACTGGGTTATCTGCACCTGAAAAGTATGATGTTGAAGTCTCCTCATATGGAGGAAGGCCTACAAGGAGGCAGATAAGAAAAATGAATGCTGAACTTTAAGCCCAACAGCAACTGGTGCATGTTCACTCGTCAAACCTGCCTATCCAGGAGCCTATAGCTAACGCTCCTACCCGAAAAAAGTTTTATGATTTAAAATGGGTAAAGATAAATAGCTCTACTGGAGAGATAAAATAATCTTTTTAGGAGCAACGGCTTGAAGCCCCAATCCCTCCAAGGAAGAAAGAGCACGAAACTCTTTCAGCTCAGGTATACGGAGTCCTGAAGATAGTAAAGGAGAAAGGGCTAAGAAGAAAAGATACTAGCAACCCTTGATGACTGAAGATAGAAGAACCCCATCGAGGGAGAGTTTATCTGTTGTTGTGGAAAGAAAAGAAAGAAAGTATATCCTGTACAGAGAATATCGGGGTGTAACACCTGAACCATATATTTAGGAATCCGCTGCCGAAAGGTCCCGACAAAAAGGAAAAGAAATCTGGAGGCCAAAGCCTCACAGAGAAGATAGAAGAACTGATCTGGGTGTGACATATGGTATGGCTTCTTAGAGATACGCCACTATCTGCAAAGAATGTCAAAAATGGGCCTAAAAAAGGACCCATAATGACACCCCTCCAGATGGTAGAAACCTTGGAGAATCCTCCAGGGGATCCCGTTGCCCTCCAACCCCTCCAAAGGAAGAGACTAACTTTGACTACAACCCACTGGTCGAAGAAATTCCCTTACCTAACCAAGAATCAAAAATTCAGTGGTGTCGCTGCTCGGAGATCCGAGTACTAGAAGAAGAAGGAACTATGAAAGGGGGAGACAACATCGAGGAAGAAGAATACCTTGAAGGGAAAGAAAATATGAAAGAAAACAATGAAAAAAATATGAAAGAAAATATAGAAGAATACATGGAAGAAAATTTAAAAGAAGAAATACAAGAAATAAATAACACTCTAGATATTGAAGTTATCTATATGGTGACACATATAAACATTTATGATGGCGCTGATTATGATGTAAATGAAGATGATAATCATTAGCAATTACCACCTAGACAGGTATACCGGCGTCTCCACAGAGATGGGTTCGCCACTGGCAGAAGTCGCCATTCCCAAGAGGAAGAGGAAGTGGAGGAAGTAGAGGAGAATTCCTTTGATGATGAAAATGCTACACTCACTGACATGAGAAGGCATATGAGGCAAAAAATGAGAGCCAAAGATAAGAAAATCTCTTAGATAAATAAAAAGATGACTGAGATGATAGCTCAAATGGGGGCAATAATGCAGATGATACAAAGAATTGCCACTATTGGTACCATGGATAATCCTCCTATCGATCCTCCAAACTTCCAAATGCCTCAGGTCTCGAAAGTACGAGGTATTCCTGAAGGTGGTCATAAGGCTCATAACGCTGTACGCCAGCCCACCCCGTAAAATGTTGCAAGTAATTCAGAACTAGTGACTACTGCATAGTTGGAAGGAATCATCACAGAAAAGATCAGAGCTATCATAGTTGTTGACCAAGCAAAAAAGTTGGTGGGCAAAGGTTGTCTGTATCCTGTTAAAAATGACCAAGTGCCTTATTCGAAAGGATATTCTGTGCCAAAGTTCAATACTTTCAATGGCAATAACAATGCCATACAACTTCTAGCACAATTTAAAGCCACCTGTGGGAATACAAGGGGAAATAATGCACCACTCTTCAGACAATTTGTTAGTAGTTTAATAACAACTGCTTTTGAATGGTATGTAGAATTGCCAAATGATTCTGAAAAAACTTTCATAGAATTGGAAACTATGTTTGTAAAGAGTTTTGTTAGTGCAACGGAGAACATAACGATCGCTGACCTCGCTCTGGATAAAAGAAAAAGAGAAGAATCAGTGGCAAAATATATCACTCGTTGTCACAACTTAAGTATGAAATATGAGTAGCAGCTTGAAGAAGAGCATGCCATACAGTTGTTAATTGGCAACATTGATGACAAGATGCAATCCTTCTTGTGCATGGCTACAATCAACACATCTCATGACTTGCTAGACAAAGTGGCCAAGTTTGAGAAACTAAACTTGCCCAGATCAAAAGATCACTCTGATAAGCCCAAGAAGGCTAAGGCCCCGGGTGCTAAAAGGGGTGAGGCCGACTCTATATTCTTCTCTAGAGCTGATAGAGAAAAGGCAGGAGATTTAAACCATAGACAAGGGAAAGAAATCAATACAATATGAAGAAAAGCCCAAGCAGGCCTACAACCCTCACCCCCAGCCAAAGCTGATAATCGGGGGCAACGATAAGCCACGAACTTATTAGGGTGGAGAAGAACGCCTGAGGCAGGCAATAGGAACTGGTGATAGAACGTTCCAATCCCTCAAAGATAAAATGAATAAAGAATATTCATTCAAGAGGGAGAGTGTCGTCAAATTATTTTGACAAGTGTTAAAAGCAGGTTTAGAACTGCCTGAATTCAAGAGGCCCGAAGAGTCGAAACACACTAGTGACCCAAATTATTGCTCGTATCATCAAGTGCTCAGCCATCCTATTGAAGATTGTTATATCTTCAAGAATTGGCTTAAAAGAAAATATCAAAAAGGGAAACTCACATTGTCTGACAATGTACTATCTCATCCTAGAAAAGAATCAACTCGGATAGTTACAACTTCCTCCATACCCTTGGTTGAAGAAAGAAGAAAAGAAAGGAAGCCAATTTAAGAAGAGCAATGGAAGACTGCGGTCTCGAAGAATACTGTGAAAATGTTAAAACAACTCAAAGGAGTTCAAGGGGTGAAGTGAAAATCTCCTACGGTGCCAGTATTAAATTTGAAAGCTCTGCCTATGACACAAGCTTCTACTTCTAAATAATTTTCCAATCAAGCTGCCACTTGAAAGTCTGGAAGGATGAAATCATCTGAGAAAAAAACCAAGCTGAAGAAGCCCAAGGAGAAAAGATAGCAACTCAAAGGGTTATTGACAGTTTGAATTAATATTATCAGACTATGAGTCGACCTATCAAGCTCGCTGACTTCATGGTAGAGCTTAAAATAGATGAAGCTGAAGAAGACAATGGGAATTCTCTTCCAACAGAAGTATGTCGGGTTATCTCAGTGGAGCTAAATACACTGATAAAAGAAGAATACACTACAAAAGTATCATCTAAATCCTGCAAAATGGTGTTGCAAATGAATTACAGTTTGGAGGACTTAAATTTTTCAGAGAAAGATGAATCAGATCCGAGCATAGCATCATGGATGGGACAAGTAAACTTGGATGTTGACTCTGAATCAACAGATGAATCCTTAGACACAACAATGGCTAATTCTAAAGAAAATACTTCATTAAATGACTCTAAACTGGAGGAGATTGCTCAAGTACAGTTGAGGAGTGGTAAGATACTACCACCTCCATCAAAGAAATGGATCTCCAACAAAGACATGGAAAAAGAAATAGTCATCAATGATGATATTATTCCTGAAGATCCTAAGAAAAAGAACAGTTCAGCCAAGGGGATAGATTATAATATCTTATCACATTTAAGGAAGATACCTCCACAACTCGGCATATACGATGTGTTGGTAATGTCTAAAGATCTTCGGGAGACTTTGATTCAGGCTATCAAAGATCCCGAAAGATACAAGGCGTATTTTGCTGAACGTAATTAGACTGAGATTTTACAAGCTCGTAATAAGCCGTTCATTACCTTATCCGAAGAAGACATGATGCTTAGGACTACAGACCATAATCATCATCTATATGTTACTACAGAGAGTGATAAACTGATCATCAGTCAAATCTTGATTGATCTTAGATCCTCCATAAATTTGATAAGCTTGAAAGCACTGAGATTCCTCTGCCTTGATGTTGAACACCTTGAACCAGATAAGCTGATGGTGCATGATTTCAACGAAAAGGGAAAAAACCCTTGGATCATTTATGCTCCCTCTTGTATTTGGAGAACTCCATATAAAAGTTAAATTCCATGTGATTGATACAGATACTTTATTCAAGGCACTACAAGGTCGCCCCTAGCTGCATGAATATGTTATTATTCCATCAACATTACACTAGTGCATAAAATATCTCAGGGATGGAGAAGAATTCAGGATCTCTAGTGACATCCAACCCTTCACAGTTCATGAAGCAACAGTTTTTGAATATGCACGGTACTTCATACCAAAGAAGCAAAAGTCCTTGAGTTCTCTCGAGGCTAGAGCATCAAACTCAAAGACTACAAAGTGACCTGAATGGGAAGGTGAGAAGAAGCAGGTGGGGGGAAAGAAGGTAACATTGACTCTTCCCAAGGCGCCAACCATTCCTAAATAAAATAAATATGTGCCTCATCTTGGGAGTGATACGGATGAAGATGATGTTACCCCAACAAAATTCAGGACAGTATGCCCGTCCACAGACGAATGGAGTAGGGAGGTTGAATTTTTAAATGATGATTATGATTATGACTCCATCTATATGAATACGGTGCAGAATGTGTTCTTTAGAAGAATAGACAGACTATCAATTTCAGATAGCGTATTCGTAGTCACATGTGTTCTCTTGCAACACTTTAAAGAAATCATTTCGCATGAGGTACATAAAGTTGAAAAACTCGCCACCCTCTATCTGCCTCCCCTTAAAAATGGTACTGTGCTAGGGAATATACTATATTCTACATGAATACATGAAGAAGAGAATAATGATAGGGATTACATGCTCATCGACTCCAAAGAGTTACTTCCTACGAGGTTACCTAGGTTCAATATCAAAAATATTCAGAGAATGATACGTAAGCAAATTAATGTTCCTACCAACAAATTACAACTTCGTATAAGATTGGGCCTCTGGTATGAAAGGAATCCGCATCCACTACGACAGAAGGATATAGATGCATTTTTTTTTTTTTTGAGAAATGCTAAGTAGCAATAATATAAAAAAGAAAGGCAACGAAAAGCCTAGATATAAGCTAATGAGGAGTCAACCATCTATCACTTTCTTCCTTTACTAATTTAACAAAGGAAGAAGGTAGGTTGTCCTCAAGAAACATGTCCCAATCAAAATCAAAAGCTATAGCTAAGTTAGCACAATGATTCTCTAACTTATTATAATTTCAATTTACATGATTAAAGATGACATTATTGAACTTGGAAAAAAAAGAAGTACCTTCACCACCGGAATAGTTCTCCATAAAGGTCTTCTGTTTACTGTACAATTTGTGAAGATATTGGAGAACATTATTATTGTCACCTTCCAAAATGATGCCTTTAATGTCTCTTTTCCATGCTTGATTAATTTCTTCCAAATCTTTGAATGCCAAAAGCTCCATTAGTGCACTATCCCAATGCATCTTCTTCCTTCCAAAAGAAAATATAAATCTACCTTTATCATCTCTTATCACCCCTCCAATCCCAGCCAAATAGTTATCTTTAATCGTTGCATCAAGGTTAATTTTAGGCCACTCAGGTGGAGGAGGATGCCAATAATTTGATAGCAGTCCAAAAGACTGATAAGCATCCCAGTGTTCTGAGTCGAAGATATCATGTTTTACCGTCCTCAGGAAGCTTAAAACTGAAGAAGCAATCATAAACTTGCTATTGCCAGTTTTTCCATGCTTAACCTTGCATTCCATTTGTCGTCTTCTATGAAATAGTCTAAAGCAGAGATATCCTCATCAAGACAACCTACAAAGGTAGGCCATTTAAAAAGGCTTTGTCTAGGATCCACGTATACTGTAAAACATTAATGCCGGAACCATTCACCACTTTCCATCTAACAGAATGCTTTAGTTCCTTCCATCCGCTTATGATAATTTTCCAAGCATTGGATCCTCCTTTGACATCTTCCTTGTTCCACCACACATCTCCATATTTTGTTAGGAGATTTCTATTTAATAATGAATTTAGTTTCTCTAAGAGATTTCAAACATACTTTACTCTAAGAGATCTAATTCTTGAAGTGACCGATTGAATACCCCATCCTCCGTAATGTTTAGGAGTACATAATAATTCCCAAGCTACAAAGTGTAAACCTTTGCTTTTATCCATTTTACTCTAGATAAATTCTCTACTATGTCTTTCTAACTCATAAAGAATTTTCATAGGAACAAGGGAGTTAGAAATCAGAAAAATCGGTAGAGCAAGGATGACTGAATTTACTAGACATAACCTGCCAGCAAGAGAAATATGTCTATTTCCCCATTCATTAATACGCTTCAAAGTTTTGTCTAACAGCCCTTAGAAATCACTCTTCCTTAAACGTCTTAGAGCAATCTTAATACCCAGATATTCCAATTCTTCTACCTGTTTGAAGTCTAGCAATTTGACAATCTGGTCCTTCCTTCTCCTTGTCACCGAGTTACCAAAAATCACATATGACTTATGCTTATTTATATTCCATCCAGTCCATTTGGCGTATTGCTCCATAATGCCTTTAAGCTTCTTCACATTATTCAATCTAGCATCAGAAAATAATAAAACATCATTTGCGTATAACATATGAGAAATCTTTGTGGCATTCGAACAAATGTTGATGCCCAGATTTTTTTCCCCTGCAGTAGAAGTTATTGGATAGTAGTTGGGAGCAAAAGATGAATAAAAATGGGGAGAGTGGGCATCCTTGACGAAACCCACATTTTCCCTCAATCCATTTATATCTTGTCCCATTGATTAATATTGAATATCTAATAATGGAAATGCATTCCATAATCAGCTCCATGAATTTGTCCGAAAATCCCAAATCTAGCAACATCTTCTTCAAGGTATACCAACACATACTGTCGTATGCTTGCTCCATATCCAATTTGATAGCCATGTATCCATTGCTAGCTTTATAAAGCCTTATTTTATGGAAAACCTCTTGAGCTAATAAAAGGTGTTCGGAGATAGATCTGTTCTTCACAAACGCCACTTGCTCTTCAGAAATGATCTTGGGTATAACTGAAACCAATCTATTTAAGATTATGTTTGACACAATCTTGTATATTGAGTTACACAAGCTAATTTGTCTATAATATGAAGGAGTTAATGGATTGGTGGACTTTGGAATGAGCACTACCAAAGTATCCTTCCATTCTTCACTCATTTTACCTGTAGAGAAAAAGAAACTCACTGCTTTGCAAACATCATTACCTATAATCTCCCAAAATTTCTTGAAGAAGGAGTGAGTTTGTCCATCACATCCAGGAGCTTTATTATTCCTTAGCTTCATAACTGCCTCCTTGATTTCAATTGCTGTAAGATCCTTCTTCAACCAAGTTTTGTCATCCTCATTCAATACCTTCCATGGAACCGGCCAATTCTCTAAACTGCACTGCCTTTCCTTCAATTTCTCTTGAAAGAATTTGAGAAAGACTCCTTCCACTTCCCTTTGATCTTCGGTGATTTGCCCTTCAAGATTCCTTACTTGAGAAATCCAATTTGCATTTCTTCTAGCATTGGCAAAGGCTTGAAAATATTTGGTATTTGAATCTCCTTCCATTATCCATTTAACTTTTGCTCTTTGTTTCCACCAAGTGTTCAAGCAATTGAGGATATTATTGAGCTCTTTCACTTTAGCTCTAAGAGTCCATAGTTTCCCATCATCCAGCCATCCATAATTAGCCTCTTCTTCTTGGAGTAATAAAATTTCAGACTTTAATCTAGTTTTTTCACTAGAAAAGTCTTTAAGTTTATTTTTACTCCAATAAAATAGCTCATTTAAGGTTCTTTTGCACTTCTTGTTGAGTACCTCCATATAATCTCCAATAAGGTTCCTCTTCCAGATTTTAGAAATGATGTGTTCCGTAGTTTTGAAGGAAAGCCAAACATCTTCAAATCTCAAGGATCTTCCAAATTTTTTATTTTCATCAAATAATTTCAACACAATGGGATAATGGTCCGAGCCACCCTTGCTAAGTGTCTCACCACTGCAATTTGGATCTTTTGTAGAGCCTCTGAATTCAACAGGCATCTGTCTAGGCGTTCAAGAATTCTTCCACTTTCTACCTTATTATTGCACCAAGTATATTTTGGACCAATCGCCCCAATCTAATGATAATCATTAGCATTCATAAATTTGAGCATTTCTAAGGAACCTTGAGAGAAGACAAACCTCTTACCTCCTCTTTTTTCTTCTTGTGATAGAATGCAATTGAAATCCCCTCGAATAACTGCTGGAATTTTCCTTTGTGAATGCTCTTCGATGGAATTCCATAACAATCTTCTCTTGTTGGCCTCCTTGTTCCCATAAACTATAGCTATCATCCAACTTCCTTTGTTAAAGAATTTAAGATTTCCAATAAAACATTGATCTGTAGTCTCTAACACTGAGAAGCAAGCAATATCATTCCTCCAAAGAATCATAATACCACCAGATAAACCCTTCTATGGCAAAATAAAGAAATCCCAATTAGGGCCCATGATCTTTTCAAACTCAGATTTATCCAAAGAGCTGATTTTAGTTTCCACTAAACCCACAAAAAAGACCTTAAAGTCTTTTATGAACTCCTTCATATATAGAGAGGCTTCCTTTTTCTTAGCCCCTCTATAGTTTCAAAATGCTATGGAATCCATTAAAGTATAATTGTGGAGTAGCCCCCAATCTTCTTCTTGCTTCCTCCATCTCCAAGTCTTCCACGGGTTTTGTCCTTTATAGGTCCTAAGGATCTTAATTCTTTTGCCAATTTGAACTTAGGCACTTCTTCAATCATCTCACAATCTTTTGCCTTCTCCAAGTTAACTTCTGTAATAATGTCTATTGCGGATCTATTTTCCTTCTGCTGTAACTCATCATTAGCTTTCTTCGACTTATCTGGTAGGATATCAACTTCATTATCTACAGTAATACTACTTCGTAGGATTGAGAACTTATTTCCCTTAATCAGAGATGGTGAACCTTCTTCCTTCAAATTCTTTTTATCTATAATAACTCTTGACTGATTTTTGCTGTTAGAACCTGCTGAAATCTGATAGGGACTTCCTGAGTTCGCAAGTAATCCATTTGGACTTACTTGAGTTCACAGGCAACCCTTCCCAACTGTGCTATAAGGTTCTTCCATAACCAAGTGATTATCCAGAGCCGGTACAGAAAGCTCTGGCCTGCAATTCCCATCCTCAACCACATTCAGATTAGGATTCGAAATTTGTTTTGGTAAGAATTCTCCTTCCTCCAGATTATCAACTTCAACATAAAGATTTATTAGTCCATCTTGATTCAAACTTCCAATTGTTTTTTCAGGTACCACCTTCAGAACTGTAGTCCCTTTAGATTCCAGAATCTCATATTTTTTAACATATCTGAGTGAGTTTGCTTTAAGCTCCTTGTTCCTTATATTGTTTCTCATTCTTCTTTTGTTGTTGACTATGATCCATGGACCATAAGAAGGATCCATTGGTCCTTCTTGTATGCTTCCCGGACTTTTTTCTCTGACAATTTCTTCACCATTCTTTACCACCTCAGGATTATTAGTTTTTTTTTCCACATTCCTTATTGACATGACCAATTTTTCCACAACCAAAGCAGAAGTTTGACACCTTCTCGTACTCCACCTTTTGGAAGAATCTTCCAGACATGCTATCCTCCCAATCTCCTAATGGAAGAGGTTGATCAAGATTAATTCTTACACAAACTCTTGTGAATTCTCTTCTTCCCCAATGGAACATGTTACCATCCACCATGAGTGGTTTTCCAATATTTGAAGCAATGCAAGCCCCATTCTTCTCATCCCAACATTGTAATGGTAGATGTGGCATTCTAATCCATATTGGTGATGATAAACCTTTAACAGATGATGTATTAAACTCCGGAGTCCATTTCTCCATACCTATTATATGTCCGTTTACAAACCACAGGCCACCTGAATAGACTGCATCTAACATTTCTTCTGATGAGAAAGAACATAAGAACCATTCACCTCCTAGTGTAGTAAAATGAAATTGCCCAAATAGAGTCCACTATTTCCTTAACTCCCAAGCCACCAAATGGGAAGGTAAGACTTTCCCGAAGACTTTAATAACCAAAGATTTGGCTAATTTTTCTGAATTCTATTTTTCTATTTCTTCATGCATCCTGATAGCAATTCCATCTTCAGAGTAATTCACATCTTCCTCTTTGAAATCCAGCATAATTTACGGTTTATTGCTCTAAGGATTCGTATTACCCAAGCTAATAGTGTTCTTCCGCATTTCCTCAGGCAGCTTGTCTACAGTATTTTCCATTCTCAATTCATGTTCTGAATTGATATTATTGTGAAACAAATTATGGGAATTCTCATTTATCGCGCTGCGATAGAGTCCAGGGATTGCATTCGAATTCCCGAAATGATTGAAAAATAATTTCATTCCATAATTTGACGCATTGTTATCGGAGGCCAAAACTGTAGATGAAAAATTATTAGGAGTAACCAAATTCAAACTATCTTCTATTGCCTTACCTTTGCCTTCCACATGCTGAATTTTCTTAGGAGAACATTTAGATACATCCTTAATCACCAACGGTCCTTGACGCTTGAAAAGTAAATTTTGAATTCTTTGAAATGAAATCAAATTCGCTAAGCCCTCTTCAAAAAAAGATTTTTTGAGTTCGCCACCATAGACGGAGATTCTGACTTCCTCGACTTCGAATTCCGTTGATCGTAAAGTTCCAACTTCATCAGATGAGCTTGCCGATGGAAGTTCGCCGCCATCAGCCACCTCCGTCTCTGAGAAAAGGGAGCAGAAGTGGAAAATCAAAATTTGAATTTCAAAAGTTTCTCTCTCTAATGACTGGTGTTTCTCTCTCTAATGGCTTGAATCTAATAGTGGGTTTTTGAGAAGTCATATAGATGCATATAAGGGTATCGAATTTATCAAACAAAAATTCCTCCGGAAAGAGACTTGTCGAGCAATCACATGCATGGAAATTTAATCCGAGGATGGTGGTGCTGAAGAGACATACGAAGCTGATGATTATGATGATCAACCTGTAAGAGGCCGAACTGGCACCAGAATAGCTTGAAGATGGTGGACAGGCATCCACTATGGATGAGCTAAAAGAAGTCAACTTGGGAACTGGGGAAGACCCTCGCCCAACCTTCATTAGTTATCTTTTACCCGGAGAGCAAGTGGAGAAAATAAAAGAACTTCTTTGTGAATTCAGGGATTGCTTTGCCTAGACATATGCTGAGATGCCAGACTTATCCCCTGATGTGGCAATTCACTAATTAGACATCAAACCAAATGCAGCACCTATCAAGCAAGCTCCAAGGAGAATAAGATTGGAGATTGAAGAATAGTTTATTACTGAAATAAAGAAGCTTATTGAAGCGGGGTTCATTCAAGAAGAAAAATATGTCGATTGTATCGCAAATATCATCCCATTGAAGAAGAAGAACGGGCATATTTGTATCTGTATCGACTTCCGGGACCTCAAAAGGCGTGCCCAAAAGATGACTTTCCACTCCCTATATCAGAACTACTAGTGGACAAACCTTCCAACTATGATATGTTCTCATTTATGGATGGATCATCAGGCTACAATCAAATCAAAATGGCACCTGAAGATAAAAAGCACACATCATTCAGAATACCCATTGGTATTTTCTGTTATATAGTCATGCCCTTTAGCCTGAAGAATGCTGGTGACACCTACCAGTTGGCAATGACTCACATATTTAATGATTTGATACATCAAAAGATCGAGTGCTATATAGATGACCTTATTGTTAAAAGCTTTGGCCAAAAATATCACTTAAAATATCTTAGAATTATATTTGAGAGGATCAGAAGATATGATCTAAAGATGAATCCCCTCAAATGTGCCTTCACGGTCTCCTCCAAAAAATTCTTAGGGTATGTGGTTCATCGTCGAGGAATCGAGATTGACCCTAATAAAATTTAGGCAATCACGAAGATGCCACCACCAAGGAGCCTTCGACTCGCTGCAAGGACAACTAGCTTTCATTCGGAGATTCATATCAAATCTATCGGGTAGGTGCCAGCCATTTTCAAAGCTAATGAAGAAAGATGTCCACTTCAAATGGGATGAAGAATGTCAGGAAACATTTGACAGTATCAAAAAATACTTGTTAAATCCTCCTATTCTAGTAGCGCTAATTTCGGGGAAGCCTCTTATATTGCATACGACAGCGCTAGAAGAGTCCCTCAAAGCATTATTGGCCCAGCATAATGAAGAAGAAAAGGAAAATGCACTCTATTACATCAGCTGGAGATTGATCGGAGCTGAAGTGAGGTATTCTCCGATTGAAAAACATTGTCTGGCACTGATTTTTGCAGTTTAAAAACTCCGCCACTACATGTTATCCCATAAAATTACCTTGATATCAAAGACCGATCCACTGAAGTTCTTGATGACAAGACCAGCATTGACAGGTTGTTTAGCCAGATGGGCAGTACTATTACTGCAATTTGATATCACATATATGCCATAAAAGATAGTGAAAGGACAAGCCTTGGCTGATTTTCTCGCTGCACATTCTATCCCGACAGACTCCCCGCTAAACGATGATTTTCCCGATGAACAAATTATGCAAGTTGAGGAGAATGAAAAGCTGCCATTTTGGGAGATGTACTTTGATGGAGCATCATCAATTAAACCTGATCGATCTCTAAATATTATAAGAGCCCGAGCCAGTATCGGTCTTATTCTCATACCACCTGAAGGAGGCATAATGAGGTTTTTATTTTGTTTGACTGAACCTCAGACCAATAATGAAACTGAGTATGAAGCTCTAATAGTTGGATTGTAGATCGCAATTGATGTCAAAATTCAAAATCTTCAAATTTTTGGTGACTCTCAACTAGTGATAAATCAAGTCTTAGGCATTTATAAGATTTGCAAGGTTGACTTGGCTCATTATCACCGGTGGACTCTTGAGCTCCTGAAGCAAGTGTCGAATATTAAAATAGTTTAAATTCTTCAAGGACAAAATGCCAAAGAAGATTGCTTATCCAAATTGGCCAAGGAAATGGCAAATTCCAAAGAGGAGAAGTTTCTATTCATCAGAGTTTACAAACGTCAAATCTTAGAGCCTGCTTTGTTACAATTTCAGAGGACAGAAGTACCTCATTCAAATTAGTAAGAAATACTTCTAATTGATCCTCAACCTCTCCATCATATCATTATGGAAAATTATCTAGAAGGATATCACGTGGACAAGACACGTAAAGCCAGTAAAGCTTTAGAATCCTGTTGGCATTGCTTGGACAATGAGGAAGGAGATGATTGGAGGCAGCCCTTCATCGACTAATTTAAAGAAAGTAAACTCCCGACAGATAAGTCTCTTTCTACACAAATCTGACAAAGGGCATTGCGATAAGTATTTGTTAATAACACATTAGACAAAAGAGCTTTTAAACAAATGAGGCTAAGGCACCTAGGGACCAAGGAAGCTGATAAAGTGGCAATAGAAGTCCACGAATGACTTTGTGGTGCACATCAGTCAGGTCCCAAAATAGCTGCTAAAATTAAGATAATGGATTACTATTAGCCGACCATGGTCAGAGATTATATTGACCACGCAAAGAAGTGTCATGAGTGCAGATCCACGGTGATATTATTCATCAGTCGCCGAATCCACTGCACCTAACACTAGCGTCCTGGTCATTTGAATGCTAGGGTACTGATAATATCGGGCTAATAGATCCATCATCATCAGCAGGACACCATTTCATTCTAGCAGTAATAGACTACTTTTTAAGTGGGCAGATGTAGCTCTGTTTAGAGAGGTCACATCCGAGCACAATATTAATTTATTTACCCATAATATTATCTACAGACTTGGTGTGCCACGCTGCATAATCTCAGACAACGGTACTGCATTCAAAAGTACAAAAATTTACAATTTTGTTGATCGGCACAAAATCAATTGGTAGTACTCATCCATATACAATCCAAGGGAAAACGGCTTGGTAGAAGCCTTTAATAAGACGTTGGTGAAATTGTTGAAGAATATCATCACAAAAAATAAAAAAGAGTGGCATACGAAGACGGCAGAGGCACTATGGGCATACCATACAACGTATAAAATGCCAACCAAAGCCACTCCTTACTCTTTAGTGTTCGGTGTTGAAGCCGTATTACCATTAGAGATTGAACTACTATCACTATGAGTAGCAATTCAGAATGATCTCACTCAAGAGCAAAATACCCACCTCAGAATGGAAGAGCTCGATGCACTTAATGAACTCAGGTTACAAGCTCAACAAAATCTAAAAATGTATTGAGAAAGAATGACAAAATCCTTTGATCATATGGTGCACCCTCGGATATTTCAAGAAGGGGAATTAGTTCTGCTGCTGAGAAGACCAATCATCCCACACCAAAGAATCGGTGACAAATTTATATCCAACTAGGAAGGCCCCTTCTTCATCAAGAAGGTGTATCAAGGAGGAGCTTATCAGTTAATCGATCTAAACGGTCAGAGGCCTATGCCGCCTATCAACGGCTGACATTTAAAGAAGTATCATGCATGAAAATTTCATGTCTAATGTACTTTGTAATGATCAAAGCTTTATGTGTATAGTTATCAATGTATGCTTACATCTATATTTTGAAATTCTTTTGTATAGCAAGAATACATTTCAAAATCCCCCATCAGACTATGGGCATTTTAAATATTTATTTGGGTCAATATCGCACTGTATGCCGAGATCCCTGAATAAATATTTAAAATCTCAAAGATAATAAGCCTATCCAAAATGCCTATGTGAGATAGGGGCATTTTAAATATTTATTCAGGTTGACAACGTGCTACGTGCCGAGATCCTCAAATAAATATTTAAAATTATTTATATAAAAAATTCTTTCATGATGAAGAATATAATGCTTCTTTTTCTAAAGTATATGCAGGTGATCTTCCAAAAATTAGAGTCACCACCTTCTCCAACGTACAATGATTCAAAAGTCAAGAAAGAGACTTTCGTGGCTACACACTCCTACAAAATTGAGCCAAAAAAGCTTAAAGTCTTTCGACATCCTGAAGCTTAAGGTTCGAATGGGTATAAAAGGTTGGATCCAATAAGCCCAAATACAATCGGATTACTAGTAGCTCTGTCTACGCAACAAGCCAAAAGAAAGGTCGTAGTAGCGGAATCCTCACTTTATCAACCCGTCAGAAGGGACTGTAGGAAGAATGAAGATAAATTTGACTCGATAAGTTCAAGTGATCGTAGTTTACAAAATTCTCTTAAATGATTGGATAATCAAAGTTCCATTGGGAAGGAGGGATCTCGAGTAGCTACCGAATATTCATAGGCTCCAAATCTTCAACTACAAAGGAGAACTCCAAATCTGTCAACTTTAGTGAAATCAGCATTGGAAAGCGCATTTCCTATAGCTCAAGCCTGAAGCCTGAATGGGTGTAAGAGGTCGGATCCAACAAGCCCAAATATGGTTGAATCGCTGGCAGCTCCATCTACTCAATAAGCCATAAGAAAGGTCATAGTAGAAGAACCCCCATCTCAGCAACCAGAGGATAAAGAGCTATCAAATCCTAGCTCTCCGATCTGATGAACTCAAGTGATTTAGATTAAAGTCTTCTCAAGTGGTTAAGGATCAAGATACTACCTACGTTCAGAACTATCAACTGAATCCAGACCTGCAAATTCCTCAATTTATCTGGAAAGCATAAAGTGAGGATCGAATGAATTTTTCTTCAACAAGTCCGTCAAAGCTCATAGCAAAGGACTGAAGAAAATTATCCCAAAGTTCACACAAAGCCCAAGGCTGAACTAAAAGGGTTTTATCATCAACAAGTCCATTATGCACAAAGCTTTGGACTGATGACTTCCCGCCATCGATCTGATACGAACCTAAAAGGTTTAGGTCACCGGCATCCACCCCTTCATCAAGCTCGCCAAAGCAAGAAGCATAGGGTTGATGGAATACAAATCTCCTGACAAATCATTATCGATAAATCAGATAATCCTCCATAAATGTTTGCAGCATAAAGCATAGGGAAAAATAAATCAGTATTTCAACCATCTATTGATAAATATAAGAGATCTATGGAGAAAGAAAAATCTTAGTGTGACATCCAATCAAAATTTGGAGATCCACTAAATGAAACCCTCAACGTGACATCCAAATAAGCTTTTGGAGATCTGCTAAATGAGACCTTTATGTGACATCCAGAGTAAATATCTGGAGACCCATAGAATCAATCAACATACAACAAATATGGTTCGTTCTAGACGTGTACCACATTTTTTTTTTGGGGGGGGGGATTTGTTGACCTCCATAAATATACCAAAAAGAATAAAAAAAATTAAAATCATACCCGGTGGATCCACAAAACATGACAGAAATCCCATCAAAATCCCTGTGCATTCGAAGCAGTTAGCGTCTCCTCACAGGATTCCCGTATGAAGCTCCTCGATCGTTGCTCTCCAAGGCCTTTAAAAGCAACCGAACCACTCTGCTTCTCAGCCTACTTCCTGAACTCCTCCTGAGCTCCTCCATCCCCCTCTCTACTCTCCCTTCAAATTCCCTCCCCTTACCCTTCCTCTCATCTCCCATCAAAGACCCATCTAAACCCCAGCTCCTCTTACATACCTCTCCACCTCACAACCTCTCCCCGCCATGTTTGCATGACCATTGAGAGAGAGAGAGAGAGAAAGAGAAAGAGAGAGAGCTTCCCCTACCTCTTTAAGAAAAGATGTATTGTGCATGTGCCCTAACCGACTCTCGACCTCTCTAGCTCTTTTGTTGTCTGCTTGATTTCACTCATTCGATGACTTTCCCTCCTGTCATTTTGGAAGTTAGAGACTTTGAGCGGAAGCAACGACAAGAGCCGCTTCCTGTGAAGGTAGCTCCCAATCATATGCTTCCTCGGCCAAATTCTCCAAAACAAATAACTTAATTCTCTATTAAGCATGTTTAAATGCTGTACAATTTTTTTTAAGTTAATATAGTTAATTAGATTTAATTATAGTTAATTATTTTTTAATTCTGATTAATTATTATTAATCATAAATTAGTTATAATAAATTTAATTTAATTAGAATTAGTTATTTTTAATTAGAATTAATTAATTATTATTTAAAAAAATTAATTAAGCATAATTGATTAAGTTCAATTATGATTATTATTATTTTTTTAAATTATGATTAATTACTAATTAAATATATATATTAATTATAATTAATTAAATTAGATTATAATTAAGTATTCTTAATTTTAATTAATTATTATTAGTTTTAATTAATTATTATTAATTATAATTAATTATTTTAATTATAATTAATAAAAAAATGTCGTCTCCTTCCCTTGAGCCAACACCATCAACCTTGCGAAGGTATTAATTTCTAAACTCAGATCCTTGCCCTCGGAGTTAGCGGCGGACCGGAAAACCGACCATACACGTCTTTATTTTGCATGGTGAGATGGGACCCCAGTGCGGTACCTACGACGAGGCGAGTAATGACCTGAAAACCCTACTTCAATGTTCGTGGCAGACCAAAAAACTGCCCATTCATGCCTTTATTACTCGTGGTGTGATGGGACCTTGGTGGGGCACCTACGGTGAGGCGGGGTCACTCATAAATACGCGTGGTGGAAAGAAATATCACGGCCGTAGTATCCTCGTCCAAGGACACCTACCATACATTCATTTATTGCGCGTGGTGGGAAGTCTCAGTTTCTTATAGTTTTCCTCTAAATGAGAAAGACGCCGGGAGGCTGCAAAAATTTTGGGTGAACATAAGATTGTACCCGGACTTGATTGAACTCAAAAGAATAATAGGAGACTTGCAAGCTTGGATATCAAAACAAAATGAATTTAACTTGAACCATAATAAACTCAAAACTTGAATCAAGTGCTCAAAATTTGATTTGAACTCAAACTGTATAATATCAAGTGGAACCTCAACTTGCAAGGATTCAGAGAACTTGAACAAGTCTTTGAACACAAAGAACTTGGACTTGAAATGAGCCTAGACATCAAACTAAAAATGTGATACACGATACGATATTTAAAGTGAGATCATATTTGGTGATTTAATATGTCCAAATCAAATGCAAGAAAGCACATATAAGACTTACAACGAATGTAGAGCCTCACTCACAAATCAAGATGAAGAATCATGCAATCAAGTGCAAGTTAGTGATCAAATGGAGTAGTCGGAAACTTTCAACATGACATGTTTACAATCAATGGCAAATAAAGGATAATCATCTCAATTTGAATGAATACACTAATAAACATGCAAGTGGGATGATGATCTGCTGACATAATATGCTTGGGGGAGTTGTAATGGGTATAACTTGAATACAACAATCAAACTCCAAGAAGATACATCAAAGAAAATGATCAAATGCAAATGAACAAGCAATATGAATAGGCAATTTGGTTATAGAGAATGCTCTAGGACTTCTAATTTACATCGAAACAATGTAAAGCCAGTGGTGTTGATATCAGTCAGCCTACAAATCTATGTAAATAAGTCTTAAGGCAATAAGAGGTGGAGCCATTAATGGATGCGATTGTTGACATGCAAAGAAAGCAATGGTCCACCAATTAAATATACTTAAAGAAGTTGTGATGCACATCAACTTGGTTGCTTGGACTGATGACTGAGGTTGTCTATTGGAGAATAACAATAACTAAAGTGTTATAAGTGCGAAAAATCATAGGCGGATACAAATACATATATTAAGTAAGAACCAAACCACCTGT
Organism: Dendrobium huoshanense; assembly: GCA_016618105.1. Classification (NCBI taxonomy): domain Eukaryota; kingdom Viridiplantae; phylum Streptophyta; class Magnoliopsida; order Asparagales; family Orchidaceae; genus Dendrobium; species Dendrobium huoshanense. The sequence continues at coordinate 43,955,810 of CM028358.1, read as the reverse complement.
AGCTCATACACAACTGATGTCATTCAAGTGTAAACCAATACACTATACTCCCTCAAATGGAAACAACCGGCACATATGAAGAAATAGATGGTAAGAAATCACCTCAAATGCAAATAAAAATGCTTGTGAGTAGTATTAAAAGATCTGTAATACATACAATCTCCCTAAGAACATGGATGTATGTATAACATGTCATTTATGGGTAGATACAGAAAGGCTTTAGTGAATGCAGTATCCTGTAGTCAATTTTAGCATGTAAATAAATACATCTACCTACCTACATGAACCAGTGGCGAATGTACTAAAAAGACCAAATACTATCATAAAATATATGAAGAATATAACAAGTGCAAGCTCCTACGATCCAAGACAGGAGATTTGTTAGTGCACTACGATCCACCTACATAAAACCAAAAGTAGTGCATGACAGTCTACTTGTACAACGCAATAATTAACTCAATTCACAAGCTATTATGCCACGCCACCTGACCCGCAACCTCCATGCAACCTAACAGAAGGCGTTTACAAATATTTGAAAAATACCCATACATGTGTACTATAGCTTGTATATACATAGGTACACTAAAACGGGTATAAACTCAAACACCCGCATGGGCCCCGACGAGCATGTTATTAGTACATACATGATATATAGGGATTCTGTGCGGGTTGACAAGTGAATCCAAGTTCGAACCCGATCATTCTATGAGGATCAATAGGAGTTGATAGAGTTCGAACCATCAAATAAATATACAGTTCTGACGACCGATATATTTATTTTAATATATTCATATTAGGCATTCAAAGCCTAAAATTAATAGAATTCACTAACAAAGACATAAAGCCTACGAAACCTGATCCTCTGTTGACATCTAGACAGAGTTGACAAGGTTCAAACTAAAAAATGAAAATGCTCCCAAACACCCTGATGATGGCCGTGTTGAACGAAGATCTCAACTAGAGGGGTGATTCAAATATTTTTTTAAATGCCATCCAAACTCCACTTAAATATCCAAAACCCTACAAATCATCCAAAATCCAAAAATCCCAAATTCCCAAAAACCAAAAATATTTAAAAATTGAAATCCAATCATCAAATGCTTAAAGCAAAATCCATCCACCCACCATAATAGTTTGCCAAGGTGAACAAATCAAAAACTACTTCTACTCACAAAGAGCCAAATGCATAGTCAAAAATATTACTAGGATCTATTCTCAAATAATCTCATGCCTGTAAGGACGTGATACGTGTCCTCTAACCGACGGTTTTACTACCAAATGGTACCACAGGATAAACGGTTATGACCCGGGGCCCTCTGAACAGAGTAGTTTTACCATCAAATGGCACCATGAAATACCGGTTATAGCTAGAGCCAATACGCTCCTTATTGACTTCAAATCCTTGAGATATGAATCAATAGGATATGATCGATAAGGCACAAAGCCCTCTGTTAGCCAAGGTGGATTCAAATTTATCCCCTTAGGTAAATATTCATCCTATGTCTACAAGGTCCCCTGGACGAAGCAACCCATGGCTGCTGACAAGGATCCTTCTGTCAGGTTGGGTCGACTACCCTCTCTGACTAAGTAGACGAGGGACCACGATGGCCTGGGATGATGGAATCATGAGATCTTGATCAGGCCCATCATCCATTTCCCCACCATCCGCTTTAAGTGCAAGGTGGTGAAATTTTCAATTTTAAATATCAAATATCCAAATCTTCCAATCCTTCAAATTCTTAAATTTCAAACCTCTAAACACCTCAAATCTCAATACCCAATGCTGGTACTATATACTTGATAACACGTATTTCTACGTATCTGATTGACGACTAGCATTAATCGAAAGTTCTCTCTCATTACCGGGAGGGGTAATTAACTATAGGGGATTACGCCTATACTAAACCAGAACTCTAATTATAAAGTCCTTTCAAAATGATGGCGAAATCTCTCGGTAGTGTCTTATCTGCAAACCCATCTGCCTTCCAATGTTTACCCTGAAACTTAGTCCGTTAAAACTCCTCTCGCCAAAGAAAAAGCATAATCATTGCAGGTGGAAGCCGGGGCCAAATTTTTGGAGCCCACAGTCGCTAGTCCATAGCCATGGGTGATTTCTTTCAAGTAGACTTAAACTTCATTTTCATGTGCTGATGAAGTGTTACCTTGTTATAGCTATAATTCTTTCCTCTCTCTATTTACAATATAAGTTCATGCTTGTTGATCTGAATGGAATGTTTTGGCTTGTTGTATTTGGTGGGCTATTTATGGCGGTTATTTTCCTGGTTTTATTGGTTGATTACCTCCTCATTGTTTTATAAATCGATGATTCGGCTTCGTGTCAGGTTTGGTTTTCTCTCGTTATACCTTTTTTCATTGGAGCATTGTACTTCTGCCTGTTCGTTGTGTTCTTGTGGGTTCTCTTATTTGGTTCAATTTTCTGTGAATCTTTCTTTCTTTGTGGTGGGAGTTTTTTCTTGTGATGCCATTCCTCTGTTTTGGGGTTTCTGTTGTTGGTTCGTTGGCTTCTACATCTAGTTGTTATTTGTTTTCTCGGTGCAGAGGATTTGCTAGTTTGTTTGTTGTATAAGCCTATGGGTTTGTCTGTATTTTTATCCTTGCTAATGTTTGGTGTTTTTCCATATTCTGGGTATACAATGAGGTTTGTTTTTGTTAGCATTTCCTCACTTTTTTGTCTGTCTTTTGTTTTTCTTTTTCGCAGGATGTATGTTGTGCTTATATCCTGGATGCTCTTCATGTATATCAAGGCATGGCTTTGGGGAAATTTCATCTTCTATTATTTTGTGCTTGCCTTTTTGCCAACCGGCTACTTATTTTGAATAAATTTTTGTAACTTAGTTTGGGATCTTGTGCCATATAGGTATTCCTTTTCTCTTTATTGTAGCTCTTTGAGAAGTAGTGGGTTTTGATTCCTTTTAAAGACCTTCTAATTTTAACTTTTGATGATATAAAACCTTGCCCATAATTGGGCTTTTTAGTCTGTATTTTTTCAAAATATTTTTCAATATATATATATATATATATATATATATATATATATATATATATATATATATATATATATATATAGACAAAGCTCCCAACCAACATATTAAGATGAGCTGTGTTTTATTGATATATTTAAAAAGGGAAAAACTATTACAAACCTTAATAATGAAACTCACTTAATAGTAAAACAAACACATCTAATATATATATATATATAATCTACTTTCCTCATCAAAATACTATGGATGAGGTTTCAGTCACCTCTCCGATTATCAAAGTTGAGAAACTTTCCTGATCAAAATACCATGGATCCAAATCGCTACGATTCCTCGTACGAAATGAAAAGTAGTACGGAGTTTCGGTCAAGTCCCACAAAAAATCAATCTTCTTCCTCTCCATATGGAGCACAGCGTTCCCTCGAAGTTGAAACTTTGTCTTCGCTCGGCACTCCATCTTCCCATCAATGAACAAAACCAAAATCGCATTGTCATCTTCAACAAACTCATCCACTTGTATCGCAACGCTGTGTTCGACGCCATCTGGTTCAAATCGAACTGAAGAAGTGGAGTATAAACCGTTCTCTTTTTGGAGATTCAACGATTGATGCAACCTCAATGACGGGTCGGGGCGGCGAAAATAATCAAAGGTGTATCTCAGCCTGCTCATTGTGGTTTACAGAGAGCTAACTTCTTTACGTTTTAACCGAAGTTTTGGTGTTGATTTATAGAGCTCTAACCGAACCTAGGATCAAATAAATTTGTTTAATATTTAGTAATTTGAGATATACGTAAAAATATATATGGGAGGCAAGTATTATGATTGAACGTTATTAGCTTTTATATTAGGAAGAAAATCTGCATGGTATATTAGACCCACTGTTAAATATGGATAGTAATTTAATATTAAATGGAAATTAATTAATATAAATATACGGAATTAAAGTCGGTTCACATGAATTTGTGGATTATTTTCTAATGAACATCTTTTATTTTGTTTTTTATTTATATTTTAAGAAAAACTATGATACTTTGTAAGAATTCTCATTTAGGTAATGTTTTCATTGTCTGCGTCTATTTTTTTTTGGGGGGGGGCGGGGGTGGGGAATTTGCGTCTAATTTTGTAGTCCTACTTAGAGGAGTTTAGAGTCAATGTTGTCAGATCATTAGAAGTTTAGAACTAAATCTATTTTCCCTCTTAGTGATAATTTTAGCACGTGTAGTTTCTTTCATGAGTTCTAAATATATATTTATAATAATAATAATAATAAATTTTACTTATGTTATATGTGTATGAATTTATTTAATTGACTCATAAATCTTTGTAATGAAAAAACAATCTTAACAAAACAAATTCAGGCCAAATATCAATGATCCATCTGAACCCTACAAAAAGAAGGAAAGTTTTGATTACCAAACACCCTCCGGTTGTTCCAATGCTGTGAATCTGTCAAATGAACCAGATTCAATTCCCCATAATTTTATTCATTAATTTTTTCAAATATTATACTGTTCTTGATATATAAACAATTGTACTGTTATCTATCATGCAAACATTGTTTTTTTTCCTTCTATAAACTTAAAACATGGAATGAAAAAGGCAAAATATAAATTTATTATTATTTTCGACCATATATAATCATTATTCCTAAAAGTTAAACAAATTGACTTGATTCTCAGATAAAATTGATGTTATATAAATTAATATCTAATTAAGTATTTTTTACAATTTATACATAACGTAGCTTTCTCTTTCAATCACAATGAAAAGCTTTATCAATATATGCTCAAGTACAGACGTCGTGAATTCTCATGTATATCATCACCATCCTTCGGAGCCTCGTCATGATTTTCCTGTGCCTGAACCTCGTTTTGCAGAACATAAAATCCATATAAGAAGGAATGGTGGCGTATTCACTGCCCCTAAAGCTTGTTTCTCGCCTTATGGTAAACAACACAACGTTCAGATAATTGTGAAGGAAAGTGAAGAAGGTGGGATATTGAGGTTGGATATTGATGGAAAGAAAGAATTTGAGGTGGGAACAAGACGAGGATTTCGAGGTAATGCGGAGGTTTATGTTGATGGAATGGCGGTTGACTTTTGTTGGGATCTGATTCAATGTCCGATAAAATTTTCATTCCGTACGAAGGTTGGAGGTGAAGACACTACTCGATGGTCTGAGATTTATGGGGAGTCCAGCAACAGGCGTGAGGCCGGCTACTATTCACTTTTGATGTTTGGTATGGTTTGATCGATTGATTTTAGTTGGTTGGATTAGTTTATTATGCTAACAGAGTTAGAACATCTGTCATGGCATTTCAATTCTGTATGGTCGTAACGTCGAGTGAATTTTTATTATTAATGTTTGTAATAATTTGCTTAAGTGTTTTTTTTTTTTTTTTGAAACATTTAGGTCTATTAAGAAAAACTCACACAAATCACATACGTGAGTCCAGAACCTACGACCTCTTAGTTGATAATCAAATTTATAAATTAACAGACCAATATGAGTTGTATAATTTGCTCAAAGGTTAATTAAAATATGGATTGATTGTTTAAAGAATTTAAGACTTGGAGTATTTGTATTTTTTATGACTAACTATGTGAACTATTACTATAAAGGAGAAAGTCTGGGATTTCAACAGATTTCTGTTGGCTTTTTTTTGAATTTCTTCATCACCTGAATTTTTGCGGTTTGTTCGGGTTTCGCTTTCTGGCCATAGCTCCGGTGGACTTGTCGCCGGTGACGTCCACATTGGCCACTCGTGGCGTCAATGGAGGGTAAACGCCTTCCTTCTATGGAAGCGTGGGCGAATTACAAGAAGGTTCTGACTGTTCCATTGAGGCCATCTTCTGATGTCTTTAATGGAGGTTCTAGAGCTCTTGATATGTTCAACAACCAAATCAAGGGGTTTAAAGAAGGAGCATTAGTGATCAATGAAGGAGGACTAGCAAAGAAGTTAATTACCATCTCTGTTCCCGGCAAAGGAAAAGAGATCATGAAGGGAGATGGATTTTCCAACCCGAAAAACTTAAATCTAAAGTTTTATATATGTGATTTTAAAGATGAACTTAAACTGGAAGCTTCCACTTCATATGGTTGGAAAGTTCACTCCAACAAATTTTCTAAATCTGTTTCGCTTCCATTCACCCCTGTTCGAAAGGTGAATTTTGAATCTCCACTGAAGGGAGTTGATAGCGCTCTTGAAGACAAGCTGATTCAAGATATGCTGCAAAAGGATTTGACTGAGAATTCTAAGAAGAACAATTTGGAGGCTCATGAGATAAATCAACGGCCTGAAGAAGAACAATGTAGTTGTTCACTCTGCCTGGGCGAAGAAGGAAAATATCAATGTGGAGAATATGGAACTTGGAACTTTTCTATCAGATGACAGCTTGATGGTTAAACTTCATGCTGAAAAAGAGTTTGAAAACTCCAGAAGGCTTGAAAGAGCAATTGTTGTGAAGGTGTTTGGAGATAACATATCATTTCAATCAATATGTATTGATCTAAGAAGACAATGGAGCATCTTTGGAAATTTCCATATCACAGGCTTAGGCCTAGGCTGGGTGTTATGCTCTTTTAAAAATGCTAATGTGCTAGAGAAAATTTTAACTGGAGGACCTTGGTTTGTCAAAGGTCAAGTGGTGGGATTAGACAAGTGGACAGCTTCTTTTAATCCTACTTCCTTAAAAGGTATTTCAGCTCCATTATGGATAAGGCCACCCAATTTACCTCTTCAATGCTGGGATGAAGTAAATATATACAGGATAGCATCTCTAGTGGGCAAACCTTATCTCCTTGATGGAAATATGTTCAAATGGAGTAGAAGAGAATTTGCAAGAATATGTGTCCATGTTCCATTAGATATGAAACTGCCAACTTGTGTATGGGTGGAAGGATTGATGGGTAAATTTTTTCAAAGAATTGAATATGAGGGTGTTTCAAAAATCTGTATTGGTTGTGGTAAAATAGGCCACATTTGTCAGAAATGTGATGAACAAAAAAATCTCAATGGAATTCGTACATATGATGTTGTGGTGGACAATTCAGCTCTGAATAAATCAACAAAATCGTTTGGCACAAATCAACCTGATGTGGCAGATGGATATGGGCCCTGGACACAAGTAAACTATGTTAAAAGGAGACATAGAGTGGATGGTGCAAAGAAAAACTTATTCAAAAAATCAGCTGTTCCTATGAAGAAGGTTTTTGTCCCCAAAATTGGCATAGGCATTACTAAGAAAACTGTTGATCCAGAAGGTAATATCATGAAGCTAAATTTGGAATTACCTAATTCCAATCTTAAAACAGTGGAAGTAGAAAAAACTAGAGATACTGTTGAAAATCAACAATATGAAATTATTGAAGACATTCAGACAGAGGTTATTATAAATGATTCAGCTATCTTGGTTCTTATTAAATTTGATGTGCTATCCAGCCTTGAGGAAATGAATGCTACGGGGAATGTGGAACAAAATATGGAGAAAATGGTTGTAAATGATACTGAAGAGGGTGAAATTATTGGATGTAACATATCTAACATGGAGGATGTTGAGTCTAGTGAATAGGTTGTTAAACCTAAGTTATTGTCCCACGGCTATCAAGAGGGGGGGGGGGGGGTGAATTGGTAGTTAAAAATTATACCTCTTTTGGATGAGTTGAACCAAAAATAACTTTAGTGAATTTTTATAAAAAAAAAAGTTTTTCAACCACAACTTTTTAAACAGTAAAATGCAGAAAACAAAAAAAATAAACGACACAAGATTTATAGTGGTTCTATTGCAAATCTATTTTTCATGTCTTATGTTTTGATGATTGACAAACACTGCTTTTCTTGGACAGCTTGTTGCTTCTAACTTTTCAGGAATCGACGATCGGACAATCAAAAAGGAGCCAAGTTCAGGAATGCGTAGGGTTAGGGTTGAGTCAGTCTGTACTTTTGTTTTTTACCTTTGAGTCCACTTGTAATAGACAAAAAGACTGATACTTTGTAACCCTTCACACACACACTTGAGAGACTTAGAAATTCTGTTTTTACTCATATCGGCCAGGACGATTTCTTCGATCGGTCTGGCCGATCAGCTTAAAACAGAAAGTCTAATTAAGGATTCTTAATTAAGGCAGCCTACGTTAACAGATCGTCCTGGACGATACGTGTATCGGCCAGGACGATAAGCTCAAAACAGAAATAAGTAGCCGCCATAGACAAGTATGGTATACCATATGTTTAAATTATCGGCCAGGACGATCCTCGTATCGGCCTGGACGATATTAACAATTTATGCCATAATTGTTCAGGAAATCAAGGAAGTAATTAAGGATGATTGATACGATCATATCGTCCTGGACGATCGCAAGATCGGCCAGGACGATCTAGTCAAAAACCTTAAGTTACTTCAGGACGATCAATATCGGCCAGCCCGTATTCAGGGCTATTGTCAGGACGATTTTCCTCTGATTTGAACTGATCGGCCAGGACGATCGTGAGATCGGCCTGGACGATCAAGCCAATTTTCAATCGTCCAGCTTTACATCCAGGGCTATGCTCTGGCCGATCTTCATTGATTTGTATTGATCGGCCAGGCCGATATCCATATCGGCCTGGACGATATTGTCGGCAACTTGCAATTAATGAGCTCTTTTGGAGCTCTTCTATTTAAGAGCTTCTTGTTCAACGTTTTTAAAAATCTTTGGCTGCTGCCTTGACCTAAGAAGGCCTTGAGGAGAGAAAGAGAGAGAGAGGATCTTGTGAGGGGGAGCTTGTGAGGGGTTTCACAAGGGTTGCTTCAAGGATCTCTCTGCGTCGTCTTCGTCTAGAGTTTCTCGTCCGTGGAAGGGTCGGTAGAGGTAAGGAGTGTTGCTTTTGGTTCTGGTTCTCTGCCAGCTTCAGGAGGAAGCAAAAGGAGATAGGTTCTCTGCCTTGCCGGGGTGGCAAAAAGGAGGTTCTTGTAAGGGTTTCTCCACCTAGCCGTGGGGGCTAAAGGAGAGTCACTTTTTTTGTAGTGCAATACTTGGAGGATGCCTCCAAGGAGTGGACGTAGGTCGAGACAATCGAACCACTATAAATCTCTTTGTTCCTTTTCTTGCTTCCGCACATTTAAATTCCGCATTATTTTCGTGGTGTGATTTGGTTTATATGATTTTATTTCCTTGTTTTAAAAAGAAGTTTTTAAAATACCAATTCACCCCCCCCCCCCTCTTGGTTAGTTTGGGACTAAGTTCATAGGGCTTAACATCCCCATCGAACTTTCAAGTGGTATCAGAGCTTGATTCGAAAATTAAAGTTTGAAAACTTTTTGAATTTGATCCATGTCTAACTTTGGGAATCGCAACACTACGGAAGGGTATTCTATTACCCGACCTCCTCTGTTTGATAACCTACCTTTTGATTTTTGGAAAACTCGCATGTCAACTTTTCTACAATCTACTGATTATCGCATGTGGATGCTTATTCAAGAAGGTTATTCTCCACCTTCTCGTGAAATTAACGGTTTTAAAACTGAAGTTGCTTTTACCGAATGGACTTTTGATGAACGAGATTTAGCTCAACTAAATGCGAAATGTTTGAATTATTTTTTCTGTGCTTTAAAATCTGAGGATTACATGCGTGTTTCAACTTGCAAGACTGGTAAAGAAATTTGGGATAAATTGTGCATTACTTATGAAGGCACTAATGAAGTTAAACAATCCCGTTTAAACATTCTCTTGCATGACTACGAACTTTTTCGTATGAAACCTCATGAATCAATTTCTGACATGTACACTAGGTTTACTCAGATTGCTACTTCATTGCATGCATTAGGAAAAGAACTTTCGAACTATGAAAAAGTTAACAAGATTTTGAGATGCTTGCCTTCTTCTTATGATGCAAAAATTACTGCAATCACTGAATCTAAAGATTTAAACACCTATTCTATTGATAACTTGCTTGGCTCACTCATTGCTTACGAGCAAGGGGTGAATCAAAGAAATCTTGATGCAGGTGAGAAGAAAAAGGAGAAAACAATTGCATTGAAGGCACACAAATCGGATTCTGAATCTTCCGGGTCTGAAAGCGATGGAGTTGCCTTCATCACAAGGCAATTCAAAAGCTTTCTAAGGAAGAAACAAAAGCATCATCAAAGTTGGGGAAAAGGTAAGGATCATAAACATATTAAAGGATCTTCTGATGTTGTTTGTTTTGAATGCAGGAAACCTGGACATGTAAGAGCCGATTGTCCTACACTTCAAGATCAATCAAGCAAAGAAAAAGAAAAAGGTGAGGAGAAAGCTAAGTCTAGGAAGGAGAATAAGAAAATCCAAAGAGGCTTCTGGGCAGAATCTGGTACTGATTCCTCTGAGACTGAACCAGAGGAAGAGACTACAAACTTGTGTTTCATGGGAGAAAATCAAAGTGATGAGGAAGAGGTATGTAGACCAACCTATGATGAATTGTTTGAAATTTGTGAAAAAATCCATACATCATACAAAAAACTTAAGAAAACTCATGCTAGCCTAAAATTAGAACATTCAAATCTACAAAAAGAGCATGAAGTTTTTCTCAAAGATCATGCAACGATTGATTCAAATCACATGGCTCTCCTTGATGAATTTGATGAATTAAACAAGAAGCATTTGGATTTAGTTGAGAAAAGTAATGCATTAAAAGCTTCACACACCTCACTTAATGATGATCTTAAGAAATCTAAAGAGATTGAAAAAGATTTGAGAATTGAGAATGATGCATTAAAAAGAACTAACTTGAGAATTTAAAATGATTTATGTAAGAAAGCTAGGATGACACCGACTTTTAATCAAAGGCCAGAACCTAGGAAGAGGCATTTTTATCCAAACCATTTAAGAAAACCTTTTCCTGGAGTTCAATGTTTTTCTCGTGGCATGCTAGGACACATCTCACACACTTGCACAGTTCACCGCAGTACACATTGGGTGTGGAGACCTAAGATGCATGATTCAAAGCACACTATATCTACATTGCACTCTACATTTCCTAAGAAGGAGCCCAAATCTGTTTGGGTTCCTAAAACTGACTGTTGTTGAGTTTTGCAGGAGTGCTCTCACCAAAGACCTCGTGGGAGCATAAGGTAACTGAATATAAGGAGGCTTGCAGCTCAATTGCTTAAATCCTTCGCTTTATCACTTGCTTGAAATCTTTAGTTTTTTTTTTTGTGCTGTTTTTCTTTTAAGTTGTTAATTTTGTTTTGGGCTTTCATATGATAAAACATCTCCAGCTTTTAAATATTGGAGTTTTTGGAGATAGGGTTTAGCTTTTTAAAATTGGTTAAAGGGAGTAAACTGTTGATGTTTCCTTTTTCCTTCTTCTGACTTTGTTCAGTGGCATGATTTTCTTCTATAAAACAAAAGTCTAAACTCAGTTTAACCAATGGCTTTTTAAGATCTCTTTCTAATCTTGTTACATTAAATCATCTTATGCATAATAGTCAAAATTCTTTGATATCATTCAAGCTTTTGAAATCTTACCATTGCAGTTATCACGTGATTTTGATTTTGTGTTGTGGATTGTTCTTCCCTATGTTAGAGAGAGAGCTCCTATTCTCTAATATTTGGAGGATATACTCACAACTAAGTATTTTTTTTAGGGTATATTAAAAAATTTTTTAGCTTGCAAAAGTCAAAAAGGAAAGAGGCCAATGAAGCCAAATTGAAAAGAAAACTATATACACAAAAGTGTATCAAAAATCAAAAGATGCTCAAAGAGCCAATAAAAGAGAAAAGAGGCATAAAATTAGCCCACTAAATGCAAGCTATCATCTCTTTGGTAAATCTCTTAAAACTTAGAAAACTCATTGATTATGTGATAAGTTCAAAGATTTGATTTCAAATTCCATGATTGAAAAAACTATTTTGGTTTATTATTTATAAGATATTTTAGTTGTTAACATGTCTTGATTGGATCTTCTTATCCTTTTTGTTATTCCAAGTCAGGACTCCGTTGTTTTTAAGAGAATTTTGTACCCTGAAGAATGTCCGATCTAGGGTAAATGGAATCAGTTTTTCTACCTTCTTCTAATTGGATTTTGTTAAACCTCTTGATCTCCTAAAAACTTAAAAAAAAAAAAAAAATTAAATTCATGAAAAGAATTCTCATATGTTCCCTACATAAAAAAAATAGAAAAAAAAAAAAAAATATTCGGTGTTTGTTTTTTTTTTTTTTTTTTTTTGAATTTTTGTGTCTTTCAGTGTCTTTTCTTTTGTTTTATTTTTGAGGGTCTTGATCATCACCATTCTTTTCTTGATTTCAATTTCAAGTCACATCGGCCTGGCCGATATTTATATCGTCCTGGCCGATATGACAAATTCTTTCCAAAATCCATCTGCTGACCTTTTCTGTGCTTACTGAAATTTATCGTCCTGGACGATATAGTATCGTCCTGAACGATTTGATCGAACTCATTGTGATAGTCCTGGCCGATAGTATATTTGTCTGGCCGATGCATTCTATGTGCATCGTCCTGGCCGATACACTGGACCGTCCCGGACGATCCACGTGTCAGTACGTTTTGATCTTTAAATTCGGCCCCGGACGATCAATTATTGGACCATCGGCCGGGCCGATCCACTGTTCGTCCTGGACGATACACGTGGCAAGCATTTAAAACGTTTTAACTTCGGCCGATACGATCTATTATTATGCATCGTCCTGGACGATACACCTAATCGGCCCGGACGATCTGCTTTTTCAACGGTCGTCCGGACTGACTCCTCGGGCCGATAGCCTGTGTCTAATCGGCCTGGCCGATATCTGATCGGCCCGGACGATTGGACCGCCTTTTTTGACCAATCGGCCTGCACGTAATTATTGACACATATCGGCCTGGACGATTCCGCGATCGGCCAGGACGATATGGACGTTTCTTTAAATTCAGGCCGATCCAGCCATGTTTTTCACTCCTCATCCTTTCTCCTTTGTGTTTTTGCTTAAGTTCTCTCAAATGGCTGGTGGGAAGAGCGTCTGTCAGACCTCTGGAAGTTCCTCGAGGGCAAGGGTTGACCCTCGTTTCCGTGAAGCAGAAGATGAAGCTGCATATCATCGCTATAAAGAATGTGGAATTACTGTTTCCAGAATTATCAATCCAGTCCACATCTCTTACCCGGTAATGGATCTCTTCGCTCACACTTCCCTTTGCTTCATTCTGTCTCTTGTTTTCCCCTTCAATTCTGAGTTCCTTCTAGAATATTTTACAAACCTGCGCATCAACTCCACCTTCACAGCCCTGTCCTCCTATGTGAATCGACGCCCTATCGAAATCACATATCAGGACTGTGTTGATCTCTTACAGCTATCCACCACCGGAGATAAGCTGCACTTAATTGCCCTTGACCCTGATCTTGACTGGTTCACGGCAAATCACTTTCTTTGCCAGACTAATGTCCGTTACCATGTTGGAGAGACTAGCTCTTTAGTCAGAGATGCTAGGACAATCCAACATGTCCTTCGCACCTCCGTCATTCCAAAAGCCAGCGACCGTGTCCACATTACCCCTCTACTTTCCCTCACTACCTTCTATATCATGGCTCATAGGGAATTCAACACTGCTGACCTATTTTTTCGTTACATTGATCACCTAACAACAATTCGCGATCCAGGCCACAGAAGAAAGCCAAATCTAGCCTTAGGACACATCATAGCCTATGTTCTTGAAACTAAATACCAACTTCAATATCCTATACCACCAAACCTTCCAACTCCCTTCTACTCAAACAACTCCTTCAGCACCCTTCACAGCACTCGTCTCCACCCTGAGGAACCTCAGGGGGCTCGAGAGGAGGAGGCTCCCGCTCCAGCTCCCTTTCCTGACCCTGTTCCTCTCCACCAACACTCACCGGTTGATCAGTTGATTGAGAGATTTGATCGATGGGAGACTCGATTTGATGCATATGTTGCTGCCCAGGAGCAGCAACACTCTGAGGACATTGCCCGTTACAAGCATCACCGTGCTGAGGATTTAGCTCAATTTGACAGCTTTCTTACTCACCAGCAGCAGCATGACCAGGACATCGCCTAGTTCAATGCTCAGTTTACTACCCTTGCCAGTTACTTTCAGCAGCCACCTCCACCTCCTCCATCTGATGATCAGGATCCCTCGTTCTTTTAGTTTGTGCTTTGAGTTATTGTTGCTTGTTTTTTTTTTTTAGTCCTTCGTGGTGTTTTTTTTTTTTTTTTTTTACTGTTTCTGGACTCTCTTTTTGTGATGACAAAAAGGGGGAGTAGGATAGGATAGGGTGCGGTAAGAAAAAGTTGATGTTGTAACTTTATTTTTCTAATGAATCTTTTTATTTTCCTACTTATGTTTTGTCATCATCAAAAAGGGGGAGATTGTTGCAAATCTATTTTTCATGTCTTATATTTTGATGATTGACAAACACTGCTTTTCTTGGACAGCTTGTTGCTTCTAACTTTTCAGGAATCGATGATCGGACAATAAAAAAGGAGCCAAGTTCAGGAATGCGTAGGGTTAGGGTTTAGTCAGTCTGTACTTTTGTTTTTTACCTTTGAGTCCACTTGTAATAGCCAAAAAGACTGATACTTTGTAACCCTTCACACACACACTTGAGAGATTTAGAAATTCTGTTTTTACTCATATCGGCCAGGACGATTTCTTCGATCGGCCTGGCGGATCAGCTTAAAACAGAAAGTCTAATTAAGGATTCTTAATTAAGGCAGCCTACGTTAACAGATCGTCCTGGACAATACGTGTATCGGCCAGGACGATAAGCTCAAAACAGAAATAAGTAGCCGCCATAGACAAGTATGGTATTCCATATCTTTAAATTATCGGCCAGGACGATCATCGTATCGGCCTGGACGATATTAACAATTTATGCCATAATTGTTCAAGAAATCAAGGAAGTAATTAAGGATGATTGATACGATCATATCGTCCTGGACGATCGCAAGATCGGCAAGGACGATCTAGTCAAAAACCTTAAGTTACTTCAGGACGATCAATATCGGCCAGCCCGTATTCAGGGCTATTGTCAGGACGATTTTCCTCTGATTTGAACTGATCGGCTAGGACGATCGTGAGATCGGCCTGGACGATCAAGCCAATTTTCAATCGTCCAGCTTTACATCCAGGGCTATGCTCTGGCCGATCTTCATTGATTTGTATTGATCGGCCAGGCCGATATCCATATCGGCCTGGACGATATTGTCGGCAACTTGCAATTAATGAGCTCTTTTGGAGCTCTTCTATTTAAGAGCTTCTTATTCAACGTTTTTAAAAATCTTTGGCTGCTGCCTTGACCTAAGAAGGCCTTGAGGAGAGAAAGAGAGAGAGAGGATCTTGTGAGGGGGAGCTTGTGAGGGGTTTCACAAGGGTTGCTTCAAGGATTTCTCTGCGTCGTCTTTGTCTAGAGTTTCTCGTCCGTGGAAGGGTCGGTAGAGGTAAGGAGTGTTGCTTTTGGTTCTGGTTCTCTGCCAGCTTCAGGAGGAAGCAAAAGGAGATAGGTTCTCTGCCTTGCCGGGGTGGCAAAAAGGAGGTTCTTGTAAGGGTTTCTCCACCTAGCTGTGGGGGCTAAAGGAGAGTCACTTTTTGTGTAGTGCAATACTTGGAGGGTGCCTCCAAGGAGTGGATGTAGGTAGAGACAACCGAACCACTATAAATCTCTTTGTTCCTTTTCTTGCTTCCGCACATTTAAATTCCGCATTATTTTCGTGGTGTGATTTGGTTTATATGATTTTATTTCCTTGTTTTAAAAAGAAGTTTTTAAAATACCAATTCACCCCCCCCCTCTTGGTTAGTTTGGGACTAAGTTCATAGGGCTTAACATCCCCATCGAACTTTCAGGTTCTATCTAAACCTGACCTATATCCACTTCCCAGAGACACCCTCTGAGTATTGCACTAATACCAATAGTGTCTCTCCTTTTGCACCCATAGCAAGGAGGATAAGCCTTTACAAACACTCTTTCAACCACTACCCGGTGCGGCAGACAACCATCATCCTTTTACACTACCCCCAGTGTTGGCAAAGAACCGTACGTCATTTCACACTCTCCTAGTGTGGGCAGAGAACCCTTCATCCTCTTACACTCTCCTATTATGGGCAGAGAACCCGATCTCCTTGACAGATCTTCTCACAAGAAATCTAGAAAGAAGAAAGAAAAGAGTGAAGTAATCTCAAATCACAAGTAGGAAATCTTACCTTTGAACACCAACTAAAGCCTTCATGCTCTACTGGTAGAAATCCTTCTTTAAAAGCTCTCACTCACTCTCTGCTTGAGTCTTCTTTCAATAGGCATGAAGATCAATGACCAAAAAGATTTGGTGGCAGTCTAATTTGGACTATATATAGGAAAGACAAGAAAAATTGCACAAAAACTTCAAATTTTCAATTATGTACGCAGTGGATCGTCCCATACGATCGTGAATCGTCCCGGACAATTTTACGTAAAGTGTCGGAAATGATCCTAATGTATATTGGTATGAACTATGTTCGTACACGATTATTATCTCGTACGAACTAGGTTCGTCCGGTACAAAACAGTTATTCCATAGGTCGGTTTCCAAATCCCTGCAGTACTCTCTTTTTGTGCTATTTGGTAGCAAAACTGCTGGTTAGAGGACACGTATCATGTCTTTACTATTAGATACTTATTTAAAAATGGATCTTAGGGATATTTTTGATTAGGCATTAGCTCTATGTGAACTGAAGTTATATTTGAATTTGTCCACCTCGACAAACTATTGTGGAGGGTGGATGGATTTTGCTTTAAGTATTGATGAATGAATTTAAAAATTTAAATATTGTTGGATTTAGATGATTTTGAGATTTTTGATTTTCGGGCGTTTGGATAGAATTTGAAAGTATTTATGAGATTAACCCCTCTAGTTGAGATTTTTATTCAACACAGCCATCATTGGGGTTTAAAGTTATTTATATTTGAAAATATTTGTATTTTATGGATGAACCTTGTCGACTCTGTTAAGTTATCAATAGAGGATCGAGTTTCATAGGTTTTGTGCCTTTGTTAGTGAATTCTTTTGATTATAAGCTTTGAAAGCCTAATATGAATGTATTAAAATAAATATATCGGTCGCTGTAACCATATAATTATTTGATGGTTCGAACCCTGTCAACCCCTATTGATCTCTATAGAAGGATCAGATTCGAACTTGAATTCACTTGTTGTCCCACGCAGCATCCCTAGATGTCACATGTGTACCAATAACACGCTTGCAAGGGCCCATGCAGGTGTTTAAAGGCATTTTATAATCATTGACTACTTGCTTAGGAGGATCAGGTTCAGATTTATTGACCCGCGCAGCATCCTTAGACGTCACGTGTATACCAATAACTTGCTCGTTGGGGCATATGCTGGTGTTTGGGGGAATTTTATAATTATTGACTGAACCTTATCGAATCTTATTTACTTGTTTAGGAGGATCAGGTTCAAATTTATTGACCCGCATAGCATTCTTAAACATCACATGTGTACCAATAACACACTCATCGTGGCCAATGTGGGTTTATGATTGTACTTGTCCCTTGTGTATCTATATGCATACAAACTACGGTGCATGTCTGGGGCACTCTATGATAATTTATAAATGCCTTCTATCTATTTGCATGAAAATTGTGGATCTGGTGGCATGGCGTAGCAGCTTCTGAATTGAGTTATTTGTTACTTTGTACAGGCAAACTGTCATGTACTACTTGCATGATTTACATATGTAGATTGTAGTGCACTAACTAATCTCCTGCTTTGGGTTTGTCAATTCTTACATATGCTGTGACTCCCTTGTAACTTTCTTATGGATGGCATATTAGGTGTATAACATGTGGCTATAATCTTTAGCATTTTCAGTACATTCACTATTATTGCTCATAGGCATGTAGATGTATTTATTCATAGGCTAAATTTTACTTCTGGACACTGTATTTACTGAAATTTTTCTACATCTACCCATAGGTGGCATGTTGTATATATATTTACATTCAATGAGAGATTGTATGTATTGCAAATCTTTTGATGTTATATAAGGGCCTTCGCATTTATCACAGTTCTTCTATATTTGTCTATAGATGTGTATTGTGTATATGAAGGGTCTTCTACAACGACTTGAAGGAGTTTGCATTTGTTATATTTCTTCACTCAGATTTGTAGGTGGGATATTGTGTGTATAATAGTCTTCCTGCAGTAATTCATACGTACTTGCATTTGTTGCATTCCACCCGCCTTTGCTTGCATGATAAACATAAATTTGCACACCAACTATCATTATTGGTAGGAAATTTAACTGTCAGGGATTTTATATAATTTGCTTGCAACCAAACTATACCTTCCCTCTGATTTTCTTTGCTTGCTGAGTTCAATGCTTTTGTTTATATTAGATTCATAGTTCTCGTGCTTACATTTGAACTGTAAGGTATTACTA
The DNA here is from genome assembly GCA_016618105.1 of Dendrobium huoshanense. Taxonomy (NCBI): domain Eukaryota; kingdom Viridiplantae; phylum Streptophyta; class Magnoliopsida; order Asparagales; family Orchidaceae; genus Dendrobium; species Dendrobium huoshanense. The sequence continues at coordinate 43,937,400 of CM028358.1, read as the reverse complement.
CATCCACTTTGGTGAGTCGTAATCTCTTGTAGGTGGTAGAAGCATTCGTTCGTCCTTATGTTATAATTGATTGTATGAACACACTGACACTTGTTGCTTGCTTCTTGTATATTTGTTCAAGTCAATCAATTTGTATGAACCTTTACCATCCTTTGTGAGTGAATGATACTAGGGATCATACGACCTACATTGTTTTTGAACATAGCTTTTAGTCTACAAGGGACTTGCATGTGGATGACAATTTCAACATACCTTTTGCATCAATTATTTGACATTTTGTTCAATTCAAGTCTCCTATTCATATGAATGGATGAGATCTTATAAATCATTTGATTAATGAATCTCACATATATTCATTTACATCTTGATTTGAAATGTTAATTTCAATATTCTATATTCAAATGAAATTCCTTTTTGGATTGTGTCATACATAAGATCCATTAATCTTATCTTGAATGATGGATTTTAATTTCTTGCTAAATCTCATTCATGTGGCAAGCTTCAAGTTATCATGTTCAACTTTATTTGAGCTTCATGCAATGCTCTTTCGAGTTTGAGTCCACAAGTATTAATTTCAAGTTCGAGTTCTTGTCCACCATGGTACGAGTTCCCTGCGATCCAACTCAAGTCTTTGCTTGAGTTCAAATAACAAGCTAAAGTTGAAGTTCACAAGTCCTTCATATGTTCAAATAAAGTTCAGGCTCAATATGAGCCTCTTCTATTCGAGTCTCATATTGTCCTTGCAAGTTTAATTTCACATCCAAATTGTTCAAGTCATGATCCATCAAGCTCAAGTTAAGTTCATAATTGATTCAAGTCTCAAATTATGGTTCATTTAAGCTCATATTCATTTAGATTTGAATTTATTTAAATCAATTGCATCAAGTTCACAAGTCCCAAATTGCTCTTTGAGTTTAATCAAGTCCAAGTCCAAGCTCACTTTTTTTGTTCAAGTCCTTTGTTTCAATGAAAATTTTGGCAACCTCCTGACGTCTTCCTCATTTAGGAGAAAAAATCAAGAGGCGACCTCCCCTCCCTCAATGCTACATGAGCGCTCTAGGTAGGTGACAAATGACACAGCGGTTGCATATATTAATTTTTTATCCCTGCCTGCTACATGAGCGTTTAAGGATTTGTTTATTATTATTTATTATTTTTATCACCCTCGCCACAAGCGTCGCGCTGGTTTCCCTCTCTACTACGCTACGTGAGCACATAGGGGGTTTGCCTGCTCGTCGCAAGCATTGAAGAAGGATTGTTTTAGGTCGTCGCAAGCAGCGCGCCGATTTCCCTCCCTACTTCACTACGTGAGCGCATAAGGGGTTTGCTGGATCGTCACAAGCCACGAAAGAAGGATTTTTGAATTAGAATTTTTTTTTATTTTCTTTTCTCAAATGCATAAAACACATTTTTTTCTATTTTTTTTATTTTTCTTTTCTCATTTTTTACTTTCTCTAGTTCATCCAAAAGATTTCTAGAATCTGAGAGGCCTACTGTCATACTCCTATAGTTTGTTCCTTACAATCTTTAGAAATCTTCATTTGAGGACCTGCTTCCATCAACTCATTGGAAGCACTAAAATCAGGTAATACTTTTGCTGGATCCTGCAATAAACTCTGTGAACTAGAAGATTCTCCATAAGAAACTTCACTAAAATCCTTGATCATGGAGATATTTGGGTGAGTTGAACCTGGAGATTCTCCCTTAAGACTTGATTGTCCACTTTATTGAGTATCATGATGTCTGTTGACCTCATTATTCGAGGTCAATTTCCCAGAAATCGACTCTAGCACTTAGGTCTTCATAGCCTAGTGTAGACGTCGCCCATAAGATTTCCCTTAGGTGAACGCCCATTGACGTAGCATCGACTCGAGCCTATCAATCCATTTGAATCAAAATCAATTCAATCCAATGTCAATTTAACTCCAAACAAGCTCAAATCAAACCCGATTTATGATTCGTCAATTTCGATCGACTCAATTTAAAACAATCTAATTCGTTTTCGATCAAACCGATACATTATTGGGCTCAAATCAATTCACCAATCGAATCAAAATCAAATCAAATTAACTCAAATTGAATTTGATTTCAATGGCTCCGATTAACCCGTTTTGACTCGTCACAAGTATATATATAATAATAATTGATACGTCGTCAAAAATTATCTTAATCGGAACGAATCTCGATGCAAAATCAAGTTTGGAAACTTCAAAAATTAATTCGGAGACCATCCAAACTCCGATTTCAGCAAATTTATAGTCGAACTGAGCGTCTCAGGAATACAAACCCAACGACACCAAGATCAACCCAATCCGAGCCCAAATGAGTCCAAATCAAGGGCTCAAATTGCTGTTGGAAGGTTCAAACCACAATTTGAATGATCAAACGATCTCCGATTTTGACGAGCTTATACTCGAATCGAACGGCTCGACGAGACGAATCCAATGAGCCCAAGATCACCAAATTCCGAAATCATTAAGCCCTTCAAATGTCCAACGATCGGTCCTCCCCTGCAGTTGGTGAACCACCCAGCCGTTGCCTCTCAGTTCGTGAAATCCCTCTCATCTTTGCAGTTCCGAAGACACGGCAGTTCGTACAGAGCTTCGGCTCTTCCCAGTTCGCACAACTCCTCTCCCTTTCTCTTGCATTGGCACAAACAACCCTCACACAACAATTCGCACATACAGAACCGGACTCCTCTCAGGATCTCTCTCTTGCACGAGAAAACCAGAACCAAAATCCTCTCTTCCCTGCAGTTCAAAAAAACCATCCAGCAGTTAGCAGAACCGAACTCCTCTTCCAAGGCAGCAACCTACCCATCCCGATCTCTCTCTCCTCTCTACACACACAACCGAAATCAGCCCCACACCCTCTCTGACTCTAAGCATTTTGGAAACCACCAAAACTCCCAAGCACAACTCCTCTCCCATTGGGAGAAATGCTCTCTGCCTCCTCTCTGTTCATTCGTGTGAAGCCCGATCTACTCGCTGCAGTTCACGATCTCTCCCAGAAAATACAATATTTCGATCTCCCTCTCTTCTCCAGTTAGCATGAGAAGCCCGCCTCCAAAAAACAAACTGAAGTCCCTGCCCGCCTTCTTGCTCTTAGTGAACACAGCAAAAAGCTGAACTCTCCCTCTATCTCCCTTGGTTCGGAAGAAAAGTCGCAAAGAAGCTCTCCCACTCGAAGCCACCCAGCCCTCTTACTCTCGGTTGGCACAGCAAAGAGCCGAACTTCCTCACTGATTCACGAAACCTCCAAGGCCCGTGCTCTCTGCATTCGCGAACGGCCTTCTCCTGCTCGAGACTCTTTAATATGCAGACAGAGAAATGAAATTCAGAAGAAACCCTCTCTCCTGCAGTTCACACGTCTCCAGCAAAGTTTGCGAAAAAAGCCCCAGCCGGTTGCTCCTACAGCAGTTCGCAAGGCTGGGTCCTCTCCAAGTTCGAAAAACTTCTCCCACTCTCTCCAGTTGACGAACTGCATCCTTCTTCTCAAAGTCGCACGAAACCTGTACACCTCCAGCCTCGTCGCCTCTCCATTCGCACGAACCGAGAGCCCTCGTCCCAAACAGCCGAGGACTTTGCTTTTTCTGCCCTAGCCGACACCAACAATCTTCTTAATCTTGGGTAATTTCTTCTACATCTTCTCAATCTTCTTCTTATGTCATTTTAATTTGATTTAATTCAAACATTGAAGTTTGATCTTTTGATCAAAAATCTGAGACAAAAATCTATCAATGTTTCTTTCTTTTGATAAGCATTAGCAATAAGAGAAACTATGAAAGTTTGGTTGGAATGTATATATAATATTTTTTTTTTTTTTTTTTTTTTTATCTTGGACGACAACTGATTTCATCTATTTTATTTTTCATGGTTGCACTATATCTTGCATTGTTATTCTTGAGTGGTTTTAAGTTGTCATTTTTGGTAGTAATAGAACAATGAGAAACGAAATGCTAAATTTTTGTTAATAGTTTGGTTGATCCTTACGGAATTTGAGAGAATTTTTGAACTCTTTTGCTTAAGCTTCATTAACGACTAGTTCCCATAATCAGTTAATAAATGCATTATTTGCCTTTATGTTCAACATGTTCTTGAAAATGAGATGTATTTGTATTGAAGAGAAAAGTATGTGAAGAGTATTATATAAGAAAGGTGTATATCAGAACACTAAGATTAGTGGAAATATGTTTGTGTTAATTGATGCTTGAATGTGTGATCTTGATAAGTGAATCTTGTGTGTATATATGTGTTAAGAGTGATTCATTTGTGCTTTGAGAAAATCCATATTGAAAGTGAAAGGTATAGATGGTGAAAATGGAGTGTTTGTATGGAAAGATATTTTGTAGTAAAGAATGTGGAGTGTGAATGTTGGAAGTGTATTGAGTGTTCATATATAAAAAAGATAAGTGTTTGGGTGTGGAAGAAGAATTGAATTGTGTGTTTTGGAAAGAGTGATGTGATGAAATTATATGTGTTTTTGAAGGGTGATTTATGGTGAAAGTGTGGGTTTTTGAAGAATGATGCTTGGGAAATATGAAAGGTAAAGTATATGATTCTGAAAGAAATGTGTATGTGTGTGACAGAAAAGTATTGTGTGAGACAAATAAAAGTGAAGTGTTTGATTTTGTGATAAGTGTCTATTTTCGAAATTGGAACTTGTGCGTTTTGCTAATTGGAATGTGTATTTTGAAAGGTGGAATAAATGTATGTTGAAAAATGCTTGGACTTTAGAAAAGTAAAGTGAAGTGTGTATGTGAGTAGTGAAGAGAAATGTGTGGAAGAAGAAGTAAATTGTATGTGTTTAAGGAAGGTAGTTGTGTGATCCTTAGAAAATGAAAGATATATGTTTTAAAAATGAAAGTGTGTGAAGTTTGGTAAAGAATATGTATGTTTTGAAGAGTGTTAGAGAGTGAGTATTCTGATATAATTATTAGAAAGTAAAGTTTGTTTGGTCTAAAGGTGGAAGTGTATATTAAAAGTATTTTGTATGAATTTGGAAGAGTAAAATGTTTGTTTTTGTGGAAAGTGTGTGTTAAAAAAGTGTAGAATATGATTTTGGGATGGGAGAAGTGTACAAGTATGAGAAGTAAAGAGTTTGGTTTGTGAAAATTGTATAAGTTAAGAAAAGTGGAAATAGATGTTAGAAAGATATGAAGTATGCTTCTAAAAGTGAAAGATTTCAAAAGCCAAGCAACGAACTAGTGCTCAAGCCCGAAGAAAGGTACGTCTTTATTTTCAGTAAATTTCAATTATTTTATTATTAACTATTAAATGAGCTTTCTAATCCCTGTTTATCCTTGTTTTTCCTGTTTTATTTGCATAAACTGTGAGGAACGGTACTGATCGAGTGGACAAAAGTACAAGGAGCTAATGACGTCAGTCGCCTCTATCCAACCGGGTAGAGGTGCTACGGGCGAAACCACCGGGTCGTAGCCCCCGGTGACTGTGAGTATTTCTAAACTTAGAAAACCTTTAGGGGCCCCTTGATGTGGTATGCGTGAACCATTCCTTTAGGTCCCTGTAGTAACTTCAATTTAATTAGGTTTACTTTTTTTTGCTTTATTTTAGATCCCTAAACCCCTTTTACACACGCTCAAAGTCCTAAGGGTTAGTAATAACAATTTTTTTTATCCCATACAACAGTAGTGACACTTAAGGATAAAAAAAATTAAGGACCGGGTCTTAGAAAATCTAGACTTAGGATGCATGCACACTTTAGGATAGAAACTTATAACATAAAAAACTTAGTGACATCTCACTTTAAAATTAGTAAATATCTTTAAATTAGAATTCAATCAATTAGAAAGCTTTAGCCAATAATTGACTTAGGACATTTCAAAACCTCACAGCCTACTACACACACTTAGATTTGTTTGTTAGGACAACTGACTTTAGTTTTAGGTTAGGCCGGTGTTTATTTCCTTACTGCACTGTGATGGGCTTTTTCTCGAGTTTTATTGCATGCTGGTTGTAAAATGTTGGTATGTTTGTTTATTTAATTTTACTGCACTCTGTGTTGGTTTGATTGACGATTAGATTACCCATAGGCTAGAAGCGATCTGGATTGTTAACATGATTTTCTGCAGGTGGCCACACTCATGCAGGGCAGAAAAAGGGGGCTAATTAATTAATAATAAATAAATGCTATAGGTGCTTCAGCTGCTTAGCCCCCAAATGAAGAAGAGTGTGGCCAAGTGTGGCTTAATAATTTAAATTCAATTGCATATATATATAACTGTGTGGGATGATTTTTGTTATAAATTGCTTAGGATAACCTTGCAGGTGGATTAGATTTTCCTTTCCTTTCTGTGAAATGAAATGTAATGTAAATATAATATATCAAGAGTCAATAAATGTGAAAGTGATTTTTTGAAAGTGGGATATTACATCCAATTTGGAATCCAAAGAAAGGAGAATATACCTTAAAGGATTATTCTCTTTTATTTGGAAAGCCAAATTAGGATGATTCAATATCCGAATAGAAAAGAAAATACCCCTCTTAGGGATGAGTTTCTTTTCATTTGGATATCCAGAACCCGACGGACCCGAGAATTTTGTAGAAGAAGAAAAGACAGGACAAGAAGATTGAAGAAAGAAGAGGAAGAAATGAAGATTTAAGGAACAATATATCCTATTTCAAAAAAATCACTTGCGTCATTCTTAGGATTAGAATCCGGGTTTGTTGTCAGTGGTGCCCGGCCACTTTACTTTTCTGCAAATTCTGGGTGTAATATGGATATTGGACATTGGACATTATATTTGGATTATTAAAATTGATTGTTTACATTGTTTGTGCAGTAGCTTTTTTTAGGGCCCTTGCATGTCGTGTTTTGTTTTAGCCTGGATTCGAATCGGAGAAATTTTTTTCGTAAGGGTACGCTTAAAATTCTTCTACTTGTAATTTTAAATAAAAATTTTTAGGCTCACATAGTAACTCTAACGATCTAAGAAGTAAGCTCGGGACCGCCGAGAGTCAGCATAAGCATATTAATACTTTCTCTTCCTTGTTAGGCACCTCCCCGCCTGCGGGTTATGGCAGACCACTTGACCTATGAGGGTGCAGTTCTGTCAAGGGGAAGTTGTGCAATCTCTAGGGAAAAATCTATTTTCTAAGCCTAAATTTTTAAACTGCTTCATTATCATTTTATGCATTCGAGTCAATTAGCATGCATTGCATTAGATACAAACTAAAAAAGAGTCTAAAATATTAATTGCATTTCTAGACATTTATCACCCTACATAAGTTGAGGGACTTATTAGGAATTGTCTTAGATGTCAGCCCCAATTCCTTAAAACTTAAACAACATCCCTACCCATCTTTCATAAGAGACTGGACACATGGTTTTAAAGCGCCTAGGTGGTTAGCTGGCTTTCCAATCCAGGCCGGGGTAAGTCCAGATTTGCACTTCATTAGTTAGGTTCGGGTCGCTACTTTGTAGTACCCAAATTAGATTTAGGTTCTGAGGCAGATTCTTTTTAAATCTTAAGTCCTCGCCCTCCGGGAATATAATCCCAACTTTCTAATAAAATGTCAACTTAAACATAAAATTTTCTCTTAAAATGTAAAGCCCAACATAGGATAGACTGAGGTTGTCTCTGAGCTTCTCAGAATTCGACACCTCCTACTTTTCCTCCATTGACTCGCTAATAAATGTTCAACATTGAGCTTTCTCCTTGGAAAATCTTTACTTCTATTTCCTTGTCTTCTACTTTGTAGTCAAAAGGGTATGAAATCACTGCTTTAATCGAGAGTTTTCTTAGGAGTATTCCTCCTAGGATGTAATTAACTATAGGAGCTTGCTCTTATAGGGATTTGAGAACCTCAGACTAAAATAAACCTTGTTTTATTCGTATAAAACAAGGGAAGAATCTTTGGGAACGTAGATATTTTTTTTAAAAACCTCATTTCTAATTTTGAATAGACTTGTAGAATGTTATTATTATCTTTTCAGATAATATAATATTATACTTGTTATATTCAACTTTAGAAATGATGAATTTTATAAAACTCATTCTCGCTTTTGGATATCTTGAATAATGTTTTGTTCGTCTTTTAAGATGATATAATATTATTCTTGCCATATCTAAACAAAAGAATGAATAATTTTTTTTTAAAAAAACCATATTTCTATCTTTAAACATATTCTATAGAATTTAATGTTCATCTTTTGAGATGATATGTTATTCTTTGAATTATTTGATTATAGAAATATCAATTTTCAAAACCCTATTTTGATATTGAATCCATTGTAGAATATTGTGTCGGCCTCTCGAGACTGTACTTTATTCTCAATGCAGTATTCGATTACAAAATAGGAGAAATCAAAATCTGTGTGGTGACACAAATTTTTTCCCACCAATGTCCTAGAGAACCAATATGAAGCATGCTTTCTTCTATCAACTGGATAATTTCACTAAACTATGAGCCAACAATAGAAATCAATTCCTTTTTATTGCTATGTGTCTCCTCTTGAGATGAAAGATCCTTTTTTTTTTAATCTGCCAAGTCTTCTTCAGCTTGTACAATATTTGACTTAGGCTTATTTAGCTTCAGTTTTGTATGGCCCAGATTCATGCTCAATAAGCTCAAGGGAGACTCGACAACATTTCTCCCCATATTTTCTGAAATTAGGTTTCCTTCTCTAGAGCAACCTCAGTTTCAGCCATAGTTACAGGTGACACTTCACCAGGAAGGTCCTCTTGCTTTTCTTCAGAACTTGGATATATCCAATCTCCATCAAAGCTATTATCATGTTTTGCCTTTGAAACATTTCTAAGATTTTCCAAGTGGACGACTGGGTTGAAGAAGAAAGTAGAGAGCGGGATTTTGGAAGTGGGTTGAGAAAACATTTGTGAAATCAGAGAAGAGAAGGCTCGTGAGGTGTGTTTTGGCTGGGGGGAGGAGGGCCTTGGACAGAGTTGGGGATTTTTTAAAAGAGAGCCCGAGCAAGGAAGGTTTATTTTGCTTTATTTAACGATCGACTCACCATCAGATTGTAGTGCCCGAGGTGAAGATTACTTCGACGGGTTAAACCAAAATGCTATGGAGGTTTTGGGGATCCCCGATTTTCAATCTTTATCTTATGGTTTTGGCTGTTCTTTCATTTGGAGACTCTATAATACCGACTTTGTGGCTGCTGAATGGTTTAGACGCAAATACTCCTCCCCTTGGAGGACTAACCATTCTTCTCCTTTTAAATTCTGGAAGTTCATACATCAGGTGGCTGTTAATATTAAAAGGAGTATTCAATTTGTTGTGATTGCTTTAAATTGTAAGCTATCCATGTTTTGGGATCCTTAGGTAGGTGGAAATTCTATCTCTGATATTATTTCCCCTCTTCCCTGTTCCTCTGTCCTTGATGGTTTAGTTAATGATTATTTGGGGGGGGGGGGGGGGGGGGGGGGGGGGGGGGCTGGAGCTTACCTGATTGTCTTTTCGTCTGGGCAAGACAAATTATTCAAAGCATCCCTATTACTACTTCTAATTTTGTAATTTTTAAATGGAGAGGCTATTCCAAACCTATGTTTAAAACATTTAGGCTGCATTTCTTTAAAGATTTGGCTAAAGCTAAGTGGTCTAAATTCATCTGGCATAAGAGATCGTCCCTTCAATTCTCTTCTTACGCTTGGCTTCTGATTTACAATGAGCTTAAATTGGCTGATGTGCTTGCCAAGAGGAACATTTTTATTCAACCTGTCTGTCCGCTTTGTGTGTTTGATGAGGACAATATCAATCATATGTTTTTCCATTATGACTACTCTTTTGCAGCTCTTACTCACCTGCTACCTGTGTTGCATTGTTTTCTGTTTCGACCAAACCTGATGCAAGTTTTTCAATTTTTGGAGGAATTTGGAGATTATAGCTATGAGCAGAAAACTTTATGTTACTTCGTGATTTGCTGTGATATATACTATATATGGAGGGAACGCAATGATAGACGTTTTGCTGGATTTAACTCTTCATCCATTTTATTATGTAGCAAAATGGTTAACTCTATCTCTCGTAAGGTGGCTAAGTGGAAAAATGTCAATTTGCTCAGAAATTCTTTTCCGAGGTGCTTTAACTAAGGGATCTTTGTTGGATTTCGGGTTGCTATTTTTTTGGGACAATGTATCCAGTACCTGCTATGTCCAATGCTCCCTTTTGATGGCCACTGGCATTTTCTTGCTGACAGTTTTTCTCTTGGAATGGCACCATCTTGCAACGGGTTCTTCTACCCCTGCTTTTTCTTTTGGCAACCAGGGAGGCCCCGTGCTCTTTCATCATTTTGCTGGGCAAGCTGATTAAGCTGATGCTTTGCTTACTCATTAGCAGGTCCCAATTTCTCGAGTCCCTAAGCTGGTCTTATTAATTTTGGTCCTTTTTTGGGTTATCATAGGTCTTTTGTTTATGTATTTGCTTATTGGTTGGGGTTTTTTGTTTTGTTTAGGCTCTTTTTGTTAGCCACCCATTTTTTGGTATATTAATATATGGGCTTTGCCCCAAATTTTCCATAAAAAAAGGTTTTCAGGGATCTCATTTCAGACGTTCCAACTTTCGACAGAACCAGGTTAGAATTAATTGTGATATGAAATTTCAATTAATTTTATTTACTTTAAATTAATATTAACAATAATAATATATCATTATTAATATTAATATTAATTTTAGATTGCAATCATGTGTTGAATTCAAAATGAAATTCCTTGATTTGCATGCCAACTGCTCCTTTTTGTTTATCAAATTTGTTGAATATCAAAATCAGACAATTTGACAGTGCATTTAGGGTATTGTCAATGTTCTGGTCGCAACAATGCAATTCGTTTCTTGCTCGGATGTCATTTCATCACCATCGAGACTAATTTTCATCAAAATGCGTGTTATTGTATATGAATCGCCTCGGGATTCATGGCATCACCTCAGATGATCTAAATTGATTAAATAAAACATATATTCTTAATGTCGATGATGTTTCGGATGCAATGATGCAGTCTGTTTTATGATCGGACTCCATGTCGTCTCCGTAGAGGCAAAATTTCTTTATTTGTTTCCTTCGCATGATATTCGAATCACCTTGAGATTCGCACCACCACCTTAGATGATCCAAATTGATTAAATAAATTGTATATTTTTAATGTCGATGATGTTCTGGATGCAATTATGTAGTCTATTTTATTCTCGGATGCCATGTCATCTCCACAGAGGTAAATTTCCTTGATATGTGTTCCTTCATATCATATTTTTTAATCACCTTGAGATTTCCGCCACCACATCAGATTATCCAAATTAAACATTTCATTATTCCAATCATAATGGAGAAATCCATTTTGCAAACGGACTTTATTTGGATAATGATGAGGCCAATTTTCCTCAAAATTTGTGCTATTGCCTCGGTATTCATGCCACCAATACAGATGCTTCAAATTGAATAATAAAAAAATAGTTTTCATAGGTTGACAATGTTCCAGATGCAACGGGGAAGTCTGTTTGTCTATCCAACATTATTTGATCAACCTCGAACTTTAATTTTGGGTTATAGGCATCCCCTTTTGACTGATCTCATCCGGTTCGATTGCGAGGGACCTTGACCTAAAAAAATTCGATGTTCTGATCGTAATGCCACTGTCTATTTGGTAATAAGAGGTCGTTTGACCATTCAAGTGACGTGCCACACTAAGGCCATATCGCTTTATTCACTAGCTTGGGTCCTTTCTTGTTTGGTTTGAGGTATAGGGGTGAACACAAATAAAGTACAACTAAAGCACACTCAAAAGCATCTAAAGTGCCCCTAAAACATACATATAGTGCAAGAACTGCTCATCATCTTTTTCTTTACCAATCCTAAAAACAATGATGTTCTTCTTCCTAAAAACAATAATGAAAGCTAAACAAAAACATCAAAGTGGTAATGAACCATTATGGTACTCTCTTGAAATGCTTAGTTGGACAATTGTTCAACTACTCGAAATGTTCGGCCGAAGAAATTGAAGTGTGAAGTATTAATAATATGTTTTTTTTACAAATCATTCAAGGGAATATGAAGCATCTAAAATGAACGTTAGAGATTTATTTTAAGTTTATAAATGTAAGATCAAAACTTTTATGGGAAGAATTCTTAGTCACACTTATGTAGTACTATATAAATATTTAGATTTAACAGATTTTTAATTTGCTTAAATGAAATGTTGAACAAATAGTTAATGGGTCATTAAATTGCTTAAATATAAAGTTATTATATATGTTTAGATTTATTAATTAATAGTATTAATGTCATAAAAAAACAATGAATTTAAATAGAAAACTTAAACATATTTTAATATAAACATAATGCCATTAAACCAATTTATACGTGACATTGAAATTAAAAAAAGTAATGGATTTAAACGTAATGAGTAAATGTTACAGTAATTTAATAATTAATAGTATGCTTGACATTAATAAAATAATTATAATTGTAATAATTTAAATAAAAGGATGAGATTTGATATGAATAATTAAAATTAATTAAAATAGAAGGCTAGGATTCGATATGGAAGGAAATTTAAGTGGCTTTTATAATATTAGTATAGATATAGATATAGATATATATGATGAATATTAATTAATATATTATATTATTAATTGCTAGAGTATATATTAATTAATAAATAATTAAAAATTAAATCAAATTGAATATAAAAATTAATATAATAGAATGCACCAATTGGCTCTTACTTAAATGCCATTAATGTAAACAAAATTAAAAATGTCATGCATTTAAATGAACAAATGAAGTTAATAAATAAGTTAATTAAATGTATAGATAAAATAAAAGGTTGAGATTCATCTTTGATAATTAAATAGAAGGCTAGGATTGCATTTGGGATCAATCTCAAGCCACACTTATGTAGTTGTATAGTATATAATTCAGCACCCACATGTTAAATACACTTACAACAACAATGCTCATTAATATAATTCTAAAAATATTAAATTCCAAAAATCTAAATATCTTCCACTGATAGGCAAATATAAGAAATATATATTACAATTCTATCCAAATCTTCACACAAAAAATGGAAAGATCAGAAATCAACCTTTATATGTAGTGTGCACTACCGCATGGTGAATTGCTCTTATTATGAAACTTCATCTACGCAATGTTTAAAAAACATGTGCCTTCCTATTCAAATTGGTATCCTGTGAATAGACGACACGAATAAACGTCGGGAAGAGATCAACAGTGTTGCAGAGTGAATGGATGATAGACCATGAGACAGAATGTATTTGACGTGCTTGGGCTGCAGATTTGGGTTTATGAGTTTCTACTGAAAAAATATTAACATAACGGAGATATGGTGACTTGCTCTAAAGATTCTTAATCAATCACAAAGAGAAAAAATGAATATATAGCACCTACCCAAACTTACTGTGTAGAGACTATATGTTTCCTCAAAATTTATATACAAAGCTTTGGATTTCATACCAAATCAAATGAATCATTAAAAGGAGCCTACATGTCAGATTTTGTATATGTACATAGAATAACATACGGATAAAAATGAAACTAAAATAATAATGGGTACCAGTTCTTTTAATTAAATGGAAACCATTATGACTACTTAATTTGGTTGGTCTAAAAATAATTCTAGCAGAGCCATTCATTATTTACATATAATTTTTGGATGATTAGAATGATAAAATACACATAAAGATAAAATAATTTCCCTTATCATGTTATTTTCATTCCATATCTCAAGAAAAGAGAAAACTCTAAATTGCTGTTGGCTTTGATGTTTAGAATAAGAAAGAAAGGATTCCAGCAACTATCATTTGATTTATGGAAGGAAAAAAAAAAGGAATAAATTTCGATAATATGTTTTTATTTATTTTGGAGAAAAATGGCTGATAATTTCTTACCATTCTTGATTCCAGAAGGAAGAATCTCCAAGACCAGATGTTCTTCGGTAAATAGGACCTCACGACATTTTATAGCCACAGAAGTCTATTTGACTTAGACAGTTAGACGAATGATATCCCCACATGCTTCTACGTCATTAGAAATGATCTCCCCATATTAAGAATGCCTATATATATATATATATTATTAAGAGAAACAAAGTCTATAATTATTAAGAGAAACGAAGAGGCATTTGTCTGCATTCATTAGTTGTAATTAAACAAAGTGTATAATTAATAAGAGAAATGAAAAGGCATTTCTTTGCATTTATTAGTTGTAATTAAGAGAAACTAAGTTTTATTGGATATGCAATTAAGAGAAAAGAAGAAGCGTCATAAAAAAGTCATTTCTTTGCAATAATTTCAATTTGATGCCAATGAATGCAGATTAAAAAACATCACCGCAACTAATTAACTCAGCTTAACAGAAATAAATATGATGTATTTGAGTTAATAAAGTAATTAATATAATTATAATTATTAATAATCATAAGAATTTAAAAAAATCAGTTAATAAAACATTTATTACTCTTTTTTGAAGAGTCATAAATGGACGTTTCAGATTAATTGAAAATTTATAGATGTATGATCAGGATTTGCTATGAGTAGAATTCCAAGAAATTTTTATATTGTAGTATAGATATATATTCAATTATATGACATTTAAATAATAATTCACTCAAAATCTTGATGCATGTCAAAATGAGGTCCGATTCGAGTGTAGATGGACTCGTTTGAAAGTTCTCAATGATAAATAATTTTTACACAATATGTTTTTTAAAACAAAACCCCGATGAAAATTTTTCATGAAAAATCTCACATAAATGAAACCTAGCACACATGGAATTGCGTGAAAATGTCAAAAATTAAACTTTGTGCTCATTTCATGTATCCCCATACATAATGTAATTATGGAATCCAGAGATCCAAACTCGATGGTGACTAAGTGCAACCTCAAGAGATGCAGGCTATCATCACCGACACTTATACAAAAAAAGCAATCAAACTTAATTGATGCCCATGAGTCAACTGACGGTCACTACTAACAAGGGATAATTGTATTGAGCATAAATAAGAGTCCAAGGAACATATGTAACAAAAATGAGTACAACAACTTTTATCCTTCCTAGAAGATGATAAGAGTAATATTTAGTTCACTAATTCTAGTGATTACAAATCATCTCATGCGCCAAAATATATATCTATCAACTCTCCTTTATCTTTGCCACAATAACATTACCGTAAATATTTGACTCTCCTTAGTTATTAATATATTCCTCTATAATAGTTGAATGCTTAACTTAGTACTGCAAAAAATATGTATGTGTGTGTGTGTGTGTGTGTGTGTGTGTGGGGGGGGGGGGGGGGGGGGGGGGGGGGGGGGGGGGGGGGGGGATGGGGGTGTTTGCTCTGGAATGGGTGTATTAAAAATTACTTAAGAAAATACTCTTGATATTATTCTTTTCTTATCAATTTTTGCAAAATACTTAACATATAAATCACATATAATGAATAAAATAATCCAACATGTAAATAAAATCTAACAGTTGAACTAAAAGCACGATAAAGAAGCAGTATGCTTGTCATCACTCAATTCATATCAATAAAAATTGATTTGATCGTGAATGGGTGTAAAAATAGTAAAACTCACATTTTATAATAGTAGAATATGTAAAATAATAACACATAACAACATAAAAGATAATAATACATGGTATATAAACAATAAAATTTGTAAGAATTTGTAAGCTAGTTACCCAATATGATGTTATTAGTGAAAATGGTGACCAATCATTATAAAATTATATGTTGTATCAGTACTGTTCAATCAATAAAGAAATTATATATATATATATATATATATATATATATATATATATATATATATATATATATATATATATATATATATATATATATAATGATAGCTTCAATGACAGTTATCCAAATTATATAAAAATAGTAAATCTACAATAGTAACAATACTTTATAAGTAGCAATAGACACCATATTCAACCATTCTATATCATTATCAATTTAGTATCGTAACCACATGTTTAGTATAACTAGTATACCACATGATCAACATACGACATCAATTTTAAATAATGAATCAATAACAACAACATTGATAATTAATCAATAGTAATATTAGTAATAGTATCAATAATATTAGTGGCTGAACTAGTAAAATAGTATAATAATAATAGTTGAAATATTACAATAACAATACAATAACTATAAAATCATATAATAACAATGAATTAGTGGCATGCATTTCAATATTCACACTAAATAAGCTGGGAATTTTTACTAAAGTGGTGTCTTTCTAATAATCATAATCACTACAAGAATTAGAAATTCTGTAATTATTGGCTCCTTAAATAGAGTAGTTACTTTTGCCATTTGGCATATAAACAACTCTATATAACTCCTAATAATTGAATCATGTGAATCAGTAGAGGATACAGTTAAACCATAATATTTAAAGAAAATCTCGACAGTCAACCATTCGTATAGGTTAGTCAATCTCAAACTAACATCAATTTGTTTTTGAAAAAATTAGGGGCAATCATGCCTAATTTTTTAATTAATGTAATGAAAAGATTACAAAATACAAAAACTGCAAAAATGCAAGAAAAGTAAGAAAAAACTTATAGCCTCTAAAAATTAATAAAAACTACTAATCTAGATGACCAAAGAAGCATCTTCAAAAAAAAAAAAATAACCATCTCACCTAAAGAATAATGATTAAATAGCTAAATAAAAAAAAAATCCAAAATCTACTAGTAGAATCAACAAGACAGAATCTGCTAACCAAAAAAGTCAGCTGAATCTTCAAAAAATAGAACCGGCCCTTATAAAAGTATCACAAGACCATATAGAGAAGTCCACTCCTCAATTTTCAACCAATCTCCAATCTATTCCTTCATAAAAAAAGGCCAACAACGAGCATAAGGAACATTCCTTAAGAAATCAATCCATAAAAAAGGCTTCAAGCCATAGAAAAGAGATGCACCAACATAGCCTCTAAGCCACAAAAAGAGCTTAACCAACCAATAGGGAGTCAAAATAGAAAACCCTAGCGGTTAAGAATGACAAAACAAGGAATCAAACTAGTTGGTAAGCCAGCAATCCATGAGAAGCCAATGGGAAAAAATAGTTTATTATCACCCTAATAACTAGCTTCTAAAACACAACAGAGCAACAACTGCCAGAGAAAGCCCCCTTAAGACAACTAAAAAAGAATAAGACGAGCGCGTCAGCCAAAACAAATAAAGAATCCAGCCAAATCTCATAACACTATTAAAGAACTTAATGCTTCGTATAATGAAAAGATCTCCAAAATAACATTCTTTATAAGCCTTTTCACCATAATAGAACAATTAAACTTCCCAAAAAATGTTCTATTATTCCTTTCTCTCCATATATATTAAATCGAGTAGCAAGTTGAATGAAATAAAGTAGCCTCTCTTTTGTATTAGCTGAAATAAAACAAAAAAACTTTATTCAGGTTTGGTTTGAGCATAAAAAACTCCATCCCTGGTACTAAAACAGATAATTTTAAAGGAAAAATCACACTCAAAGAAAAAAGATGTGTATGATTTTTCTCAGCTTTAGCACATAAAATACAATTAAGAGGCACATTGAAATTCCTTTTACAAATAATATCTAAAATTTCAAACCTTTCAAGACTGACATTCATGCAAAAAAAAAAAAAATCTCTAAGTATATATTTTTTCCCAAATAAAAGTCATTATGAAACATTTTAAAAGTAGGATGAGAAACCCCATTCCAAGAAATAAACGAAACTATTGGATATAGAATAAAAGATATGTCCAAAAAAATAAGTCCTTTGGAATCTTCCAACCATTATCATTTAACCAAACAGTCACAATAGTTTTATTTAAGGCTCCCAAATTATAATTAATTACTTCATAAAGAGCTCTTCTCTTACACCAATGGTCCTAGATATAAGAAAGAGAATAATCAGGCAAAATTATAAAGGACAACTTACCTTTAACCAAACTAGTAGTATAACATAAATTCTACAAAAAAACAGATGGTTTTAGACGAGGAGGCTTCCTAAGAAAATATTCTTATGCTTATTCGATCTAGAAGGAAAACCAATACTATTAAGAATACGCCAAATTATAGAACAATTGTAAGCAAAACTTAAATATATAGGATCTGGAAAACCAGGACCAACAACATTCTTAGGTCTACAAAACGTTGGTAAAAAACTAGCCTTTTCTTGTTACCACAAACACATATTATTTTTATAGTATTATAATAGTAATAGACACTAATTCTTGAAAGTTCATTAGGGATGTTAAACCTTTATGAACTTGTCCCGAGGCTAACTAAGAGGGAAGTGAATTGGTATTTTAAAAATCTTTCAAATAAAACACAAAACTAAAACCAAAATAATTCACCACAAAGAGTAACAAATGTGAAAATAAAATAAAGAAAGAACACATCGATTTTATAGTGCTTCGGTCAAACCTTGACCTACATCCACTCCTCGGAGGCACCCTCCGAGTATTGCACTAACTAAGTGTCTCTCATTTAGCTCCCACAGCTAGGCGGAGAAGCCTTTACAATAGACTCCTTTCACCAATCCCGGCGTGGTTGAGAACCGACTCCTTTTGCTTCCTCTTGAAGCGGGCAGAGAACCCAGACCATTTACTTAAGTAGACCTCCCAAGAACCTCCCAAGGATGAAGGATGAAGAATGGAGAAGATGACTTTGAACCTTGCTTGGAGCAACCTTTGTGAACCCTCTCACAAACTCCCTCTCATAAATTCCTCTCTCTCTCTCTCTCTCTCTCTCTCTCTCTCTCTCTCTCTCTCTCTCTCTCTCTCTCTCTCTCTCTCTCTCTCTCTCTCTCTCTCTCTCTCTCTCTCCCCCCCCTCTCCCTAGGCTCTCTCAGGTCAAGACAGCAACACTCTTGTCTTCTCTAAGGTAGAGCAAGAGATCTTAAATATAAGAGCTTCGGAATAGCTCTTATTTTATACAAATCGACTTTATTGTCTAGGCCGATAGGGGTATCGGCCTGGTCGATAAGCGTAAATTTTGCTCAATCAGCCTGGTCAGTTTGGGATGATTAGAGTAATTTTGGTCACATCATCTATGATGATCCTGGTCAATTTGTCTAATTCTAAGGAAAATCGTCCTGAATATTGCCCTGAATAGAAGTAGGTCGATGTCAATCGTCCACGCTATCGTCCTGGCCGATCCTGCGATCAGCCCGGCTGTTGTGATCGTGCAATTAGCCTTAATTTCTTTTAATAATTACCAGATTAATTTAAGCATAATTGAGCTGCATCATCCAGGCCGATACGATATTGTCCTGGACAATGTCCTAAAATAAAGAATACCTAATTAGATCATGGCGGCTGATTCTTTTTAGTTTGAGCCTATAATCTCGACCGATATAATATCGTCCATGCCAATCAACTTAACGACGACTACCTTAATCATGATGCCCTGATTAGGGATTTCTATTTTTGAATCGATAGTCGAGGCCGATATCAATATCGGCCCGGCCAATGTTACCAAAAATAGTAAACTCTAAGAAATAGTCAGATATTCTCCCAAGGTGTGTGTGTGTGCAAGGTTACTTAGCATTATAAGCCATATCTTTTACAATAGACTCAAGAAAAGGAAAAGTGTACAAAGTGACTCGGACTTAGTCTACCCAATCTTGAGCTGGTTCCAATTGCCGTTTGATCTTTGGACCTAAAATGTTAGTATGCAAGGAAGTCATAGAGAAACAAGAGTGTTTGCTATCATCAGACTTATAATCCATAGATCCACAATAATCTCTCATTTTTTGATGATGGCAAACACACAAAGAACAATTATAAGTATTTTAAGACAACATTGTACTGGAAATAGTGCAAATATAGAAAACATCAAATATCAGAACAAAATAGTATAAGTACAAACATACTACTCCCCCTTTTGACATCTCAAAAAAAGGAGGAGATAAATAAAAACAATGCAGAAACTAAACAGTAGAAGAAAAAATAAAAACTAATCAACAGAAAATGGAAACAAACTAAAAAAACTAGTAAAATGATGGGCCCTGATCGTCCGAAGGAGGTGGTTGTGGTGGAGGTTGTTGAAAGTAGCTAGTCAGTGTAGCAAGCTGAGCACCAAACCAGACGATGTCCTGGTCATGCTATTGGTGAGAAACATAGGCGTCATAATGGCCTAAGTCCTTTGCATGTTGCTGCTCTTATGCAGCAATGAAAGTGTTGAAATAGGCCTCCCACTGGTCAAAGTGCTCCACCAATTGGTCCAGCTGTGAGTGCTGGCAGAGCGAAACAGATGCAGGATAGGTGCAGAAGCCTCCTCTTCCCCTACCTGAGCTTCCCGTCCCTTAGGTGGAGATGAGTACTTTGAAGAGTTTGAAAGGAAATGATATAGTAGAGAGCAGGTTGGAGGTTTGGTGGAGCAGGATATTGGAGGTTATACTTTGATTCTAAGACATATGAAATGATATGTCGTAGGGCTAGATTTGGTTTCTTCCTATGACCTGGATCCCGAATGGTAGTAAGATGGTCAATTCAGGTCGGTAGCATTGAATTCATTATTTGCTAAAATGTAAACGGTGGTGATTAAAAGAAGGGGAGTGATGTGAACACGATCACTAGCCATAGGAATTATCGAAGTGCGAAGGACGTGCTGGACGACCCTAGTATCCTTGATTAAGGTGCTAGTCTCCCCCATGTGAAAATTAGCATTAGAATTGTGAAGAAAATGATTGGCCCGAGACTAGTCAAAATTAGGATCAGAACACAGGGTGTGAAGTTTAACCCTTGTGGTGGAAAGCTGTAAAATCTCCGCACAATCCTAATATGTGATCTCGATAGGGCGTCAATTCACATATGAAGCAATAGAGGTAAAAGCATAATTAATGTGAAGACTTGCAAAGAACTCATAGAGCAATTCAGAATTAAATGGGATAGCAAGAGTGTGAGAAGAAAGCACAAAAAGGTATGGGCAAATAAGTTTAATACCGGATAAGAGAGATAATTTGGATTAACTGTCTGGGAGACTGTGATTTCAGCCTCCTTGCAGCGCTGGTAGGCGGCTTGATCATCCACCTCCAGGAAACGAGGGTCTAGAGTGGCCGTCGATGAACTTCAAAATGGGTGACGAGAATGCTTTCATCTAGCCATTTTCAAAGAATAGAGCATTAGACCAAGAATACAAGGAGTTTGAGAGAGCTTAAGTGAAGAAAAATGGCTGGAAGGCTAGATCGGCCGAGCCGATCGCCAGATCATCCAGACCGATAAGGTTTAATAATTGCGTATAGGCCGATTGGTCAAAAAGACGGTCTGAACATCCGGGCCGATCATATATCCGCCAGGCTGATTAGACACTGGCGATCATCCCGAAGAGTCAAGCAGGATGAGCGTTGAAAAAGCAGATCATCCCCGGTCGATTCGATGGATAGTTTAGGACAATGTCCAATAATGGATCATATCTGTCGAATTTAAAACGTTTAAATCAAGTGCCACGCGTATCGGCCGGGCCGAACAAGTGGATTATCTGCGCCAATTGTCCAAAAATGGATCGTCCTAGCAATTTTAAAGATTTTAAACGTATATCCATGTGTATCATCTAGGACGAACACGTGGATCGGTCAGGCCGAATTTCCATAAGAGGAGAACATCGTCCGGGTAAAAAAACTTATCGGTTAGGTGGATAAAAAATTAAAGCAGAAGATGATCAGATCGTCCAGCTCGATAATGGATTGTCTAGGATGATCAGAAGTAGAAAATCAAATCAGTCGCCAGAGTGAACTTTTTAGAGAAAATTGATCGGATCGTCCAGGACGATAGGGGTATCGGCAGGGACGATGTAAACAAATTTGACAATCAAAGGATAGATGGAGATGATCAGAGAAGACCCAAAAATAATAAAATCAACTAAAACAATAATGATAAAATATGAAAAGGCCTAAAAACTAACAAAGAAACAAAGTTAAAAAAAAAAAATCAAGGCATGAACATGATATAGTCTCCATGTGATTGATTTTAAAAATTTATAAGTCAATGAGTTAACAACATCAAAAATCTAAGTAATGGTAAAATATCCGATCATGTTAACCCTAAGTTCAGACTTCTTTTAGGGAAAAACCGTCTTTTGAAATCAAAAGACCTAACTCAAAAAAATCAATTGGATAAGAAAAAAAGATCCGGTCAAGACTTGGTTTCAAAAAAATATCTTATAGAATAATGTATCAAAGTAGTTTGTTATAATCGTGAAATTTGAAATCAAGTCCTTGAAAATCTAAAGTGATACATGAATTCTTCTAAGTTTTAAGAGTTGAAAGAAGAGAAGAGTGCTTTCTGTTGATGGGCTCATTTTATGCCACTTGTTCATTAAATGGCGCACTTTACACATCTTTTTATTTTTGATATACTTTATGTATTAAAATATTTTTTTTAATTTGGCATCATTGCACATCTTTAGCTTTTGGTATCATTGGCTGATTTTTTATTAATATTATTTTTAAAAGCTAGATTCTCTTCCAGAAACTCTTAAATATTCTTAGTTATGAGTGTATCTTCTAGATATTAGAGAAGAAAAACTCACTCTCTAATATAAGAAAGAACAAACCACAAAACAGAATAAAAAATCATATGAGAGATGCATTGACAGGGTAATAAGAAATCTTGAAATAATATAAATTTTTTGATGATTATAAATATAAGCTAGATTACTGTAACAAGGTAGAAAAGATCTCAATTGCAAAATCTAATTATTAATTTGAGATAGACTTTTAATTAGAAAAGAAAATTTCACCACCAAAATAGGTTAGAGAAAGAGACACAATCAACGGTGTTTTTACCCTTTAGTAGATTAAGAGATGTAAAACATTGGCTACAAATTTTCAAAAAATAAAATAAGATTTAAGATATCAATTTAGCGACGATTAAAAAAATAATTTAAGGCATATAAAAAATAAAGTATAAAAAAAAATAATAACTACAAAAGAAATAAAAAACAAAAAAATAAACAAAGTAATCAGCAGATAACTTATCAAAAATCAATAGAAATCAAGTACATGCATTAATGTCAATCACACCTAATATGGTCCTTAAAGTGCTGAAAGTGCCGAAGGCCAGCGGTTTAGTAAATATGTTAGCCAGTTGATTCTCAGTCTTCACATGGTGTAACTCAATGTCTCCCTTAGTTACATGGTCTCTAATAAAGTGATGCCTTATGTCAATGTGCTTAGTCCTTGAATGTTGGATATGATTTTTAGAAATGCAGATGACACTAATATTATCACAAAGAATTAAGATGGTGCCTACAGGTAATCCTAAATCCATTACCTACTATTTCAACTAAAGGACTTGAGCCACACAACTTCCTAAAGCAATGTACTCAGCTTCAATAGTGAAAAGTGCAATAGGGTTTTGCTTTCTACTAGATCAGGAGACTAAAAATTGTCCTATAAATTGGCAAGTTCTAGAAGTACTTTTTCTATCCACCTTACATCCTGCAAAATCAGAATCAGAATATCCAATAATCTCAAAAGAAGTGATGTGCCTGGGGTACCAGATTCTTAAGTTTTGGGTCTCTAAAAGAAATCTAAGAATTCTCTTAACTGCAGTCAAGTGGGATTCCTTAGAATTAGCTTGAAATTTAGTACAGAGATAAACACTAAATATGATATCAGGTCGACTGGCAGTCAGGTAAAGTAAAAATCCAATCATCCCTCTGTACTTCTTCTAATCAACTGATTTTCCATTTGGGTCTTTGTCCAACTGAATTCTTAAGGTCATGGGAGTATTAATTGGCTTCACTTTGTTCATTTCATACTTCTTCAAGATGTCCTTTATGTATTTTGATTGATTCAGAAAAGTTCCATCATCCATTTATTTTATACTAAACCCCAAAAAGTAAGATAACTCTCCTATCATACTCATCTCAAACTCCATACTCATTATTTTAGAAAAAGCATCATATAGCCTTTTATTAGAAGATACAAAAAGTATATCATCGATACAGATCTGAACAATTAGTAAATCAGCTCCTACTTTCCTCAGGAAAAGGATGTTGTATACATTCCCCTTAACAAACTCCCTCTCTAGTAAGAATGTGCTAAGCCTCTCGTATTAAGCTTTGGGTTCCTGTTTTAATCCATACGAGGTCTTTTTTAATTTGAAAACATGATTTGGAAATTGGGAACTCTTAAAATTTAGGGATTGTTCTACAAATATATCCTCTTTTATCACCCCCATTTGAAAAGGTACTCTTAACGTCCATTTGAAAAAAACTTAAATCTCTTATAACAGATAAAGACTAAAAGCACTCTAATGGCTTCCAATCTAGCTACAGGGGTAAAGGTCTTCTCAAAATTAATCCTTTCTATTTGGTTCTACCCCTTAGCCACTAATCTTGTCTTATTGCTAACCACCATACTAGAATCATTCATTTTATTCTTAAAGACCCATTTGGTTCCAACTACACTTTGTCCCTTTGGTCTTTTTACAAGCTTCCAGACATCATTCCTAAGAAATTGGATCAACTCTTCTTGCATGGATAAGATCCAAAACTCATTGGAAAGGGCTTGATTGATGTTGGTGGGTTCAGTCATTGAGATAAAGGCAGAGTGGTTCACTTCCTTCTTAAGTCCATGCCTAGTCCTAATTCCTTTAGAAGGGTCTCCTAAGATAAATTATTTGGGGTGACTCGAAGAGTATCTCCAATCTTTAGGCAAAGTGTGTGTGGGTTCAACCCTTTCCTCCAGATCTTCATTTTCTTCTCCTTGGGTAATCTCTCCTATTCCTTCAGTGTTTTGTGGGTCTACCCTCTTCTCCAAATTTTCTACTCCAATGGTAATTTCTCCAACATCATCATCATCCTCAATTTTAGGCTTCCTAGAATTAGATTCATCAAATACTACTTGAGTAGTCTCTTCCACCACCAATGTCCTCTTATTAAACACTCTAAAAGACTTCTCGACACTAAAATACCCTATGAACACTCCTTCATCATATTTTGGGTCAAGCTTTCCTAAGTGAGACTTCTCATTGTTATGAATGAAAACCTTACAACCAAAGAAATAATGGTGGGAAAGATTGGGTGTTCTACCCTTAAGGATCTCATAGGGTTTCTTATATAATTTTGCTCTAACATTCACCCTATTCAACATATAACAGGCTGTGTTAACCACTTCAGCCCAAAAGTATTTTAGAAGTTAATACTCAGCAAGCATGGCTCTAGCAGCTTCCACTAAGGTCTGATTCTTCCTTTCAGCTGCCCCGTTCTGCTGAGGGGTCTTAAGAGCTGAGAAGTTGTGACTAATCCCCTTATCCTCACAAAAGTCTCCAAATCTCTCATTTTCAAACTCTCCCCTATGGTCACTATGGATGGTCAAAATCGCATAACCTAGCTTTTTCTGGATCCAAGTGAAGAAGGTTCTAAACTCATCAAAAAACTCATTCTTGTGTGACAGAAATCTAGTCCAAGTGAACCTCGAGTAATCATCAACAATCACAAAACCATAGACTTTTCCTCCTAAGCTGGCATTGCTAATGGGTCCAAAAAAATCTATGTGAAGGACTTTTAAAGGTCTAGAGGTGCTAATGTCCTTAATGGAGTGAAAAGTGGAGTGGACTTGCTTTCCTAATTGGCAGGCATCACAAAGGTGGTCTTTTGAAAACTTAAGTTTGGGGACACCTATAACTAAGTCTTTCTAGGTCACTTTCCTAAGGATTTTCATACTGGCATGACATAATCTTTTATGCCACAACCATGAGTCATCAACTGCACTTTTTAAGTAAAATGAAGCAGCACATTCAATATTATTTAAATTAAGCATATAAATATTGTTGATCCACTTTTCCTGTAAAATAGTGTTATTATTTAAGCTGATAATATATGAATTTGCCAAAATATTTATGATGAAGCCCTTATCGCAAAGCTGATTGATGATGAGTAAGTTGTGTTTTAGTCCATCTACAAGAAAAATATTTTCAATCAAAACGTTCTTGGAATTTCTAATTATACATGAGCCTACCACCTTCCTAGTGGTGTTGTCTCCAAGAGTAACCTTGCCTCCTATCCTGATCTCCAGCAAAATAAATTGATTGGCATCGCTAATCATATGTTGAGAGCATCTACTGTCCAGGTACCACATGCTCTCATGAGGCCTTTTGTGAGATCTTGCCTACAAAATCACTAAATGTCATATTTAGGAACTCAAACAGGTTTAAGTCCCTTCTTATGGAAAGTAGAATGTAATGCATGTGTGTTATGTTATGAATCATGCAATTTGGGTCTCCATACCCAATATGTATTATGGTGAATGGTGCAAGTGTGTGCAATGTGTTATAACACACCATATGAAAAACATCTAATTCTAGGAAAAGGATGAACTAATATACTCATGTGGTGATGTTTCTTTTTAAAGTTATGTGATGCATGCAATAATTTATTTTCAGAAGCTTTAAGATTAGCTAACTTTTTTTCTAACTCAGCATGGGATGATTTTAAAGAATCATGTGCATTAGATAATTCGTTATTTTTTTTGTTTTATGCATCAAACTCATCAAGTAATGACATTTTTTTTTTCATATGATTGCTATCAATTATCAAATGATTTTTAAGAAGAATTTCATACTTTTTTTGTAAATTTAAAATTTCCAATTTTAAGCTAGCATGTGTTTTTTTAAGTTTCCTATATGATGCATAAATTTATTCTGAAACTTCAAGTAGTTGCTCATAGGTTAGTTTACATACCTCTTCTTGGTCAGCATGACCAAGATGATAGTCTGCCATTAAGCACAAGGTTTTTGTCTCCTCTTCAAGTTTAGTTTCAGAGGAGTCTAATGTAGAATCCACCCAGAATGCTTTTTGGAATCTCTTATTATCTTTCTTGAACTTGGGTTTCTCCTCACCCTTTTCCTTGGTTGGGTGAGACTTAAGTGTAGGGCAATCAGCTTTAACATATCCTAGCTTCCAGCATTCAAAATAAATCATATCATTTGAACTCTTAAATTTTTTGTTTCCCTTACCTTTATTCCACTTTTGATGGTTCTTTTGCTTCTTGCTTATAAAGCTTTTAAATTGCCTTGTGATTAAGGCAACATCATTTCTTTCAGACCTGGAAGAATTAGTATCTGTGTTATTGGCTTTCAATGCCATAATTCTCTCTTTCTTTTTCTCACCTACATCAAGATTTCTTTGATTCACCCCTTACTCATAAGCAATGAGTGATCCAAGTATGTTATCAATCGAATAAGTATTCAAATCTTTGGATTTGATAATTATAGTGATTTTAGCATCAAAAGATGAAGGCAAGCATCTCAAAATTTTATTCACCTTTTTATAGTTAGTGAGTTCTCTCCCTAAGGCATGCAAAGAAGTTACAATTTGAGTAAACCTTGTATACATTTCATAAATCAATTTATTAGGTTTCATACAAAAAAGTTTGTAATTATGCAATAAAATATTCAAACGAGATTGCTTAACTTCTTTGGTTCCTTCATAAGTGATACATAATTTATCCCAAATCTCTTTACCAGTTGTGCAAGTTGAAACACGCATGTAATCTTCAGATTTTAAAGTACCGAAAAAGTAGTTCAAATACTTTGCATTAAGTTGAGCTAAATCCCTATTATTACGAGTCCATTCAGTAAAAGGAAGTGGAACAATAATGCCATTAAGTTTATCAATTGGAGGTGTATAACCATCCTTAACAAGCATCCACATGCGATAATCAATTGATTATAAGAATGTAGACATACAAGTTATCCAAAAACCAAAAGGAATATTATCAAACAAAGGTGGTCGGGCAATAGAATACCCTTCCACAGTATTACGATTTCCAAAATTATCCATGGATCAAAAAATTCAAAAGCTTTCAAAAACTTATTTTATGAATCCCACTCTGATACCACTTGAAAGTTTGTTAAGAATGTTAAGCCCTTATTAACTAGTCCCGAGGCTAACTAAGAAGAGGGGTGAATTGGTATTTTAAAAATCTTTCAAATAAAACGCAAAACTAAAACAAAAAATATTCACCACAAAGAGTAATAGAAGAGAAAATTAAATTTGAAAATAAAATAAAGAAAGAACACACCAATTTTATAGTGGTTCAGTCAAACCTTGACCTATGTCCACTCCTCGGAGGCACCCTCCGAGTATTGCACTAAGTGTCTCTCCTGTTGCTCCCACAGCTAGGCGGAGAAACCTTTATATAGACTCCTTTTTACTAACCCCGATGTGGTAGAGAACCGACTCCTTTTGATTCCTCCTGAAGTGGGTAGAGAACCTAGACCATTTGCTGAAGTAGACCTCCCAAGAACCTCCCAAGGATGAAGGATGAAGAATGGAGAAGAAGACTTGGAACCTTGCTTGGAGCAACCTTTATGAACGCTCTCACAAACTCCCCCTCACAAGTTCCTCTCTCTCTCTCTCTCTATCTCTCTCTCCCTCCCTCTCCCTAGGCTCTCTCAAGTCAAGACAACAGCACTCATGGTATTCTCTAAGGTAAAGCAAGAGATCTTAAATAGAAGAGATTTGGAATAGCTTTTATTATATACAAATCGACTTCATTGTCCAGGCCGATAAGGGTATCGGCCTGGCCGATAAGCATAAATTTCACTCAATCAGCCCGATGAATTTAGGATGATTAAAGTAATTTTGGTCACATCATCCAAGATGATAGAATATCATCCTGGACGATTAGTTTAAATCTGAGGAAAATCATCCTGAACATCGCCTTGAATAGAAGTAGGCAGACATTAATCGTCCACGCCATCATCTTAACTGATCTTGCGATCAGCTCGGCTTATGTGATCATGTAATCAGCCTTAATTATTTTTCATAATTACCAGATTAATTTAGGCATAATTGTGTTGCATCGTTTAGGCTAATACGATATCGTCTTGGATGATGTCCTAAAATAAAAAAATCCCTAAATAGATCATGGCGGCTTATTCTTTCTGATTTGAGCTCATCATTCCGGTCGATATTATATCATCCAGGCTGATCGGCTTAATGATGGCTACCTTAATCATGATGCCTTGATTAGGGTTTTTATTTTTTAACCGATCGTCCAGGCCGATATAAATATTAGCCTGATCGATGTTACCAAAAAAAGTAAACTCTAAGAAACAGTCAAAACTTCTCCCAAGATGTGTGTGTGCAATGTTACTTAGCAAGAAAAGGAAAAATGTACAAAGTGACTCGGATTTAGTCTACCTAATCTTGAGCTGGTTCCAATTGCTATTTGATCTTGTGGACCTGAAATGTTAGTAGGCAAGGCAGTCATAGAGAAAAAAGAGTGTTTGTTATCATCAAAATCATAATCCATAGATTCACAACAATTCTTACCCAATCACACGCCATAATTCATTCATAATGTTCATATTAATAGTATGCTTAAATAAGAATACCAAATATATATTCAGTGTAAGTAATACAAAATAAAATAACTTTCAATTTATTTGGTGAGAATCAGAAATATTCTAGTAAAAATATCAAGAATAATAAGTATTATATCATATGAAAAGTTACGAGAAAAAAAATTATTGAATCCGGAGAAAATGTAATATATTCAATTCGAGAAGAATCAAATTGTTTAAATACAATTTTTTTGGAATTAGAATTAGAGTAATAGTCACCTACCATAATGTAAGAAATTTTCGTAAAAGTAGAAAAGTTGTTTAACTACAAAAAATAAAGCTTTATATTCTTCTCTTTCCTCCTTCCCCTCTCCCTTTCTCCTTTCTTCTAGGGCAAGAAAAGGTAGTGAGGGAGTGAGTTGAGAGCAATATATATATATATAAGTTTTAGTGTATAGTGCCCCTGTGCCACCACCTAGCACTATAATGCCACATACTGAATCCAAAATTGTTATAGACAGAGCCTTCAATGCCATGACAATAACTTTTTTTACTACTGTGTTTCACCAACCCACCACCTCAGCACTCATAAGCTCAGAGCCACAACTCTTTGTTTAAATAGAATTTTGATTTTTAATTTAGAATTACTATTTTTACAAACTCAAGTTGACACAATATACCCCCCTTAGAAAACTATTGTCCTTGACATTTACCTTAAGGATTTATGCATAAAATCAATATAGAATAAATCTATATTATAAAATTTAATTCAAGTCAAATTTATGGTCATATGTTATGAATTCCTATAAAACATAGCCATTGTGCTCTGCTCTAGTTTTCTAGGCGATTGCGTGGTGATCTGGGGTTCCCGTCTTTGTGAGCCTTTGATCTTTATTCTCCGGGCTCTCTCATCTTTTTCTTGGGTTGGCATTATCATGGTAACTTTGTTCCTCCTTTTGGCAGGTGTTTTCATTTTTTTTGTGTTTTTTTTCTATTGGTTCTATTTTCAATTTTTTGTTGAGTGGCTTTGAGGTTTTCTACTGGTGGTTTGGGGGAAGATGACGTCTCCGATGTCATCCATCTCGTTTGCTCCTTCGGTCCCAAGTGGTAAGACCTGTTCTTTTAAGGATGTTATGTCGGGTTCCTCTTCTTCTTCCTTTAGGGTTCAGTTTGTGCATTCTTCTTTTAAGCGATGTCCTACCCTTTTGTTTGAGGATTTAGTTGTTACTCAGCTTGTTGCATCATTTGTGTTAACTCTGTTAGGAAAATTTGTTTTGCGTTGTCCTAATCTAGATGTGATTCATAATTTTTTTATGTACCTTAAACTTTCTGGATCATTTAATGTTGGTTAATTGGATCCCCATCACATTGCTATACAACTAACAAATGATTTAGATTATAGTCGTATTTTCTCTTGCCGTTTGTATTATATTCATGGATGTCAAATGAGGTTGCTCAAATGGTCTCTGAATTTTGATGTTTGAGGGGAGTCTCCCATTGCTCCTGTGTGTTATTTCTTTCCCTAACTAATGTTTACATTTCTTTAATACGCAAATCCTTTTTACTCTGACATCTGTGTTTGGTAGAACTCTACAAACCCACCAAGCTACTGCCTCTTAATCTCAGCCCTCGGTGCCTGAATTTTAGTCGAGTTAGACATCTAGAAAAAAACATCCTCATGAAATATGGCTTGGTTTGGAATTGAATGTATACTTTCAAAAAGAAGAGATTGAAATTTTACCTATTTTTTGCTCACATTGTAAGATACATGGCCACAGGATTAATGAATGTTTCCGGTTACATCATAATCTCCATAAGGAGAAAGTTCCTTCGAAAGCCTTACTTGTCAATGATAATCAAAGAGGGAATGAGGTGAATTTGATTAAAAAAGAGATAGGTAATAGCTCTGGTTCTAAGGATATGGTGGTTCATAATATTGCTCAAGTAATTGAGGTTCCTTTGTCTAAGGACCTTGAAGACAATGTTATGGGGGTTCAAAAGTTTTCTAATTCTTCCCTGCAAGAAGTTTCTAATATTATTTTAAAACAGAATGTTGGTCATGATTCTACCGAGCAAAGGTGGGATAGTAATGTATCTCTTATTATTATGTCTGAATATGATAAGATTACTTGTGTTCCTACTATTAATGAGTCAGATATGGTGGTAACTAATGATCCTGATATCTTGCTTGTTGATAGAAGGGGTAAACTTGAAGTTGTTTTGAACCTTGGGGATAATGTGCCAACCAAGGGTGATGATCCTACAATTGTATGTTCAAGTCCGCTTTTGTTGGATGATGATTTGACCTTATAATTGAAAATCCTCCTATTGCCCAAACCGAGGGTGTTAAGGAATGCTATGGTAGTTTTGAGAAAAATATTTCTACTTTGGAGGATGGTGTTCTTTTTATGGAAGGTGTGATGCCTCCTTCTGAGGGGTCTGCAGGTAATTTATATGATAGTAAGCTTCTCTTAACTGATCATTATCACTGTGATGCTTTTACTGACACGGAGGTGGATATTTTGGCTAAATGTTGTGCTAGAGAAAATCATGATTTGGGCTTTTCTAAGGGTCGTGGAAAGAGAAATAGAAAACCCAAAAATGTTTTTTTACAATCTCCTAGAATATTCATTCACATGCTTCACATTAATTTGGTTTTTATGTTTAACACAATCATTTGGAATGTCCGGGGTATTGATTACCTTCTTCTAAGTTTAGAGTGAAAAATTTATTTCATATTGATAATGTTTTTATTCTTGTTCATGAAATTAATAGATTGATAAGAGGTGTGTGTGTGTGTGTGTGTGGGGGGGGGGGGGGGGGGGGGGTTGAATTATGAAAATTTGTTGCAATAATTTAAAATCCTAATCAAGAGTTCTAATATTTTTGTGTTTTTAAATCTTTAACAAGAAAATTTTAACTAATACGAAAGCAATCAATTGAATTCAACATGCAAAACTGAAAACCTTTTTCTTTCACAAATTTTCACCAAGCAAATATTATGAAAATAAAGTGCAAGCAAAAAATAAATAGCGATAAGGAAAAAGCACACCAGAATTTTATAATGGTTCTGTCAAACCATGACCTACATGAAGTTGAATGTTATGGATTGCCCAAATATGAAAAAGCAATCAATTGAATTCAGAAAAAGCACACCGGACTTTTTTCTCTGACAATTTCTTCACCATTCTTTACCACCTCAGGATTATTAGTTTTTTTTCCACATTCCTTATTGACATGACCAATTTTTCCTCAACCAAAGCAGAAGTTTGACACCTTCTCGTACTCCACCTTTTGGAAGAATCTTCCAGACATGCTATCCTCCCAATCTCTTAATGGAAGAGGTTGATCAAGATTAATTCTTACACAAACTCTTGTGAATTCTCTTCTTCCCCAATGGAACATGTTACCATCCACCATGAGTGGTTTTCAAATATTTGAAGCAATGCAAGCCCCATTCTTCTCATCCCAACATTGTAATGGTAGATGTGGCATTCTAATCCATATTGGTGATGATAAACCTTTAACAGATGATGTATTAAACTCCGGAGTCCATTTCTCCATACCTATTATATGTCCGTTTACAAACCACAGGCCACCTGAATAGACTGCATCTAACATTTCTTCTGATGAGAAAGAACATAAGAACCATTCACCTCCTAGTGTAGTAAAATGAAATTGCCCAAATAGAGTCCACTATTTCCTTAACTCCCAAGCCACCAAATGGGAAGGTAAGACTTTCCCGAAGACTTTAAAAACCAAAGATTTGGCTAATTTTTCTGAATTCTATTTTTCTATTTCTTCATGCATCCTGATAGCAATTCCATCTTCAGAGTAATTCACATCTTCCTCTTTGAAATCCAGCATAATTTACGGTTTATTGCTCTAAGGATTCGTATTACCCAAGCTAATAGTGTTCTTCCGCATTTCCTCAGGCAGCTTGTCTACAGTATTTTCCATTCTCAATTCATGTTCTGAATTGATATTATTGTGAAACAAATTATGGGAATTCTCATTTATCGCGCTGCGATAGAGTCCAGGGATTGCATTCGAATTCCCGAAATGATTGACAAATAATTTCATTCCATAATTTGACGCATTGTTATCGGAGGCCAAAACTGTAGATGAAAAATTATTAGGAGTAACCAAATTCAAACTATCTTCTATTGCCTTACCTTTGCCTTCCACATGCTGAATTTTCTTAGGAGAACATTTAGATACATCCTTAATCACCAACGGTCCTTGACGCTTGAAAAGTAAATTTTGAATTCTTTGAAATGAAATCAAATTCGCTAAGCCCTCTTTAAAAAAAGATTTTTTGAGTTCGCCACCATAGACGGAGATTCTGACTTCCTCGACTTCGAATTCCGTTGATCGTAAAGTTCCAACTTCATCAGATGAGCTTGCCGATGGAAGTTCGCCGCCATCAGCCACCTCCATCTCTGAGAAAAGAGAGCAGAAGTGGAAAATCAAAATTTGAATTTTCAAAAGTTTCTCTCTCTAATGACTGGTGTTTCTCTCTCTAATGGCTTGAATCTAATAGTGGGTTTTTGAGAAGTCATATAGATGCATATAAGGGTATCGAATTTATCAAACAAAAATTCCTCCGGAAAGAGACTTGTCGAGCAATCACATGCATGGAAATTTAATCCGAGGATGGTGGTGCTGAAGAGACATACGAAGCTGATGATTATGATGATCAACCTGTAGAGGCCGAACTGGCACCAGAATAGCTTGAAGATGGTGGACAGGCATCCACTATGGATGAGCTAAAAGAAGTCAACTTGGGAACTGGGGAAGACCCTCGCCCAACCTTCATTAGTTATCTTTTACCCGGAGAGCAAGTGGAGAAAATAAAAGAACTTCTTTGTGAATTCAGGGATTGCTTTGCCTAGACATATGCTGAGATGCCAGACTTATCCCCTGATGTGGCAATTCACTAATTAGACATCAAACCAAATGCAACACCTATCAAGCAAGCTCCAAGGAGAATAAGATTGGAGATTGAAGAATAGTTTATTACTGAAATATAGAAGCTTATTGAAGCGGGGTTCATTCAAGAAGAAAAATATGTCGATTGTATCAAATATCATCCCATTAAAGAAGAAGAACGGGCATATTTGTATCTGTATCGACTTCCGGGACCTCAAAAGGCGTGCCCAAAAGATGACTTTCCACTCCCTATATCAGAACTACTAGTGGACAAACCTTCCAACTGTGATATGTTCTCATTTATGGATGGATCATCAGGCTACAATTAAATCAAAATGGCACCTGAAGATAAAAAGCACACATCATTCAGAATACCCATTGGTATTTTCTGTTATATAGTCATGCCCTTTAGCCTGAAGAATGTTGGTGACACCTACCAGTTGGCAATGACTTACATATTTAATGATTTGATACATCAAAAGATCGAGTGCTATATAGATGACCTTATTGTTAAAAGCTTTGGCCAAAAATATCACTTAAAATATCTTAGAATTATATTTGAGAAGATCAGAAGATATGATCTAAAGATGAACCCCCTCAAATGTGCCTTCACGGTCTCCTCCAAAAAATTCTTAGGGTATGTGGTTCATCGTCGAGGAATCGAGATTGACCCTAATAAAATTTAGGCAATCACGAAGATGCCACCACCAAGGAGCCTTCGACTCGCTGCAAGGACAACTAGCTTTCATTCGGAGATTCATATCAAATCTATCGGGTAGGTGCCAGCCATTTTCAAAGCTAATGAAGAAAGATGTCCACTTCAAATGGGATGAAGAATGTTAGGAAACATTTGACAGTATCAAAAAATACTTGTTAAATCCTCCTATTCTAGTAGCGCTAATTTCGGGGAAGCCTCTTATATTGCATACGACAGCGCTAGAAGAGTCCCTCAAAGCATTATTGGCCCAGCATAATGAAGAAGAAAAGGAAAATGCACTCTATTACATCAGCTGGAGATTGATCGTAGCTGAAGTGAGGTATTCTCCGATTGAAAAGCATTGTCTGGCACTGATTTTTGCAGTTTAAAAACTTCGCCACTACATGTTATCCCATAAAATTACCTTGATATCAAAGACCGATCCACTGAAGTTCTTGATGACAAGACCAGCATTGACAGGTTGTCTAGCCAGATGGGCAGTACTATTACTACAATTTGATATCACATATATGCCATAAAAGATAGTGAAAGGACAAGCCTTGGCTGATTTTCTCGCTGCACATTCTATCCCGACAGACTCCCCGCTAAACGATGATTTTCCCGATGAACGAATTATGCAAGTTGAGGAGAATGAAAAGCTGCCATTTTGGGAGATGTACTTTGATGGAGCATCATCAATTAAACCTGACCGATCTCTAAATATTATAAGAGCCCGAGCCAGTATCGGTCTTATTCTCATACCACCTGAAGGAGGCATAATGAGGTTTTTATTTTGTTTGACTGAACCTCAGACCAATAATGAAACTGAGTATGAAGCTCTAATAGTTGGATTGTAGATCGCAATTGATGTCAAAATTCAAAATCTTCAAATTTTTGGTGACTCTCAACTAGTGATAAATCAAGTCTTAGGCATTTATAAGATTTGCAAGGTTGACTTGGCTCATTATCACCGGTGGACTCTTGAGCTCCTGAAGCAAGTGCCGAATATTAAAATAGTTTAAATTCTTCAAGGACAGAATGCCAAAGAAGATTGCTTATCCAAATTGGCCAAGGAAATGGCAAATTCTAAAGAGGAGAAGTTTCTATTCATCAGAGTTTACAAACGTCAGATCTTAGAGCCTGCTTTGTTACAATTTCAGAGGACAGAAGTACCTCATTCAAATTAGTAAGAAATACTTCTAATTGATCCTCAACCTCTCCATCATATCATTATGGAAAATTATCTAGAAGGATATCACGTGGACAAGACACGTAAAGCCAGTAAAGCTTTAGAATCCTGTTGGCATTGCTTGGACAATGAGGAAGGAGATGATTGGAGGCAGCCCTTCATCGACTAATTTAAAGAAAGTAAACTCCCGACAGATAAGTCTCTTTCTACACAAATCTGACAAAGGGCATTGCGATAAGTATTTGTTAATAACACATTAGACAAAAGAGCTTTTAAACAAATGAGGCTAAGGCGCCTAGGGACCAAGGAAGCTGATAAAGTGGCAATAGAAGTCCACGAATGACTTTGTGGTGCACATCAGTCAGGTCCCAAAATAGCTGCCAAAATTAAGATAATGGATTACTATTAGCCGACCATGGTCAGAGATTATATTGACCACGCAAAGAAGTGTCATGAGTGCAGATCCACGGTGATGTTATTCATCAGTCGCCGAATCCACTGCACCTAACACTAGCATCCTGGTCATTTGAATGTTAGGGTACTGATAATATCGGGCTAATAGATCCATCATCATCAGCAGGACACCATTTCATTCTAGCAGTAATAGACTACTTTTTAAGTGGGCAGATGTAGCTCCGTTTAGAGAGGTCACATCCGAGCACGATATTAATTTATTTACCCATAATATTATCTACAGACTTGGTGTGCCACGCTGCATAATCTCAGACAACGGTACTGCATTCAAAAGTACAAAAATTTACAATTTTGTTGATCGGCACAAAATCAATTGGTAGTACTCATCCATATACAATCCAAGGGCAAACGGCTTGGTAGAAGCCTTTAATAAGATGTTGGTGAAATTGTTGAAGAATATCATCACAAAAAATAAAAAAGAGTGGCATACGAAGACGGCAGAGGCACTATGGGCATACCATACAACGTATAAAATGCCAACCAAAGCCACTCCTTACTCTTTAGTGTTCGGTGTTGAAGCCGTATTACCATTAGAGATTGAACTACTATCACTATGGGTAGCAATTCAGAATGATCTCACTCAAGAGCAAAATACCCACCTCAGAATGGAAGAGCTCGATGCACTTAATGAACTCAAGTTACAAGCTCAACAAAATCTAAAAATGTATTGAGAAAGAATGACAAAATCCTTTGATCATATGGTGCACCCTCGGATATTTCAAGAAGGGGAATTAGTTCTGCTGCTGAGAAGACCAATCATCCTACACCGAAGAATCGGTGACAAATTTATATCCAACTAGGAAGGCCCCTTCTTCATCAAGAAGGTGTATCAAGGAGGAGCTTATCAGTTAATCGATCTAAACGGTCAGAGGCCTATGCCGCCTATCAACGACTGACATTTAAAGAAGTATCATGCATGAAAATTTCATGTCTAATGTACTTTGTAATGATCAAAGCTTTATGTGTATAGTTATCAGTGTATGCTTACATCTATATTTTGAAATTCTTTTGTATAGCAAGAATACATTTCAAAATCCCCCATCAGACTATGGGCATTTTAAATATTTATTTGGGCCAAAAAAGCTTAAAGTCTTTCGACATCCTGAAGCTTAAGGTTCGAATTGGTATAAAAGGTTGGATCCAACAAGCCCAAATACAATCGGATTACTGGTAGCTCTGTCTACGCAACAAGCCAAAAGAAAGGTCGTAGTAGCGGAATCCTCACTTTATCAACCCGTTAGAAGGGACTGTAGGAAGAATGAAGATAAATTTGACTCGATAAGTTCAAGTGATCGTAGTTTACAAAATTCTCTTAAATGATTGGATAATCAAAGTTCCATTGGGAAGGAGGGATCTCGAGTAGCTACCGAATATTCATAGGCTCCAAATCTTCAACTACAAAGGAGAACTCCAAATCTGTCAACTTTAGTGAAATCAGCATTGGAAAGCGCATTTCCTATAGCTCAAGCCTGAAGCCTGAATGGGTGTAAGAGGTCGGATCCAACAAGCCCAAATATGGTTGAATCGCTGGCAGCTCCATCTACTCAATAAGCCATAAGAAAGGTCATAGTAGAAGAACCCCCATCTCAGCAACCAGAGGATAAAGAGCTATCAAATCCTAGCTCTCCGATCTGATGAACTCAAGTGATTTAGATTAAAGTCTTCTCAAGTGGTTAAGGATCAAGATACTACCTACGTTCAGAACTATCAACTGAATCCAGACCTGCAAATTCTTTAATTTATCTGGAAAGCATAAAGTGAGGATCGAATGAATTTTTCTTCAACAAGTCCGTCAAAGCTCATAGTAAAGGACTGAAGAAAATTATCCCAAAGTTCACACAAAGCCCAAGGCTGAACTAAAAGGGTTTTATCATCAACAAGTCCATTATGCACAAAGCTTTGGACTGATGACTTCCCGCCATCGATCTGATACGAACCTAAAAGGTTTAGGTCACCGGCATCCACCCCTTCATGAAGCTCGCCAAAGCAAGAAGCATAGGGTTGATGGAATACAAATCTCCTGACAAATCATTATCGATAAATCAGATAATCCTCCATAAATGTTTGCAGCATAAAGCATAGGGAAAAATAAATCAGTATTTCAACCATCTATTGATAAATATAAGAGATCTATGGAGAAAGAAAAATCTTAGTGTGACATCCAATCAAAATTTGGAGATCCACTAAATGAAAACCTCAACGTGACATCCAAATAAGCTTTTGGAGATCTGCTAAATGAGACCTTTATGTGACATCCAGAGTAAATATCTGGAGACCCATAGAATCAATCAACATACAACAAATATGGTTCGTTCTAGACGTGTACCACATTTTTTTTTGGGGGGGGGGGGATTTGTTGACCTCCATAAATATACCAAAAAGAATAAAAAAAATTAAAATCATACCCGGTGGATCCACAAAACATGACAAAAATCCCATCAAAATCCCTGTGCATTCGAAGCAGTTAGCGTCTCCTCACAGGATTCCCGTATGAAGCTCCTCGATCGTTGCTCTCCAAGGCCTTTAAAAGCAACCAAACCACTCTGCTTCTCAGCCT
Source organism: Dendrobium huoshanense (assembly GCA_016618105.1). Classification (NCBI taxonomy): domain Eukaryota; kingdom Viridiplantae; phylum Streptophyta; class Magnoliopsida; order Asparagales; family Orchidaceae; genus Dendrobium; species Dendrobium huoshanense. The sequence continues at coordinate 43,898,248 of CM028358.1, read as the reverse complement.
ACTTCCTGAACTCCTCCTGAGCTCCTCCATCCCCCTCTCTACTCTCCCTTCAAAGTCCCTCCCCTTACCCTTCCTCTCATCTCCCATCAAAGACCCATCTAAACCCCAGCTCCTCTTACATACCTCTCCACCTCACAACCTCTCCCCGCCATGTTTGCATGACCATTGAGAGAGAGAGAGAGAGCTTCCCCTACCTCTTCAAGAAAAGATGTATTGTGCATGTGCCCTAACCGACTCTCGACCTCTCTAGCTCTTTTGTTGTCTGCTTGATTTCACTCATTCGATGACTTTCCCTCCTGTCATTTTGGAAGTTAGAGACTTTGAGCGAAAGCAACAACAAGAGCCGCTTCCTGTGAAGGTAGCTCCCAATCATATGCTTCCTCGGCCAAATTCTCCAAAACAAATAACTTAATTCTCTATTAAGCATGTTTAAATGCTGTACAAATCTTTTTTAAGTTAATATAGTTAATTATTTTTTTAATTCTGATTAATTATTATTAATCATAAATTAGTTATAATAAATTTAATTTAATTAGAATTAGTTATTTTTAATTAGAATTAATTAATTATTATTTAAAAAAATTAATTAAGCATAATTGATTAAGTTCAATTATGATTATTATTATTTTTTTAAATTATGATTAATTACTAATTAAATATATATATTAATTATAATTAATTAAATTAGATTATAATTAAGTATTCTTAATTTTAATTAATTATTATTAATTTTAATTAATTATTATTAATTATAATTAATTATTTTAATTATAATTAATAAAAAAATGTCGTCTCCTTCCCTTGAGCCAACACCATCAACCTCGCGAAGGTATTAATTTCTAAACTCAGATCCTTGCCCTCGGAGTTAGCGGCGGACCGGAAAACCGACCATACACGTCTTTATTTTGCATGGTGAGATGGGACCCCAAGTGCGGTCCAGTGCGGTACCTACGACGAGGCGAGTAATGGCCTGAAAACCCTACTTCAATGTTCGTGGCAGACCAAAAAACTGCCCATTCATGCCTTTATTACTCGTGGTGTGATGGGACCTTGGTGCGGCACCTACGGTGAGGCGGGGTCACTCATAAATACGCGTGGTGGAAAGAAATATCACGGCCGTAGTATCCTCGTCCAAGGACACCTACCATACATTCATTTATTGCGCGTGGTGGGAAGACTCAGTTTCTTATAGTTTTCCTCTAAATGAGAGAGACGCCGGGAGGCTGCAAAAATTTTGGGTGAACATAAGATTGTACCCGGACTTGATTGAACTCAAAAGAATAATAGGAGACTTGCAAGCTTGGATATCGAAACAAAATGAATTTAACTTGAACCATAATAAACTCAAAACTTGAATCAAGTGCTCAAAATTTGATTTGAACTCAAATTGTATAATATCAAGTGGAACCTCAACTTGCAAGGATTCAGAGAACTTGAACAAGTCTTTGAACACAAAGAACTTGGACTTGAAATGAGCCTAGACATCAAACTAAAAATGTGATACACGATACGATATTTAAAGTGAGATCATATTTGGTGATTTAATATGTCCAAATCAAATGCAAGAAAGCACATATAAGACTTACAACGAATGTAGAGCCTCACTCACAAATCAAGATGAAGAATCATGCAATCAAGTGCAAGTTAGTGATCAAATGGAGTAGTCGGAAACTTTCAACTTGACATGTTTACAATCAATGGCAAATAAAGGATAATCATCTCAATTTGAATGAATACACTAATAAACATGCAAGTGGGATGATGATCTGCTGACATAATATGTTTTGGGGAGTTGTAATGGGTATAACTTGAATACAACAATCAAACTCCAAGAAGATACATGAAAGAAAATGATCAAATGCAAATGAACAAGCAATATGAATAGGCAATTTGGTTATAGAGAATGCTCTAGGACTTCTAATTTACATCGAAACAATGTAAAGCCAGTGGTGTTGATATCAGTCAGCCTACAAATCTATGTAAATAAGTCTTAAGGCAATAAGAGGTGGAGCCATTAATGGATGCGATTGTTGACATGCAAAGAAAGCAATGGTCCACCAATTAAATATACTTAAAGAAGTTGTGATGCACATCAACTTGGTTGCTTGGACTGATGACTGAGGTTGTCTATTAGAGAATAACAATAACTAAAGTGTTATAAGTGCGAAAAATCATAGGCGGATACAAATACATATATTAAGTAAGAACCAAACCACCTGTAGCTCATACACAACTGATGTCATTTAAGTGTAAACCAATACACTATACTCCCTCAAATGGCAACAACCGACACATATGAAGAAATAGATGGTAAGAAATTACCTCAAATGCAAATAAAAATGCTTGTGAGTAGTATTAAAGATCTGTAATACATACAATCTCCCTAAGAACATGGATGTATGTATAAAATGTCATTTATGGGTAGATACAGAAAGGCTTTAGTGAATGCAGTATCCTGTAGTCAATTTCAGCATGTAAATAAATACATCTACCTACCTACATGAACCAGTGGCGAATGTACTAAAAAGACCAAAGACTATCATAAAATATATGAAGAATATAACAAGTGCAAGCTCCTACGATCCAAGACAGGAGATTTGTTAGTGCACTATGATCCACCTACATAAAACCAAAAGTAGTGCATGACAGTCTACTTGTACAACGCAATAATTAACTCAATTCACAAGCTATTATGCCACGCCACCTGACCCGCAACCTCCATGCAACCTAACAGAAGGCATTTACAAATATTTGAAAAATACCCATACATGTGTACTATAGCTTGTATATACATAGGTACACTAAAACGGGTATAAACTCAAACACTCGCATGGGCCCCGACGAGCATGTTATTAGTACATACATGATATATAGGGATTCTGTGCGGGTCGACAAGTGAATCCAAGTTCGAACCCGATCATTCTATGAGGATCAATAGGAGTTGATAGAGTTCGAACCATCAAATAAATATACAGTTGTGACGACCGATATATTTATTTTAATATATTCATATTAGGCATTCAAAGCCTAAAATTAATAGAATTCACTAACAAAGACATAAAGCCTACGAAACCTGATCCTCTGTTGACATCTAGACAGAGTTGACAAGGTTCAAACTAAAAATGAAAATGCTCCCAAACACCCTGATGATGGCCGTGTTGAACGAAGATCTCAACTGGAGGGGTGATTCAAATATTTTTTTAAATGCCATCCAAACTCCACTTAAATATCCAAAACCCTACAAATCATCCAAAATCCAAAAATCCCAAATTCCCAAAAACCAAAAATATTTAAAAATTGAAATCCAATCATCAAATGCTTAAAGCAAAATCCATCCACCCACCATAATAGTTTGCCAAAGTGAACAAATCAAAAACTACTTCTACTCACAAAGAGCCAAATGCATAGTCAAAAATATTACTAGGATCTATTCTCAAATAATCTCATGCCTGTAAGGACGTGATATGTGTCCTCTAACCGACGGTTTTACTACCAAATGGTACCACAGGATAAACGGTTATGACCCGGGGCCCTCTGAACAGAATAGTTTTACCATCAAATGGCACCATGAAATACCGGTTATAGCTAGAGCCAATACGCTCCTTATTGACTTCAAATCCTTGAGATATGAATCAATAGGATATGATCGATAAGGCACAAAGCCCTCTGTTAGCCAAGGTGGATTCAAATTTATCCCCTTAGGTAAATATTCATTCTATGTCTACAAGGTCCCCTGGACGAAGCAACCCATGGCTGCTGACAAGGATCCTTCTGTCAGGTTGGGTCGACTACCTTCTCTGACTAAGTAGACGAGGGACCACGATGGCCTGGGATGATGGAATCATGAGATCTTGATCAGGTCCATCATCCATTTCCCCACCATCCGCTTTAAGTGCAAGGTGGTGAAATTTTCAATTTTAAATATCAAATATCCAAATCTTCCAATCCTTCAAATTCTTAAATTTCCAAACCTCTAAACACCTCAAATCTCAATACCCAATGCTGGTACTATATGCTTGATAACACGTATTTCTACGTATCTGATTGACGACTAGCATTAATCGAAAGTTCTCTCGAATTACCGGGAGGGGTAATTAACTATAGGGGATTGCGCCTATACGAAACCAGAACTCTAATTATAAAGTCCTTTCAAAATGAGGGCGAAATCTCTCGGTAGTGTCTTATCTGCAAACCCATCTGCCTTCCAAAATTTACCCCGAAACTTAGTCCGTTAAAACTCCTCTCGCCAAAGAAAAAGCACAATCATTGCAGGTGGAAGCCGGGGCCAAATTTTTGGAGCCCACAGTCGCTAGTCCATAGCCATGGGTGATTTCTTTCAAGTAGACTTAAACTTCATTTTCATGTGCTGATGAAGTGTTACCTTGTTATAGCTATAATTCTTTCCTCTCTCTATTTACAATATAAGTTCATGCTTGTTGATCTGAATGGAATGTTTTGGCTTGTTGTATTTGGTGGGCTATTTATGGCGGTTATTTTCCTGGTTTTATTGGTTGATTACCTCCTCATTGTTTTATAAATCGATGATTCTGCTTCGTGTCAGGTTTGGTTTTCTCTCGTTATGCCTTTTTTCATTGGAGCATTGTAGTTCTGCCTGTTCGTTGTGTTCTTGTGGGTTCTCTTATTTGGTTCAATTTTCTGTGAATCTTTCTTTCTTTGTGGTGGGAGTTTTTTCTTGTGATGCCATTCCTCTGTTTTGGGGTTTCTGTTGTTGGTTCGTTGGCTGCTACATCTAGTTGTTATTTGTTTTCTCGGTGCAGGGGATTTGCTAGTTTGTTTGTTGTATAAGCCTATGGGTTTGTCTGTATTTTTATCCTTGCTAATGTTTGGTGTTTTTCCATATTCTGGGTATACAATGAGGTTTGTTTTTGTTAGCATTTCCTCACTTTTTTGTCTGTCTTTTGTTTTTCTTTTTCGCAGGATGTATGTTGTGCTTATATCCTGGATGCTCTTCATGTATATCAAGGCATGGCTTTGGGGAAATTTCATCTTCTATTATTTTGTGCTTGCCTTTTTGCCAACCGGCTACTTATTTTGAATAAATTTTTGTAACTTAGTTTGGGATCTTGTGCCATATAGGTATTCCTTTTCTCTTTATTGTAGCTCTTTGAGAAGTAGTGGGTTTTGATTCCTTTTAAAGACCTTCTAATTTTAACTTTTGATGATATAAAACCTTGCCCATAATTGGGCTTTTTAGTCTGTATTTTTTCAAAATATTTTTCAATATATATATATATATATATATATATATATATATAGACAAAGCTCCCAACCAACATATTAAGATGAGCTGTGTTTTATTGATATATTTAAAAAGGGAAAAACTATTACAAACCTTAATAATGAAACTCACTTAACAGTAAAACAAACACATCTAATATATATATATATAATCTACTTTCCTCATCAAAATACTATGGATGAGGTTTCAGTCACCTCTCCGATTATCAAAGTTGAGAAACTTTCCTGATCAAAATACCATGGATCCAAATCGCTACGATTCCTCGTACGAAATGAAAAGTAGTACGGAGTTTCGGTCAAGTCCCACAAAAAATCAATCTTCTTCCTCTCCATATGGAGCACAGCGTTCCCTCGAAGTTGAAACTTTGTCTTCGCTCGGCACTCCATCTTCCCATCAATGAACAAAACCAAAATCGCATTGTCATCTTCAACAAACTCATCCACTTGTATCGCAACGCTGTGTTCGACGCCATCTGGTTCAAATCGAACTGAAGAAGTGGAGTATAAACCGTTCTCTTTTTGGAGATTCAACGATTGATGCAACCTCAATGACGGGTCGGGGCGGCGAAAATAATCAAAGGTGTATCTCAGCCTGCTCATTGTGGTTTACAGAGAGCTAACTTCTTTACGTTTTAACCGAAGTTTTGGTGTTGATTTATAGAGCTCTAACCGAACCTAGGATCAAATAAATTTGTTTAATATTTAGTAATTTGAGATATACGTAAAAATATATATGGGAGGCAAGTATTATGATTGAACGTTATTAGCTTTTATATTAGGAAGAAAATCTGCATGGTATATTAGACCCACTGTTAAATATGGATAGTAATTTAATATTAAATGGAAATTAATTAATATAAATATACGGAATTAAAGTCGGTTCACATGAATTTGTGGATTATTTTCTAATGAACATCTTTTATTTTGTTTTTTATTTATATTTTAAGAAAAACTATGATACTTTGTAAGAATTCTCATTTAGGTAATGTTTTCATTGTCTGCGTCTATTTTTTTTTTAGGGGGGGAGAATTTGCGTCTAATTTTGTAGTCCTACTTAGAGGAGTTTAGAGTCAATGTTGTCAGATCATTAGAAGTTTAGAACTAAATCTATTTTCCCTCTTAGTGATAATTTTAGCACGTGTAGTTTCTTTCATGAGTTCTAAATATATATTTATAATAATAATAATAATAATAATAATAAATTTTACTTATGTTATATGTGTATGAATTTATTTAATTGACTCATAAATCTTTGTAATGAAAAAACAATCTTAACAAAACAAATTCAGGCCAAATATCAATGATCCATCTGAACCCTACAAAAAGAAGGAAAGTTTTGATTACCAAACACCCTCCGGTTGTTCCAATGCTGTGAATCTGTCAAATGAACCAGATTCAATTCCCCATAATTTTATTCATTAATTTTTTCAAATATTATACTGTTCTTGATATATAAACAATTGTACTGTTATCTATCATGCAAACATTGTTTTTTTTTTCCTTCTATAAACTTAAAACATGGAATGAAAAAGGCAAAATATAAATTTATTATTATTTTCGACCATATATAATCATTATTCCTAAAAGTTAAACAAATTGACTTGATTCTCAGATAAAATTGATGTTATATAAATTAATATCTAATTAAGTATTTTTTACAATTTATACATAACGTAGCTTTCTCTTTCAATCACAATGAAAAGCTTTATCAATATATGCTCAAGTACAGACGTCGTGAATTCTCATGTATATCATCACCATCCTTCGGAGCCTCGTCATGATTTTCCTGTGCCTGAACCTCGTTTTGCAGAACATAAAATCCATATAAGAAGGAATGGTGGCGTATTCACTGCCCCTAAAGCTTGTTTCTCGCCTTATGGTAAACAACACAACGTTCAGATAATTGTGAAGGAAAGTGAAGAAGGTGGGATATTGAGGTTGGATATTGATGGAAAGAAAGAATTTGAGGTGGGAACAAGACGAGGATTTCGAGGTAATGCGGAGGTTTATGTTGATGGAATGGCGGTTGACTTTTGTTGGGATCTGATTCAATGTCCGATAAAATTTTCATTCCGTACGAAGGTTGGAGGTGAAGACACTACTCGATGGTCTGAGATTTATGGGGAGTCCAGCAACAGGCGTGAGGCCGGCTACTATTCACTTTTGATGTTTGGTATGGTTTGATCGATTGATTTTAGTTGGTTGGATTAGTTTATTATGCTAACAGAGTTAGAACATCTGTCATGGCATTTCAATTCTGTATGGTCGTAACGTCGAGTGAATTTTTATTATTAATGTTTGTAATAATTTGCTTAAGTGTTTTTTTTTTTTTTTTTGAAACATTTAGGTCTATTAAGAAAAACTCACACAAATCACATACGTGAGTCCAGAACCTACGACCTCTTAGTTGATAATCAAATTTATAAATTAACAGACCAATATGAGTTGTATAATTTGCTCAAAGGTTAATTAAAATATGGATTGATTGTTTAAAGAATTTAAGACTTGGAGTATTTGTATTTTTTATGACTAACTATGTGAACTATTACTATAAAGGAGAAAGTCTGGGATTTCAACAGATTTCTGTTGGTTTTTTTTTGAATTTCTTCGTCTCTTGAATTTTTGCGGTTTGTTCGGGCTTCGCTTTCTGGCCATAGCTCCGGTGGACTTGTCGCCGGTGACGTCCACATTGGCCACTCGTGGTGTCAATGGAGGGTAAACGCCTTCCTTCTACGGAAGCGTGGGCGAATTACAAGAAGGTTCTGACTATTCCATTGAGGCCATCTTCTGATGTCTTTAATGGAGGTTCTAGAGCTCTTGATATGTTCAACAACCAAATCAAGGGGTTTAAAGAAGGAGCATTAGTGATCAATGAAGGAGGACTAGCAAAGAAGTTAATTACCATCTCTGTTCCCGGCAAAGGAAAAGAGATCATGAAGGGAGATGGATTTTCCAACCCGAAAAACTTAAATCTAAAGTTTTATATATGTGATTTTAAAGATGAACTTAAACTGGAAGCTTCCACTTCATATGGTTTGAATGTTCACTCCAACAATTTTTCTAAATCTATTTTGCTTCCATTCACCCCTGTTCGAAAGGTGAATTTTGAATCTCCACTGAAGGGAGTTGATAGCGCTCTTGAAGACAAGCTGATTCAAGATATGCTGCAAAAGGATTTGACTGAGAATTCTAAGAAGAACAATTTGGAGGCTCATGAGATAAATCAACGGCCTGTTATGAAGAAGAACAATGTAGTTGTTCACTCTGCCTGGGCGAAGAAGGAAAATATCAATGTGGAGAATATGGAACTTGGAACTTTTCTATCAGATGACAGCTTGATGGTTAAACTTCATGCTGAAAAAGAGTTTGAAAACTCCAGAAGGCTTGAAAGAGCAATTGTTGTGAAGGTGTTTGGAGATAACATATCATTTCAATCAATATGTATTGATCTAAGAAGACAATGGAGCATCTTTGGAAATTTCCATATCACAGGCTTAGGCCTAGGCTGGGTGTTATGCTCTTTTAAAAATGCTAATGTGCTAGAGAAAATTTTAACTGGAGGACCTTGGTTTGTCAAAGGTCAAGTGGTGGGATTAGACAAGTGGACAGCTTCTTTTAATCCTACTTCCTTAAAAGGTATTTCAGCTCCATTATGGATAAGGCCACCCAATTTACCTCTTCAATGCTGGGATGAAGTAAATATATGCAGGATAGCATCTCTAGTGGGCAAACCTTATCTCCTTGATAGAAATATGTTCAAATGGAGTAGAAGAGAATTTGCAAGAATATGTGTCTGTGTTCCATTAGATATGAAACTGCCAACTTGTGTATGGGTGGAAGGATTGATGGGTAAATTTTTTCAAAGAATTGAATATGAGGGTGTTTCAAAAATCTGTATTGGTTGTGGTAAAATAGGCCACATTTGTCAGAAATGTGATGAACAAAAAAATCTCAATGGAATTCATACATATGATGTTGTGGTGGACAATTCAGCTCTGAATAAATCAACAAAATCATTTGGCACAAATCAACCTGATGTGGCAGATGGATATGGGCCCTGGACACAAGTAAACTATGTTAAAAGGAGACATAGAGTGGATGCTGCAAAGAAAAACTTATTCAAAAAATCAGCTGTTCCTATGAAGAAGGTTTTTGTCTCCAAAATTGGCATAGGCATTACTAAGAAAACTGTTGATCCAGAAGGTAATATCATGAAGCTAAATTTGGAATTACCTAATTCCAATCTTAAAATAGTGGAAGTAGAAAAAACTAGAGATACTGTTGAAAATCAACAATATGAAATTATTGAAGACATTCAGACAGAGGTTATTATAAATGATTCAGCTATCTTGGTTCTTATTAAATTTGATGTGCTATCCAGCCTTGAGGAAATGAATGCTACGGGGAATGTGGAACAAAATATGGAGAAAATGGTTGTAAATGATACTAAAGAGGGTGAAATTATTGGATGTAACATATCTAACATGGAGGATGTTGAGTCTAGTGAATAGGTTGTTAAACCTAAGTTATTGTCCCACGGCTATCAAGAGGGGGGGGGGGCGGTGGTGAATTGGTAGTTAAAAATTATACCTCTTTTGGATGAGTTGAACCAAAAATAACTTTAGTGAATTTTTATAAAAAAAAAAGTTTTTCAACCACAACTTTTTAAACAGTAAAATGCAGAAAACAAAAAAAATAAACGACACAAGATTTATAGTGGTTCTATCTAAACCTGACCTATATCCACTCCCCAGAGGCACCCTCTGAGTATTGCACTAATACCAATAGTGTCTCTCCTTTTGCACCCATAGCAAGGAGGATAAGCCTTTACAAACACTCTTTCAACCACTACCCGGTGCGGCAGAGAACCATCATCCTTTTACACTACCCCCAGTGTTGGCAAAGAACCGTACGTCATTTCACACTCTCCTAGTGTGGGCAGAGAACCCTTCATCCTTTTACACTCTCCTATTGTGGGCAGAGAACCCGATCTCCTTGACAGATCTTCTCACAAGAAATCTAGAAAGAAGAAAGAAAAGAGTGAAGTAATCTCAAATCACAAGTAGGAAATCTTACCTTTGAACACCAACTAAAGCCTTCATGCTCTAGTGGTAGAAATCCTTCTTTAAAAGCTCTCACTCACTCTCTGCTTGAGTCTTCTTTCAATAGGCATGAAGATCAATGACCAAAAAGATTTGGTGGCAGTCTAATTTGGACTATATATAGGAAAGACAAGAAAAATTGCACAAAAACTTCAAATTTTCAATTATGTACGCAGTGGATCGTCCCATACGATCGTGAATCGTCCCGGACAATTTTACGTAAAGTGTCGGAAATGATCCTAATGTATATTGGTATGAACTATGTTCGTACACGATTATTATCCCGTACGAACTAGGTTCGTCCGGTACGAAACAGTTATTCCATAGGTCGGTTTCCAAATCCCTACAGGACGTAACCAACTGAGGTAAGTCAGTTCGATTCATCCTGGGACGAACAAGTTTCATCCTGGATGATTTTAAACAAAGAGTTTCATCTAGGAACGAAGGGTAATTTCATCCTGTACGATTTTAAATAGAGAGTTTCGTCCAGAGACGAACCATGCATTTCGTCTGGACGAACAGTGCAACGTGAGAATCCAGAGGAGTTCATCCCGGGATGAATATTAAATTCGTTTGGACGATTAGAACTTAGAAAAATTTTCTCACTACCTGTTCGATCCATTGCTCTTCCGAGGGGTTAATTGTTGACATGATCGTCCCGTACGAACTATGTTCGTCCCGTACGATCAGTTCACAAAAATTATTCCCCAATTTGTGTGTGTTGTTAATATTCACTCAATTACAATCACTCCCTCTCAATTCTAAAACATTTTTAAAGCTTTTAATTTACAAATGATTCGATGCTGAATTTGATTTTAAGTTTTCATAGTTTGGAGTTGATTTTCCTGAAATGTTAGTACACACTAGAGCAAAAACAAATCTTTCAAAAAGTGTTAGGAGATATCTATACATAAAAAAATAATATTTGAAATCATCAAAATAATATAAGTTGCAATAATATAAAATATGTAAATAGCATCTCTCTTAACAATCTCCCCCTTTTTGATGATAACAAAACAATTATTATTTGTAGGATTTTAAATTCTAAGAAACTCCTAAACTCCCCCTGAATTGATGAATATATGAAAAATAAGGAGGCATAAATTAAAAAAATTTATTTTAAATTTTTTTTATTCAAAATAAGAAACATGCAAAACACACAACTACAATAATGACAAACATAAAAAGGACTATAAAAAACAAACAATACAAAACAAACAATTTCTCCCCCTTTTTGACAACAGTAAAAAGTGAAGAAGAAAAGAAGTCGTGAAATGTAAGCAGAAGTATGAAATTCATTTGATAATTTAATCTTGAAAGTGATTGAAATAAGGTATGCAAATAAAATTAAAATATTAGAGAAATCATAGAATTTAATATAATTTAAAAAGTGATATAACATAGATAATAAAAAAAATTTATCAAAGACATGAGTCAATTTAGACATTAAGATAAAGGAAATCATTGCACTAAGGATGAATAAAAAATTTGATATTTCAAATTTCAATGTCAATTATAAATGAACATAAGATCAATTTGAATTAAGAGATTAAAAGAGTCTGGAAAGAAGTAACTACTACATGTGGCGCTTTGAGCATCTTTTTCAATTTATGGCATATTTTTGTGCATCTTTTTCAATTTTATGGCACATTTTTGTGCATCTTTTTACTTTGGACTTACTTCGTGCCTCTTTTTTTTTATTGTAAACTTTTGTGCAATTCTTTTGATTTTTGTACATTTGTACAATTTTCAGGAGTAATTGAATTCTTTTCGAAATCAATAATCTAAAATTTTAAATATTTTCTAAGTGCATATATACTATTTGAAAAGAGAAATACAAAATAAGAAAACATCTAAATTGCAATAATAATATTAAAGATAATGCAGTATAAATAAGAGACATGAAATTAAAAATCCTAATAATATCAAGTTATAAGCATCACTTAAATTTAAAATAATTAGATTTTCTAATGAAATTAATTTTAATTTATAATTTAGGTTAAAGCACTATTAAGTTTAAAAAAAATGAATATCATAAAGTCTAACACATATTTCAAAAATAATTAAACAATAAAACATTGGAACATATATTGATATCAAATAAAGATATTACAATTTTACGTCCTAGCTATCAATAATAACATTACTAAAACAAGGAAAATACAACCATCTAAAAGAAATCACTTAACACATGAACTACAAAGAAACACAGAACAAACATAACAATCATTCAGATGTACCCTGATCTGAAGGAGGAGGTGGTGGTGTTGCACCAAAGAAGTTGAAGTAACTTCTCATTATAAGCATGTTGGTATATATGTTATTTACCTGATCACGCATAAATCCCACATCTTGATTGTACTGAATATCCTACTATTATAAATGAGTTTTAATTTGATCAAACCTTTGATCAAAATGAGCCTCTAAATTGTGAAATCTTTGAACCAAATTATGATAATTTTGTTCAGTAGCAGATGTAGGTTCAGTTTCTTCTTCTGTTTCACTCAGAGCAACATGAGTTTTTCTAGGCTCTTCCTTATTGAAGATAGCTCTAAAGGATGCATTATTGTAGTAGAGTGGTTCTTCAAAATCTTGTTCTGGAAGAATCAAATTATACTTTATATTAAAAATATAGACAATCAGATGTCATAAGGCTATGTTCTTCTTTCTTTTATGATCAACATGACCAATATCAGAAAGGTTATAAATATAATCAATTAGGAGTTGGGCCTCATCTATATGTTGTCTGGTCATTATCAAGAAGGTAACAATAGAAAGAAGAGGTGTGATATTGTCTCTATCACCAGCTTTAGGTATAATAGAAGTTCTAAATACGTGCTGGATGATACGGGCATCACGAACTAAAGTTCCTACCTTAGGTAAATGATCCTTAAAGTTTACTCCTCTAATCACTCGATTTACTTCAGTCCAAATAAAATTTGTGGAGGTTAAGGTGTGTGCTCTTAATCCTTCAGTCCTTAAGTTTAGGAAGATACCAAGGTTAACCTTGGTGATTTCAATTTTTTTTAAAAAAATAAAGGAACTGATGACAAAATGGTCGGAGTTGAAAGACATGTTCGCCAAAAAATAATGAAAGGTTTCTTTGTTGTAGAAGTGTACTAAGGTGAGGATTAAGTCAAATTAAGTAGAGGTAAACAAGTGTATTACCTTAAAAGTTAATTCTTCCTATAGGAGTACTCTAGATGGGGTAATTTTTACGGAGACAAACCTAACATAGGATTCTTTATTGGCTTTAGAAAGGAAATTTTTAGAAGTGTTTCTTGGTGGACCCTTAGTCAAATACTTTTAACGCTTGCTAGAACTAGCCATTGAAAGATCTCAAGAGAAGAAAGGTTTGAAAGAGATGTGTGAAAGTGTCTGTTTAGTAAAAAAAAATTTCGTTCGTCCCGTACGAACAAATTTTGTATGGACGAACGAATGAGTCAAAAAAGAAACGGCTTTTCGTAAACACACAACTTACTAAGCGTTCTTTCATACACGCTTTTGACGAAAACGATCGTATAGACGAACACGTGTTCATCCGGATGATCCGAATTCAATTTGTTTTAATGGTAGTTGAAAACCGTCCCCCTCTATGAACCGACATGTATTCGTCTGGACGAACCAAAGGTTCGTACAAACGAAGTTCATATTAAAAACTGTCTTATCCATTCAACTGTTGCATTCACTCATCCCGTCGTTTGAAAAATATTTCATCCCGGGCGATCGTACAGATGAATTACATTAAAACGGTTCAAAATCACACAGTTTGTCATACTACACAAATCATCCCGTACAAAACATTTTCGTCCCGGACAATGATGACCACAAATTTACATTTTTACACTCAAAACAAAAACAAATAAAAATATACAAGATAATACTTAAACACAGACTTTTTAAGAAGAAAATATCACATAAACAAACTAAAAAACACAATGAACACAAAAAATATCAATATTGCAGAAAACATTTTTATCTAAGCATTTAAATCAATCACTACATGCCTTGTTCTTAATGTACTGAAAGTATCAAAGGCTAAAGGTTTTGTAAAAATATTTGTATATTAATTTTTAGTTGAAACATGGGTAAGTTCAATTTCTCCCTTGGATACATGATCCCTTATGAAATGATGCCTTATGTCAATGTGTTTGGTTCTTGAATGTTGAATAGAATTTTTAGAAATGCAGATAGCACTAGTGTTATCATAATAAATTGGTATAGTATCTATAGTTAATCATAAATCAATCAACTGTTGTTTAAACCAAAGTACTTGTGCCACATAACTTCCTAAGACAATATATTCAACTTCAGTAGTAGATAGGGCCACTGAATTTTGTTTTCTACTAGACCATGAAACTAATGAATTTCCAATGAATTGACATGTTCCAGAAGTGCTTTTCATATCCACCCTACATCCTGCAAAGTTACAATCTGAATAACTAATAATTTCAAAAGAAGAGCTAAACCTAGGATACCAAATTCCTAAGTTTTGAGTTCCTAGCAAATATCTTAAAATTCTTTTCACTGCTGTCAAATGTGACTCTTTTGGATCTGATTGAAATCTAGCACACAAGTAAATACTAAACATGATATCGGGTTGGCTAGCAGTCAAGTAAAGTAAAGATCCAATAATCCCTCTAAATTTCTTTTGATAAATGGATTTTCCCTTAAGGTCCTTATTCAACTGAACTGAGGAACTCATTGGTGTACTAACAGGTCTAGCATTATCCATTTTATATTTTTTGAGGATATCCTTAACATATTTAGATTGGCTAAGAAATGCACCTTCCTCAAGTTGCTTAATGCTAAAGCCTAGAAAGTAATTTAAGTCTCCAATTAGATTCATTTCAAATTCACTACTCATTGTTTTAGAAAAATCATTACAAAGATTTTTATTTGAAGATCCAAAAATAATATCATCAATATAAATTTGAACAATTAGTATATCCTTTCCAAATTTCTTCAAAAAGAGAGTTGTATCCACACTTTCTTTTTCAAAAGATTTTTCAAGTATGAATGTGCTCAACCTCTCATACCAAGCCCTAGGTGCCTGTTTTAATCCATATAATGTCTTTTTTTTTTAACTTAAAAATATGATTTGGATTTTTTGAATTTTCAAAACCTGGTGGTTGTTCTACAAAAACATCTACTTCAATTACCCCATTTAAGAAGGCACATTTCACATCCATTTGATATAATTTGAATCCTTTAAAACAGACAAAGACTAGCAAAATCCTAGTTGTTTCAAGTCTGGCTACAGGGGCAAAAGTCTCTTCAAAATCAATCCCTTCAATCTGATTATACCCCTTAGCAACTAATCTAGCTTTATTTCTAATGACTACACCTGAGTCATTCATTTTTTTTTGAATACCCACTTAGTTCCAACAACACTTTGATCTTTTGGCATTGAAGTTAATTCCCAAACTTTATTTTTTACAAATTTATTCAACCCTTTTTGCATGGCCAATATCCAAAATTCATCAGAAAGTGCTTGATCAATATTAGTGGGTTCTATAGTTGAAATAAAGGCAGAATGATTGACTTCCTTATTTAATTCATGCCTAGTTCTAACACCCTCACTAGGTTCACCTATAATCAATTCCCTTGAGTAGTTTTTAGAAAATATCAAATCTCTAGGCAAAGGGTTTTCTCTCTCCAAATTCTCTTCCACATTTTCTTCCAAATTTTTTCTATCAATTTTTTGGGAGTTATCCTCAATCTCATCTTCAATAACATTTGGCTCTTCTAAATTTCTAGATTCATCAAATACGATATGTGTGGTCTCTTCAATTACCAAAGTTTTTTTATTGAATACCTTATAAGATTTTCCAACACTTGAGTATCCAACAAAAATTCTTTCATCTGATTTTGGATCAAATTTTCCTAAGGCAGATTTTTCATTATTATGAATGAACACCTTGCAACCAAAAATATGCAAATGAGACAAATTAGGTGTTCTACCTTTTAGAAACTCATAGGGTGTTTTATTTAATTTAGATCTTACATTCACCCTATTCAGAATATAACAAGCAGTGCTAACCGCCTCAGCCCAAAAATATCTAGGAAGTGAGTATTCTGCCAACATTGCTCGGGCGGCTTCTATTAATGTTCTATTTTTTTTTTTCGACTACCCATTCTGCTGAGGGGTTCTAGGTGTAGAAAAGTTATGATCAATTCCTTTCTCCTTATAAAAATCTTCAAATCTTTCATTCTCAAACATAATTTTCTTTGAATTCAAATCAAAAAATTTCTAAATTCCTCAAATGATTCACTCTTATGAAATAGAAATCTAACCCAAGTGAATCTTGAGTAATCATCCACAATAATAAATCTGTATACCTTTCCTCCTAGACTCACAGTTCCAACTGGTCCAAAAAGATCCATGTGTAAAATTTCTAATGGTTTACTAGTCCTATGATCCTTATTGGACTGAAAAGATGACTTCACTTGCTTTCCTAATTGACATGCTTCACAAAGGTGGTCCTTAGTAAAGTCTAGTTTTGGTATACCTCTTACTAAATTCTTTTGGGTAATCATCCTAAGGTTTATAATGCTAGAATGACAAAGTCTCCTATGCCAAAGCCATGACTCATCAGAAACAGTTTTCAAACAAAAAGCAGGAGTCTGAATGCAATTTAAATCTAGCATATAAACATTATTTATCCTTTTATCATTTAAAACATCTTTACCATTTAGGCTTAATATGCAGCTAGTAGGAAAAAATTTTACACTATAACCCTTATCACATAGCTGACTTATACTTAACAAATTATACTTTAAGCCTTCAACTAATAACACATTATCTATAAAAAAGTTTTTAAGATTTCCAATCATATCTGATCCAACCACCTTCTTTGTGGTATTATCTCCAAGTGTAACCTTGCCTCCACTCTTGGATTCCAGCGTTATAAATTGAGCAGTATCTCCAGCTATATGCTTTGCACATCCACTGTCCATGTAACATATGCTCTCACGAGGTCTTTTGTGAGAGCGACCCTGCAAAAATATCAAATGTTAGACCTGGGAACCCAAACAAGTTTGGGTTCTCCTTTTGACAATTTATAATCAGATGCATGTATGATATGTCTAGGTTTATGCATCTTAGGTCTTCACACCAAATTAGTTTTCATCTTCAAAGTACATGTGTGAGCTATATGTCCAAGCAATCCACGATTATTACATTTAACATTAGGAAATGGATTTCTAAGTCTTTTACCCTTTATTTGTCTTCTAAGGGATTATATATATTTAGGATAAAATTTAGGATTTATAAAATCTTCAAGTTTGGGGGTATCCTATTATCCTCGAGAGATTTTATTTTCAACTTATAAAATGAATTCATATCTTCCAAGATTCGATTTGTATAATTGATTCGATATGTTTTGCTCTATGATTCATCCTTAAATTTTTTAAATTCTTTTCAAGATCATTATAGGACGATTTTAAATTCTCAAGATTTTTATTAAAGTCATCAAATTCATTAAGTAGTTTCATGTGGTTGTCATCTATTATGGTGTGATCTGTCCTAAGGATTTCATGTTCTTTTTGAATTTCTTCAAATTTTAAACTTAGACTAGCATGCATTTTCTTCATTTTCTTATATGCAGCATGCATGCCTTCAGAAACTTCAAATAATTCATCATAAGTTAAGTCACTTACCTCTTCTTGATCTGAATGATCAAGACTATCTGCCATCAAGTAAAGATTGGTGACTTCTTCTTCTGTTTCAGTCTCTAATGAATCTGAAGTTGAGTCCGCCCAGAAAGCTCTTTGAAACTTCTTTTTTCCATTCTTTACAATTGGTTTCTCCTCTACCTTTTTCTTGCTAGGAGTGGCTTTGAGTTTTGTGCAAACAATTTTAATATGACCAGGTTTCCTGTATTCATAGCAAATTACTTCATTAGAAACCTTGCCATTTCTATTAAATTTATCTCTATTTCATTGTTGGCGTGTCTTTTGTTTCCTTTTTAGAAAGTTTCTAAATTGTCTAGTCATTAATACAATGTCGTCTTCATCCTCAGGTTGTGAGTGTTCACTCTTAGACTCTTCCACTTTTAGTGATATGTTCTTTTCCTTTCGTGGTTCACCTGCATCAATCTTTCTTTGGCTAACTCCTTGCTCATAAGAAATAAGTGAACCAAGAAGATTGTCAATTGAATAAATATTTAGATCTTTATACTCTGTAATTATAGTAATTTTAGCATCATAAGTAGTAGGTAAACAACGAAGAATCTTATTAACCATTACAGCATTCGTTAGTTCCCTACCAAGTGCATACAAAGAGGTGACTATTTGAGTAAATCTTGTGTACATATCAGAAATGGATTCATTAGGTTTCATGCAAAATAGTTGATAATCATGCAACAAGATATTAAGTCTAGATTTTTTAACCTCATTAGTCCCCTCATATATTATACAAAGTCTATCCCATATGTCCTTTCTACTTTTGCAAGTGGAAACCCGCATATAGTCTTCAGATTTTAAAGCACAAAAGAAACTATTCAAACATTTAGTGTTTAGTTGTGCTAAGGCACATTTTTCTACAGTCCAGTCTACAAAAGGTGTTTCAACTCTAACTCCATCAACTAATCTAGTTGGTTTTGTATATCCTTCCTGGACTAAGATCCACATACGATAATCAAGTGATTGTAAGAAGGTAGACATGCGTGTTTTCCAAAAATTAAAAGGTATATTGTCAAACGGTGGAGGTCTAGTAATAGAGTAACCCTCATCTGTGTTTTGGTTTCCAAATATAGCCATCTACGTTAATAAAAAAGTAGTTTAAACTTATGATTTTGAAATAAAGCTATAGTACCACTTGTTGAGTCTAGTGAATATGTTGTTAAACCTAAGTTAATGTACCACGGCTATCAACGGGGGGGTGAATTGGTAGTTAAAAATTATCCCTCTTTTGGATGAGTTGAACCGAAAATAACTTTAGTGAATTTTTATTAAAAAAAGTTTTTCAACCACAACTTTTTAAACAGTAAAATGCGAAAAACAAAAACGACACAAGATTTATAGTGGTTCGGTCTAAACCAGACCTACATCCACTCCCAGAGACACCCTTTGAGTATTGCACTAATACCAATAGTGTCTCTCCTTTTATATCCACAGCAAGGCGGAGAAGCCTTTACAAACTCTCTTTCCACCACTACTCGATGCGGCAGAGAACTGTCATCCTTTTACACTATCCCTAGTATTGGCAGAGAACCATCCATCCTTTCACACTCTCCTAGTGTGGGCAGAGAAACCTTCATCCTTTTACACTCTCCTAGTGTGGGCAGAGAACCAGATCTCTTTAACAGATATCCTCACAAGAAATCTAGAAAGAAGAAAGAAAAAATGAAGTAATCTCAAAACACAAGTAGGAAATCTTACCTTTGAACACCAAGTAAAGCCTTCACGCTCCAGTGGAAGAAATCCTTCTTTGAAAGCTCTCACTCACTCTCTGCTTGAGTCTTCTTTCAATAGGCATGAAGATCAAGGACCAAAAAAATTTGGTGGCAGTCTAATTTAGACTATATATAGGAATGACAAGAAAAACTGCACAAAAACTGCAAATTTTTAATTTTGTATGCAGTGGATCGTTCCGTATGATCGTGGATCATCCTGGACGATTTTACTTAAAGTGTCAGAAATGATCCTAATGTATATTGGTACGAACTATGTTTGTACATGATTATCATCCCGTACAAACTAGGTTCATCCGGTATGAAATGGTTATTCCATAGGTCGGTTTCCAAATCCCTACAGAACGTAACAAACTGAGGTAAGTTAGTTTCGGTTCATCCTGGGACGTACAAGTTTCATCTTGGACGATTTTAAATAAGGAGATTCATCCAGGGACGAATGGTAATTTCATCCTGTACAATTTTAAAAAGAGAGTTTCATCCAGAGATGAAGGGTAATTTTGTCCTGTACGATTTTAATCAGAGAGTTTCGTCCAGGGATGAAGGGTAATTTTATCATGTACTATTTTAAACAAAGAGTTTTGTCCAGAGATGAACCATGCATTTCGTCTAGATGAACAGTGCAACGTGAGAATCCAGAGAAGTTTGTCTTGGGATGAATATTAAATTCGTTCGGACGATTAGGACTTAGAAAAATTTTCTCACTGCCTCTTCAATCCATTGCTCTTCCGAGGGGTTAATTGACATGATCGTCACGTACGAGCTATGTTCGTCCCGTACGATCAGTTCACAAAAATTATTCCCCCATATGTGTGTGTTGTGAATATTCACTCAATTACAATCACTCACTCTCAATTCAAAAACATTTTTAAAGCTTTTAATTTACAAATAATTTGATGCTGAATTTGATTTGAAGTCTTCATAGTTTGGAGTTGATTTTCCTGAAATGTTAGTACACACTAGAGCAAAAACAAATCTTCCAAAAAGTGTTAGGAGATATCTATACATAAAACAATAATATTTGAAATCATCAAAATAATACAAGTTGCAAGAATGTAAAACATGCAAATAATAACTCTCTTAATAGAGGACTCAGGCTATGTGGCTGGTATGAATTCTGAGTTGGAGCAGGAAACTACAAATGAAAATTTATCTATGATAGCTAGAGCAACAGAGAATTTTCCATTTGGTAAAAATATTAAAGCTACAACAACAGAGAACTCTTCTTCTGGGAAAAAGGAGAAGCTTCTTAAAGAGCTGAAATCTCTCAGTCTAGGTAATATCATCTCAAGAAATAGGAAACTTGATGGAAGCAAATCAAAAAAGACTGGGGGACATTCCCCCATCTTTAAACAATGACTTCACTGGTTTTTTGGAATTGTAGAGGAGCCAAGAAAGTTGAGGCTGCTCTATATCTAAAGGAGATTATTAAAGATAATAATGTGTTATTAATGAGTTTGCTTGAAACTAAAATCAATACCATGAATAATACTCAAGTGTTGAATTTCTTGGGAAGCAATTGGGACTCTTTCATAGTCTCGTCCAATGGGCTATCTGGTGGTTTAATGATGCTATGGAGGAAAAACTTGGCTTTCATCTATGTTATTGAAGAATCTTCCCAATTTATCATTGGAACCTTGAATGTTCTAAATAAAGTTAGTTGGTTGGTTGCTGTAGGTTATGGAAGTACCAATGCTCTTGAAAGGAAGGGAGTTTGGGATTGCTTAGAGAAGCATTGTTCAGGTGAATTGCCTATGGTAGTGGGTGGAGATTTTAACTGTGTTTTGTCTCTTGAAGAAAAGAGAGGGGGGGGGGGGGGGGGGGGCAAGAAATTTGTTCTATCAAAAGGTGGTAAAGACTTGAAGAATTTCATGATTAACAATGATCTACATGAAGTTGAATGTTATGGGCCCAAATTCACTTGGTGCAATAATAAAATGGGTGGAGCCCGGATTCTTGAAAAATTGGACAGATGTCTAATTAATTCCACTACTTTGAATCATATTCACATTGCTCGGGTAAAGCATTTTGCTCGTATTTCCTCAGACCATCGTCCAATTCTCCTGAAGATTTTCAAGACGATAGAAGCCTTTAATAAGAACATTCATTTTGAAGACGTTTGGTGTTCTTATCATGGAGCCAAAGAAGTGGTGGTAAAACATTGGAAAATCGGAAAGGTTGGAGACCCTGCCGCATCTTTGAACTTAAAATTCAAGAGGACATTGAAAGCCTTATATTTTTGGAGCAAAGCCAAATTTAAGAATCTCAACTTGTTTAAGGATGCTTTGAAGGTTGAAATCCTGGAATTGCAAAAAGAAGAAGCTGACGGTATTATTTCTTTTGAAAATCTGCAAATTCTGAAGTTCAAGATCAATGAGCTTAATATCACTATATCCCGGCTCAACACTTGGTGGAAGCAAAGAGCCAAAGCTAAATGGATGGAGGAGGGGGATTCTAATTCTTCTTTTTTTTCATGATTTTGCTAATGCAAGGTGGAATACCAATTGGATCAATCATATCAAAACGGGATCAGGTAGAATTACTAAAGATTCAGCTGAAATACAAAAAGTCTTCTCAGATTTTTTTAAATTCAAGTGGCGGCATAGAGATTGTTCATTGGAGGATTGGCCTAGGCCTTGGGCTATCATTTCAGAAGAAGCTCAAAGGAGTTGGAATGCAGATTTCACTATGGAAGAGCTGCAGGCTGCGATATATTCTTCAGGCAATAACATCTCACCCGGGTTAGATTGTATTACTTTCTCTTTTTTAAAATGATATTGGAACATTATTCATGAAGATGTTTGGTTAGCAATGAATCAATTTTTTACTACTGGACTTATGCATCAGTCTTGGAAAGAGACAATGATTGTGTTGATCCCTAAAATCAAATGTCCCTTGCTTGCCTCCAATTTTCGTCCTATCAGTCTTTGTTTGACTACTTATAAACTAATTGCCAAATTGCTATTGAGTAGATTGGAGAGGGTGATACATAAGCTCATTTCTTATGACCAAGCAGCTTTCATCAAAGGACATTCCTTATCCGAGCATGTTCTTTTGGCACAAGAAGTTTTTAACAAATTTCGGTACTCTAAAGCTAGAAGTGGACTGTTGTCTATCAAGATTGACATGGAACAAGCCTTCGATAGTATGGGATGGCAAGATCTAAGGCAAGTTCTTTTGCATTTTAACTTTCCTAGTAAATTCTTGGAACTTTTAATGCAATGTGTCTTAGATCCTAAGTATTGCATTTTGATTAATGGGAAGAAGAAGGATTGGATCATTATCAAGAGTGGCTTTAGGCAACGGTGTCCCTTGTTTACTTATTTATTTATTTTATGTTCTCAAATTCTTTCTGATTCTCTTTATCTCCAAAGAAGTGATATGGGAATTTCTATTACTCCTAATGCTCCTAGTGTTTCTCATCTTCTTTACGCCGATGACATTCTAATTTTCTCAAAAGCCATTGTTAGTGAGGTGAAGAAGTTGAAGACCATTGTCACCAATTTTTGTAATTGGACAGGATAAAGTGTTAAGTTCTCCAAATCTATGATTCTTTTTGGTAAATACACTAATAGGAGAAGGAAGAAAAAAATCTCCTCTATTCTTCAGTTTAAAGTTGTGAATGATCTCAGTTATCTTGGTATTAAGATAACATTAAGAAGGAAGGTAGCATCAGATTTTCGTAATATTTTGGAGATGGCTTCTAACATGTTGAACACTTGGGGAAGAAATTGTATTTCTTTGGAAGGGAAGTTAGTTCTTGTGAAATATGCTTTTCTTTCTCTTCCACTATTTTTATCTTCAATCTCTTTAGTTCCATTATCAATTCTCAAAGAATTTGACAAAATGTGTAGAAGCTTTCTTTGGAACAAAAGTAATGGAAGATCTGGCATGCATTATATGTCTTGGGAGCTTTTATGCAAACCAAAAAATGAAGGAGGATGTGGCTTATTCTCAGCAGTGTCCAGGGTTGGTCCACTTCAAGCTAAATTTGCTTGGGAATTTCTCTTGAAGCCTAATTCTTTACTCAATCAGATTATCGAAGGAAAGATTGGTAAAGACATATGGTCCAAACTAGTGAAATTTGGTTGTTCTCCCACATGGAGAATTATTACCAATGGAGCATCTTACCTCAAAAATATTGTGAGATGGAAAGTTTCCAATGGGAGTTCTATCAATTGGATGCACGATGCATGGATTTTAGACAACAGTATTTCTAGATGGCCTACTTTTATCAATATTCTGGAACCATTGGATTATAAGCTTAGTTACTTCATCAATGAAGGAGTATGGAATGTAAGCTTACTACAGGAATACTTTGGTAGTAATTTGCCGGATGTTATTGTTCATATTCCTATTATACCAAACAAGAATGAAGATCTTATTGAATTGAAATTTAAAGCAATTGGGTAAATTCATATCAGCTCAATGTCTAGAAGCAGTTTATGATAACAAAACTGATGAATGTCATTAGAAATGGATGAAACTACTTAAATTGAGACCCAGAATTGAACTATTTTGGTGGAGACTCTACAATGAAGCTATCCCATCTTGAGCTTTTCTTGTGAAAAGGAAACTATCCAATAATCCTAGCTGTCCGAGAGGATGTGTAGATTATGAAGACAACTGCCATATTGCTGCTAGATGTATAAAATTACAGAGGACTGTTAGCTTTCTAAACAAATGGGGTTTCAATACTCCAATGTTTGCAGATTTTAAACCTTGTTTGCTTGGATTAAAAAGAGCCTCAACTACTAATCCATTAATGGCAAATTTGTATTGCATAGCACTTTTCTTAACTTAGAAGAGTAGATGCAAGTTGGTTCATGGGATGAGTGAAGATTCTGATTTTCAAATTGCAGCCAACACCATCTCCTTAGCCACTATAAGCAATTTCATCAATTTTCATCAAGAAAATTGGGATACTAATCAGCGTATGCTGTCTTCTACTTGGTGTCCTCCTCCACCCGGGTGGTTAAAGATAAATATTGATGCTTCGATCAAAAGCAGTTACTTAGCAGGTATTGGAGGTGTCATAAGGGATGAAAAAGGCAGATTTTTACTAGCTTTTGGAGCCAATTACTTGCATTGGGATATAGCTCAAATGGAATTGTGGGCAGTTTACTACTTGAAGAATATAATGAGAGATTGGATGTATGAAGCTCAAGGAGTAATCATAGAAGGAGATAATCACAACATTATTAAAATTCTTCAATTAAATTTAAAGAGTTGGAAGAATAAAAGAAGATTTGAAGAGGATCTTGCATTCATTCAAGACTTTAACCAGGTTCTTTTTTCTTATTCAAATAGATTTTGTAACAAATTAGCTGATTTTTGTGCTAATTTGGGTTGCCAAAAAAGTTTTATTTGGGAAGAGCTCAATAACGTTGATATCCCACTTTCTTTCTTCATTATGTGGAAGGAGGAATGTGATGGATTAGGGTTGGGTTGAGTTTTATTTTGGTTTGTATTTTATTTGCTTTTATTTTTAATGCATCTTCGCATTTTATTCAAAAAAAAAAGAACTATTAGTATATGAATCTCTTTATATATATATATATATATATTTGAAAATTTATATGACAATTCTCTTTTGATAATAATACCTCTAGTACTGACTAAGAACTACCACACCTCATGGCGCAACATAAGGCAACTCAGACCACTTGATTCTAAAAACCCAGTATAATATCTACCTAGACATGTAAACGGAAAGCATGACACAGTACAACATCACTCGTAATGTTGTATATATATACTTCTACTTAGGAAAATAATGCTTCAAATTTTACTTTCTTCAATAATGTTACTTTAGTATTAGTTATTTATGATATCAGATCCTTATACCTCATAGTACAAGCGAAGGAGATGGAGTAGTCATCATCCTCACAACTAGCTGAAGCTGCTCCATATATAGTCCCTTTAGATTCTCATATTCCTGCTCCTCTAAAGTTTGTTCTCTTTAAGCTCAAGACCATTGTCCCAACATAACACTCCAATGACACATACAACATGTGGAAATCTCAAATCCTAAATCTCTTCACAGCCAACGGCTTCTTCAATCATCTACTCGGCACTGTCGAAATCCCACCTACCATTTCTGCATCTGACTCAAGGCTCATCTCCAACCCCGCCTACCTTAAATGGCTTATAATAGACTAAACCTGGTTGCAGCACTAGGCTCCACTCTTACTACCTCCATACTTCCCTATGTCTAACTTCTACACACCAGCAACATGATGTGGCTCACTTTGGAATGCAATCTTCAAGCCACAAATTGTTCCTGTGTAATCCAGCTCAAGAATGAGCTTCACAGCATTTTCATGAAAAACTTCTCCATAACTCAATTTTTCATTGACATTAAAACTCTGGTAGACAACATTTCAGTTGTTGGTTCTACCATAGACCCTGAAGATGTCACAGTGAACACTCTCAATGGCCTCCCTCCCCAATATCAATCATTCAAAATCTCAATCTAAACCAAACTCACACAAATGGATCTAGAAGATTTATGTTCGCTTCCCATCAGCAAAGAGCTCAACCTTTCTACTTACTCCTCTAAATCCCAATTATCTCCAAATAATTCCTATACTCTCTACACTACTCACAATAGAAGAGACACTCATGGTCGTTCACTATTCTACCAAAAATCCATCAACAAAGACTCTTGCTCCTCCCAATTACGCCTTATTTGTAACCATCATTTTTCAAATATGTAACAAAAAGGACACACCACCAATAATTATTGGCATTATCTGAACATTAACTACAACTCCACGCTTACTAGCTCTACTCCAAAGGCATTCATCTTCTCCTCCCTTTTCATTGACACCTATGAACGAGTGGATTCTCGACTTAGGGGCATCTTGAAATCTCACACCTTACATCAACATTCTTATCCAAATTAACTACAACTTACACTGGGGCTGATCATGTTGTTGTCAGCAATGGATCCACCTCATCTATTCTTAACACGAGTCAAGGCCTTCTCCCCACTCCCACATGTAATCTTCTCTTACCTAACCTTCCCTATGCCCCTCATATATATCGTAATCTTCTCCTTGTCTACAAACTCAATTATGATAACAATCTTATTATCTAATTTAATGCATTGGGCTATGAAATTCTAAATCAACATAACCAATGCATCCATCAAGGCCCCTTCTATAATGGTTTATATCCACTAAATCTTCCCTATTGGCCAACTCCTTAAGCCCTTGTTGTGTCTCTCACCAACAAACTCCACTGGCGTTAATAACTCGGACATCCTTACACTTGCACTACTGCCGTCATCTCCAGATTTAACAAAGTCCTACACAGTCCAACCCACTCATTTTATTGCTTTTCATGTATATCTTATCAGAGCCACAAATTGCCATTTATTCTTTCTAACTATCACAAATGTAATCCGTTAAAACTTTTGCATTCTAATGTATGGGGTCCTTTCCCAATGTTTCCAAATCAAGGATACAAGTATATACTATTTACTTATACTCGATGAATTCTCAAGCTATATCTGTCTATTTCCAAATAGAGCAAAATCAAAGGTCACAAATCTCTTTATCCAATTCAAAACCTATATTGAACAACAATAATGATTTAAAAAGTTTATGACTCTACACAAACTATGGAACGAAATTCATGAATTAACCTATCAATTTCTTTCTTCATGCTCACAGTATCCTCCACCAAAATAGTTTTCCATACACTCTAGAATAAAAGGTTTTTGGCTAGTGCAAGAACAGACAAAACATTGAGATTTCCACTACTCTACTTTAAGTTGTCAATTTCCCATATGTTGCAAATCTATTTTCATGACTTATATTTTGATGATTGACAAACACTATTGATTCTCTTGGACTGCTTGTTACTTCTAACTTTTTCAGGAATTAAAGATTGTATGAACAGACGAAGCCAGTTCAAGATTGTGTAGGTCGAGGGTTGAGTCAGTCTGTACTTGGTTTTTCTCTTCTTGAGTCTATTTATAATGGTCAAAGAGACTGATGCTAAGTAACCCTACACACACATATTTGAGAGACTTAGAATTTCTACTTTTACTCATATCGGCCAGGACGATATTTACATCGTCCTGGATGATCAGGCTTAAAAAGAAAGTCTAATTAAGGATTCTTAATTAAGGCAGCCATCATTAATAGATCATCCTGGATGATACGTGTATCGGCCAGGACAATAGGGTCAAAATAGAAAGAAGTTGCCGCCATAGATAATTAAGGTATACTTTATTTTTAAATAATCGGCCAGGACGATCATTGATCAGCTTGGATGATAATCATAAATTATGCCTTAATTGATCAGGAAATCAAGAGAAGTAATTAAGGATAATTGATATGATCATATCATCCTGGACGATCGCAGGATTGGCCAGGATGATCTATTCAAAAACCTTAGTTACTCCTGGGCGATCGGGATCAGCCAGCTTAAAAATTGGGCGATGCTCATCACAATTTTTCTCTGATTTGAACTGATCGGCCGGAACGATCATGAGATCGACCTGGAAGATCAAGCCAATTTTCAATCATCCAGCACCTAAAATAGGGCGGTGCCCAGGCCGATCTTCTGAGTTTGTAATGATAGGCCAGGCCGATATCCATATCGACCTGGACGATATTGTCGGCAACTTGTAATTAATGAGCTCCTTTGAAGCTCTTCTATTTAAGAGCTCTTGTTCAACATTTTGAACAACCTTTTTGCTGCTTCCTTGACCTGAGAAGGCCTTGAGCAGAGAAAGAGAGAGAGGGAGAGAGAGAGGATCTTGTGAGGGGGAGCTTGTGAGGGATTCATAAGGGTTGCTTCAAGGATCGCTATGCTTCTTCTTCATCTAGAATTTCTCATCCGTGGAAGGGTTGGTAGAGGTAAGGAGTCAATATCTGGTTGTGGTTCTCTGCCAGCTTCAGGAGAAAGCAAAAGGAGATAGGTTCTTTGCCTTGCCGGGGTGGCAAAAATAGGTTCTTTGTGAGGGGCTTCTCCGCCTAGCCGTGGGGGCTAAAGGAGAGTCACGTTTATAGTGAAATACTTGGAGGGTGCCTCCAAGGAGTGGACGTAGGTCAAGTTGACCGAACCACTATAAATCTTTATGTTATTGTTTTCTTGCTTCCGCACTTTAATTTCCTCATTGTTTATTTTTCTCGTGGTGTAATTTTTGTTTATGTGATTTTTGTTCTTTATGAAAAGAATTTTTAAAATAGCAATTCACCCCCCCCCCCCCCTCTTTGTTAGCTTGGGACTAAGTTCATAAGGCTTAACATCCCTAACAAACTTTCAAGTGCTATTAGAATGGGATTCAAAAATTCAAGTTTGAAAACTTTTTGAATGTTGATCCATAGCAAATCTTGGGAATCGTAACACTACGGAAGGTTATTCAATTACACGACCTCCCTTGTTTGACAACTTACCTTTTGATTTCTAGAAAACCCGCATGTCAACGTTTTTACAATCTATTGATTATCGCATGTGGATGTTTATCAAAGAAGGTTATTCTCCATCTTCTCATGAAATTAATGGTGTTAAAACTGAAGTTGCTTTTACTGAATGGACTTTTGATGAACGAGACTTAGCTCAATTGAATGCAAAATGTTTAAACTATTTTTTCTGTGCTTTAAAATCTGAGGATTACATGCGTGTCTCCACTTGCAAAACTGGTAAAGAAATTTGAGATAAATTGTTTATCACCTATGAAGGCACTAATGAGGTTAAACAATCCCGTTTGAATATTCTCTTGCATGATTACGAACTTTTTCATATGAAACCTCATGAATCTGTTTCTGATATGTACACTAGGTTAACTCAGATAGTTACTTCTCTGCACGCATTAGGAAAAGACCTTTCAAACTATGAAAAAGTAAACAAAATTTTGAGATGCTTGCCTTCATCATACGATGCTAAAATGACTGCAATCACTGAATCTAAGGATTTGAACACTTACTTGATTGATAACTTACTTGGCTCACTCATTGCTTACGAGCAAGGGGTGAATCAAAGAAATCTCTATGCAGGTGAGAAGAAGAAGGAGAAAATAGTTGCATTGAAAGCGCACAAATTAGATTCTGAATCTTCCGGGTCTGAAAGCGATGAAGTTACCTTCATCACAAGGCAATTCAAAAGCTTTCTAAAGAATAAACAAAAGCATCTTTGGAGAAAAGGTAGGGATCATAAAATTCTAAAGGATCTTCTGATGTTGTTTGCTATGAATGCATGAAATCAGAACACGTGAGAACTGATTGACCTACACTTAAAGATCACTCAAGCAAAGGAAAGGGTGAGGAAAAACCTAAGCTAAGGAAGGACAAGATGAGAGTACAAAAAGCATTTTGGGCGGATTCAGCATCAGACTCATCGGAGACGGAACCAGAAGATGAGACATCAAAATTGTGCTTGATGGCAAATGACAATCCTGATCAAGAAGAGGTATGTGAACTTTCCTACGATCAACTTCTTGAAGTTTTCAGAAAAAATTCATGCATCATATAGCAAATTAAAGAAAACAAATGCTAGTTTGAAATTAGAATTTTTAAATCTACAAGAAGAGTATGAAATTTTGATTAAAGACCATCAAATGATTGATTCAAATCATATGACTTTACTTGATGAATTTGATGAGTTAAATAAAAATTATTGTGAATTAGTTAAAAAGCATTATGCATTAAAAGTTTCACACACATCACTTGAATCGGATTTTAAGAAGTCTAAGGAGATGGAGAAAAATTTGAGGATTGAAAATGAAGTCTTAAAGAGCACTAATTTGAAGATTCAAAATGAATTAGAAGCATGTAAGAAAACTAGGATGACACCCATTTTTGATTAATTGCCAAAACCTTGGAAGAGACATTATAACTCAAACCACTTAAGAAATCTCTTTCCTGAATTTATATATTTTTCATGTGGCATGCTATGACACATCTCACACACTTGCACAGTTCACCATAGTACACATTGGGTGTGGAGACCTAAGGTGCATGATCCACAATATATCACACATGCATTTCATTCTACTCTTCATAAGAAGGAACCCAAACATGCTTGGGTTCCTAAATCTAACATTTGATAATTTTGCAGGAAGGCTCTCACAAAAGGCCTCATGAGAGTATGTGGTACCTAGACAGTGGATGCTCTCGATATATGACTGGTGATGTCAATCAGTTTGTGGTACTAGAGTCCAGGACTGGAGACAAGGTTACTCTTGGAGACAACACCACTAAGAAGGTGATAGGAGCAGGTTTAATTGGTAATTCCAAGAATCTTATAATTGAAAATGTTTTGCTTGTAGATGGATTGAAGAACAACTTTCTCAGCATCAGTCAATTCTGTGACAAAGGCTTCATCGTGCAATTCTTTTCAAATTCATGCATTGTAAGTTTAAGTAACAATACTATTTTACAGGGAAAGAGGATCAACAATGTCTACATGCTTGATTAAATAACATTGAATGTGCTGCTTCATTTTGCTTAAAAACTATGATTGATGATTCTTGGTTGTGGCACCAGAGACTTTGTCATGCAAGTAAGAAAACCCTTAGGAAAGTGACCCAAAAAGACCTAGTTAGAGGTGTCCCCAAACTCAAGTTTTCAAAAGATCACCTTTGTGATGCTTGTCAACTAGGAAAGCAAGTCCACTCCACCTTCCACCCCATTAAAGACATTAGCACCTCTAGACCTTTAGAAGTCCTTCACATGGATTTGTTTGGACCCAGCCTGGGAGGGAAAGTCTATGGATTTGTGATTGTTTATGACTACTCGAGGTTCACTTGGACTAGATTTCTTTCACATAAAAATGAGTCTTTTGAGGAGCTTAAAACATTTTCTACTTGGATTCAGAAAAATCTAGGTTGTGAGATTTTGACCGTCTATATTGACCATGGGGGAGAGTTTGAGAATAAAAAATTTGGAGATTTTATTTTGGACAAGGGGATTAGCCACAATTTTTTAACTCCTAGGACCCCTCAGCAGAATGGGGTAGCTGAAAGGAAGAACCGGACCTTGGTGGAAGCCGCTAGAGCCATGCTTGCTGAGTATTCACTTCTAAAATACTTTTGGGCTGAAGCGATTAACACAGCTTGTTATGTGTTGAATAGGGTGAATGTTAGAGCCAAATTAGAAAAGACACCCTATGAGATCCTTAAGGGTAGGACACCAAATCTTTCCCACCTTCATGTCTTTGGTTATAAGGTTTTTATTCACAATAATGGGAAGTCTCACTTGGGAAAATTTGATCGTAAATCTGATGAAGGAGTATTCTTGGGATATTCTAGTGTTAGAAAATCTTTTAGGGTGTTTAACAAGAGAATTTTGATGGTGGAAGAGATAACCCATGTAGTATTTGATGAGTCTGATCCTAAAAAACATAGAGTAGAAGATGATGATGTTGGAGAGATTACAAGTGGAGTTGAAAATTTGGGGAAGGGGATAGAACGCCAAAATAATGAAGGAGTAGGAGAAGTCACCCAAGGAGTAGAAAATTATGATTTGGATGAAAGGGTTGGACCTTAACACACTTTACCTAGAGATTGGAGATACTCTACTAGTCACCCCAATGATTTGATCTAAGGAGACCCTTCTAGTGGAGTTAAGACTAGTCATGGACTTGGGAAGGAGGTGAACCACTCTGCCTTTATCTCAATGACTGAACCCACCACCATTAACCAAGCCCTTACTGATGAGATTTGGATTTTAGCAATGCAAGAAGAATTGAATCAATTTGTAAGGAATGATGTTTGGGAGCTTGTAGAAAGACCTAAGGGACAAAGTGTAGTTGGGACAAAGTGGGTTTTTAAGAACAAGGTGAATGATTCAGGAGTGGTGGTTAGGAATAAAGTAAGATTAGTGGCTAAGGGGTATAACCAAATAGAAGGGATAGACTTTGAGGAGACTTTTGACCCTGTATCTAGATTGGAAGCCATTAGAGTGCTATTAGCCTTTGCCTGTTATAAAGGATTTAAGCTTTTTCAAATGGATGTCAAGAGTGTCTTTTTAAATGGGGAAATAAAAGAAGATGTGTTTGTAGAATAACCCCCAGGTTTTGAGGGTTCCCAATTTCCAAATCATATTTTTAAATTAAAAAAGCCTTTATATGGTTTAAAGAAGGCACCAAGAGCTTGGTATGAGAGGCTTAGCACATTCATACTAGAGAGGGAGTTTGTCAAGGGGAGCGTAGACACCACCCTTTTTCTTAGGAGAGTTGGAGATGATTTACTCATTGTTCAGATTTATTTGGATGATATACTCTTTGGATCTTCTAATAAGAAATTATGTGATGATTTTTCTAAAATAATGAGTAGAGAGTTTGAGATGAGTTTGATGGGAGAGTTGTCCTATTTTTGGGGGTTTAGCATAAAACAATTGGAGGATGAAACCTTTTTAAATCAAACAAAATACATAAAGGATATTTTGAAGAAATATGAGATGGACAAAGCCAAGCCAATTAACACTCCCATGACTTATAGTGCTCCATTCGATAAGGACCCAAGTGGTAAATCTGTTGATCAGAAGAAGTATAGAGGCATAATTAGATCTTTACTTTACTTGACTGCGAGCTGACCTGATATTATGTTTAGTGTTTGCCTTTATGCTAGATTTCAAGCTGACCCTAAGGAGTCCCACATGACTGTTGTTAAGAGAATTTTTAGATACCTTTTTGGGGACACAATGCTTAGGGATCTGGTACCCTAAATACAGCACTTCTTTTGAGATTATTGAATTTTCTGACTCTGATTTTGCAGGATGCAAGGTGGATAGAAAAAGCACTTCAGGAACTTATCAATTCATTAGACAGTCTTTGGTCTCTTGGTCTAGTAGGAAGTAAAACTCTGTTGCATTTTCCACTGCTGAAGCTGAATACATCGCTCTTGGAAGTTGTGTGGCCCAAGTCCTTTGGTTGAAATAGTAGGTATTAGATTTAGGATTACCTGTAGGCACCATCTCAATCTTTTGTGACAACACTAGTGTCATATGCATCTCTAAGAATCCTATCCAACATTCAAGGACTAAGCACATTGACATTAGGCATCACTTCATTAAAGATCATGTGACTAAAAAAGACATTGAGTTACACCATGTGACAACTAAAAATTAATTGGCTGACATCTTTACTAAACCACTGGCCTTCGACACTTTAAGTTCTTTAAGGACCAGATTGGGTGTGATTGACATAAATGCAAGAAACCTGATCTTTTAGTTACTTTCTTTTGCTTTTGTTTTTTATGTTTAGTTTTTTAGTGTGTTTTACTTTCCTTTTTTTTTCTTTTTTCTTCTTTTTCTTAGTTTTCAAAATCATCGCTGAAATGATAACATATTCCATGCCCTTATTTTTGAAAATTTTTAGTCAATGTATTTTTCATCTCTCAATCTCTTATATGGTAAAAATATTTTGTGATTGTGTCTCTTTCTCTAACCTATTTTAGTGGCATAGTTTTCTTTTCTAATCAAAAATTTATTTCAAATTAAATGAAATTAAGATCTTTTCTTAAGCTTGCTTAAGCAAATCTATCTTGTATTTATAATGTTTAAAGTCTTTTTGTCACATCATGACCCCTCGTTATCCTTGTCTTTGATTATTGATTCTATGTATGGTAAGTCTTCCCTATGTTAGAGAGATAGCTCCTATTCTCTAATATCTGAGAAGATATATTCACAATTAAGAATTTTTAAGAGGTTATAAAAGAGAATGTAGCTTGCAAAAAAAAAAAAAATTTGGCCAATGATGCCAACAAAAGAAGCGCAATGACGCCAAATTGAAAAATATACACAAAAGTGTATAAAAATAAAAAAGATGCGCAAAGCGCCACTCAAATTGATAAGAGGCATAAAATGAGCCCACTCAAAAGCAAGCTATTCTCTCTTTTTAAATCTTTTAGAACTTAGAAGTTTTGGTTCTCAAAGACTTGATTTCGATTGTTTTACGATCATGATAAATTTACTTTGGTTCATTATTTTATAAAGATAGTTTTTTCTTAAACCAAGTGATGGATGGATTCTTTTTCTCATATTCAATTAATTCTTTGAGTTAGGTCATTGATTTCAAAAGACTATTCTACCCTAAGAAAACGTCTGAGCTAAGGGTAACCATGACCAGATATTCTACTATTCTATGGATTGTTGAGATTGTTAACTCATTAACCTACAAGTTTTCAAATCAATCACATGGAATACTACATCATTTTCATGCCTTGGTTAAAAAAAATTGTTGTGATTTGCTATTGTTCTTTTGTGTTCCCTCTTCCTTTTTGATATGTCAAAAGAGGGAGAAGTTTATGATGCTTTTACACTTAAAACCAGAAATTTTACTGCTAATTGTCTTCGTAGTATTTTGCCATCATCAAAAAGGGGGAGATTGTTGCAAATCTATTTTCATGACTTATGTTTTGATAATTGACAAACACTATTGATTCTCTTGGACTGCCTGTTACTTCTAACTTTTTCAGGAATCGAAGATCGGACGAACAGACGAAGCCAGTTCAAGATTGCGTAGGTCTAGGGTTGAGTCTATCTGTACTTAGTTTTTCTCTTCTTGAGTCTATTTGTAATGGTCAAAGAGACTGATGCTAAGTAACCCTACACATACACTTGAGAGACATAGAATTTTGGTTTTTACTCATATCGGCCAGGATGATATTTACATCGTCCTGGACGATCAGGCTTAAAATAGAAAGTCTAATTAAGGATTCTTAATTAAGGAAGCCGTCAATAACAGATCATCCTGGATGATACGTGTATCGGCCAGGACGATAGGCTCAAAATAGAAAGAAGTTGCCGCCATAGATAATTAAGGTATACTGTAATTTTAAATAATCGGCCAGGACGATCATTGATCGGCCTGGATGATAATAAAAAATTATGCCTTAATTGATCAGGAAATCAAGGGAGTAATTAAGGATGATTGATACAATCATATCATCCTGGACGATCGCAGGATCGGCCAGGACGATCTATTCAAAAACCTTAGTTACTCCTGACGATCGAGATCGACCAGCTTGAAACAGAGCGATGCTCAGGACGATTTTTCTCTGATTTGAACTGATCTTTCGGGATTATTGTGAGATCGGCCTGGATGATCAAGCCAATTTTCAATCGTCTAGCACCCAAAACAGGGCAGTGCCCAGGCCGATCTTCTGAGTTTTGTACTGATCGGCCAGGCCGATGTCCATATCGGTCCTGGACGATATTGTCGGCAACTTGCAATTAATGAGCTCCTATGAAGCTCTTTTATTTAAGAGCTCTTATTCAACATTTTGAACAACCTTTTTGCTATTGCCTTGACCTGAGAAGGTCTTGAGGAGAGAAAAGAGAGAGAGGGAGAGAGAGGATCTTGTGAGGGGAGCTTGTGAGGGGATTCACAAGGGTTGCTTCAAGGATCACTCTGCTTCTTCTTCGTCTAGAGTTTCTCGTCTGTGGAAGGGTCGGTAGAGGTAAGGAATCAGCATCTAGTTGTGGTTCTCTTTCAGCTTCAGGAGGAAGCAAAAGGAGATTGGTTCTCTGCCTTTCTGGGGTGGCAAAAAGAGGTTCTTTGTGAGGGCTTCTCCGCCTAGCCGTGGGGGCTAAACGAGAGTCACGTTTGTAGTGCAATACGTGGAGGGTGCTTCCAAGGAGTGGATGTAGGTCAAGTTGACCGAACCACTATAAATCTTTGTGTTATTGTTTTCTTGCTTCCGCACTTTAATTTCCGCATTGTTTATTTTTCTCGTGGTGTGATTTAGGTTTATGTGATTTTTATTCTTTGTGAAAAGAATTTTTAAAATACCAATTCACCCCCCTCTTGGTTAACTTGGGTCTAAGTTCATAGGGCTTAACATCCCTAACGAACTTTCACCATATACCTTAAGGCATAATGCCACTCTCACGGCAGCATACCTAAATAACAAAAAGTCAACCCCATCACTAACCAACAGTCATAATTTCAGCTCCTCTATAGTCCCCCATCTTCACATCTTCGCATAACCGGTTTGTCATTTTTCTCATGGCTTCTAACTTCCATTAGGCCCAAACTAAAACCTCTCTCCACATTATGCATCTTTCTTGAATATTTTGAAACCAGGAAAGGCTACAAATGCCTTGATCCATCATCAAGAAAACTTATTCTATCTTATCAAGTTCAAATTGATGAAATAATCTTTCCCTCTATTCAACAACCTTCCTTTGTCCCTCCTATGGTCACTTCTCCACCTTCTAATCTACTACTTCTCACTCCCATCACCTTTCAGCAAATCAATACACAACTGCACTCTCAACCACCTCATCAAGCAAGCTCCCTTCACCATCCGTTCCATCAACCTCCGTCGAACTACATGTGCCTATAATTCCTACTCCTATTAAATCGCAAACTTCTCATCCTCCAACTCACCACATGATTACTAGGTCCAAGAATGGACACCTAAAACCATGCCAACTCCTCATTCTACTTTCATCTACCATAACTCTTACATAACCTTCCACCTTCAAAGAAGCATTCCAACCCCTTGAATGGAGATATACTATGGACACCTTAAACGACGCCACCTCCTCACCGTTAGTTTGAGCGGGGCTAATAATGATTAAGAATGACCACACCTTCTGGTGTAGCACAAAGCAACTCACACCACATGATTCTAACAATCAAATATAATATCTACCCTACAAGTATAAAGTGAAAGCATGACATAGTACATTATAACACATAACATATATATATATATATATATATATATATATATATATATATATATATATATATATATATATATATATATATATATATATATATATATATATATATATATATATATATATATATATATATATATATATATAATCCTGCTTAAGAAACTAATGCTAGAGCTTTCACTTTGAATAATGATGTTACTTTAATATTAGTTATTTAGCCTCTAAGCCCGATCTCACACTACATGATAAAATCTGTCTGTAACACTAGAAATACGACAAAAATTCCATTTTATGTCCAATTTCTAGTGAAAAATGATTTGATGGCAATTCGCGCATCGGAAAATCTAAATCGACAAAAAACTTTTCACCGGAAACATTTCATGCGGCTTTTCTGGCAAAATTCTAGCACAAAAATGATGGAAAACTGACATCTTTTCCATTAAAGTATTCTGACATTTTATCTGCCAAAAAATCTGGCAAAAACTTTATGCCGAAAACACCGATGGATAATTTGTTTCTATTGTCCAACCCACTATTTTTGACGGATATTACCGGCAGACTTTTCGCCGAAAATTTTGATTCATATTTATGTTTAAAAAATCACTTTATTTTTGTTATATCGAATAGTCGACGGTATTTATGACAAAAATTATGCCGGAAACCAGTAGCACAAAAAAAATCTCTTGACTTTTGAAACTGATTTCCACAACACAACCTATATAGAAAAAATATAATACTATATGCATTCAAGCATCTACCTCTAATCAAGAATATCACTAAATATTAAACATAAACATGTATATAATAAAAAAGTAAAAAGAGTATCATTAACAAATATCCAATAATAAACAAGTGCATATGTCTAAAAATAAATAAGTAAACTTGTCCAAAAATGTATAATTATAGATGTCCACATCATTAAAATAAACAACATTTACTTTGATTTAGACTCCTCCTCTATTGATGTTGTACTCTTCATATTGAATTGCTCCCTCATCTTTTGTATTTCCTCTATGGACCTCCAAAAGGACATCGTCATTCATGCTCCTCGCAATCTGGCCAATGGAGGGAAGATTAGATCTTACATATGATTAACCATTGAGGATAGCGGCTCTCGCCATCACACCACGATGGGTGATAATATACATAACCTGATTAGTGCCACGGGGTTTCTCCCACCCGATACATCAGCTCGAGTGGAGTTTATTAATTATGGAATTCCATTTCCTATGGGTGCAAGCCCCCGTGGTTAATTACATCTCAAGCCTAGGGTCCGAGAATACTCTTAATTAAGGATCCAATATTATTCTTTTCAAAAGAGATTGACATAAAGGGAGACTAGAAAATCCTACTCAAAGTGAAAGAAAAGATTCAAATGGCTTAGTCAATATGCACGATTCACATTGACATTCGGAAGGACTAAGACACTAAAGAGATTAGAGGAGAAGAAAAAAAATACACTCAAAGCACGCAAAGGAAAAGATGGAAGTGGCATCATTTACGTGACGTGGATAAGCAGAATTTATAGTCCCAGAAGAAAGGGAACTTACCCACGGATGAGGCGTACTACAAGACATCGAGTGTAGTAGCCTTGAACCCTAAATTTAAGATGGGATTAGTGTTTTACACCTAATACTAACACCGGTGTCCTAGTAAATGTATCTAGGATTATATTATGCCTGAAAAAGAAAGCAAGCTAACCACCTAAGCACATAAAATCTATGCTGTCCAGTCTTTATGAAAGATGGGTAGATAATTTAGTTTTTGGAAGTAAGGCTGATGTCTAGAGAGTTTCCAAATTGGCCTTCGACTTATGTAGTGGGAATGCTCCTAGAGCTAATGCAATTAAAATTTTAATTAAATTTATTTCTAATAAAATGCATGCTAGTTAAAAAGGCTTTCAAATCATGAATGCATAGAATTTTGAAAATAGACTTATAAAAGAAATAATTTTTTAGAAGAGACCGGACTTCCCTAGGTCTGACACGTCATCCTCATAGGCAAGATTATTCAGACTCTAGCCGCAGGTGGGAAATGTCTTATAAAGGAAGAGAGAAAAATGCAATAATATGCCTGCGACCTTAGAAGATTCAAGCTATTCCCTAGGGCATTAAGTTTCTAAGTTATTTAAACCTTAAAATTTTGAATATTAATTATGAGTAAAAATAATTTTAGTCCTTAAAGAGCCTAGAAAATATCAGTCCATACGCATCCAAGAAATAAATCTAGAAAAATATATAATTTCTACTATGTAATTAATAGTAAACATATCAATATAAATCAATTCATAGAAGTAAACAGAAAGTCCATGACAAGTGCCGTATAAGTACAACTAAGGATCTGTAGAAAAGTAGTAGCGGTCAGTTTCCACCAACATCAACTTGGATTCTTATCCTAGTGAACGACGCAAGTCTTAAAAGCAAAAAATTTCATCTTTATGTCTTTGTCTTCAAATGGATCATTTTCCTCTGGATCACCTCCTTTGGATCGTCTCCCTTTGGATCGTCTCCCTCTAGAAGAATACCCAAATGGCTAAGAAATTTCCTATAAAGGCTCTTTCTTTTTATCTTCGGGTACCTTGTGTTTGACATGCCTCACTTTTAAAAACTTTCACAACTTGATATAAGTCATAAATTATATTTTAAAAAAGAGAAAATCTATACTCAAACACATGCATAGTTATCCTAAGGATCAAAAGAAAGTCCCAAGCAGTTTATATACCACATTCCAAGTAGTTAATATTATGCATAAAAGAAAACACACTTGGTCTTGCTCTTTTAATTTTAAAGCGGGATGATCAATCTCTGGAGCTTCTACATAAAATATTTTTAGTATTTTAAAGCTTTAATTATTATTTCCCTCTTTATTTTAGTTCTATATGAGGGTGGCAGCTTGTATAGGACTAGATTAGTAGCAAAAGTGTCCCTAGCCATGGGTAATCTATTACACAAATCATCAGCATAATTAATGTATAGAAAGCATAATAATGAAATAAGTATCACATCAATCACACACATATTAAAACAAATAAAGTAAGCCAACACTCGTGCCACACATAAAGCATCACAACATAAAAAGTAGAAAAGAAAAATCACCTAACCTAATCCTAGAGCAAGAAGTGATGCCCTAGAAAATCTATGTGTGTAGTAGGCTCGTGTGGCTTTGGATAGTTCTTATGTTATGTAGTTAGTTCAAGTTGTTTTGTGTTTAGATTTATTGATAGTTTGAAAAGAAAACTTTATTTAAAGTTTAAATATTAGTGAATTATGATCCATTTTAATTAATTTAGCTTTTTTGATTCATTTTAATACTTAGGATAATGATCTTTGCAGTTTAAATTACCTTAATGAATTTTAAAAGGTCCGGGGTCCTCCTATGCACTAGGCTAAGAGGGTCCAAAGGTCACTATTAGAAATTTGCTAGGTTTGGAGGTTTTAGCATTTTAATAAAATATTATGACTTAAGGTGAGTAGTTAGACTTTGCATTTTCTATATTTGGAGTTCTCTAGGCCAAGTTATAAATTTAATAAGTTTAAGAAAATTAATGAATTATTAAAATTGTTAATAAAATGTATTTTAAGGGTTTTGATCCAAATCAACTCCAAACATATTGGAATAACCCCCAAAGGTCATAAATGACCTAAAGAAGTGTTCCCAAGTGTTTGATAAAATTTTGTAATTTTTAATAATTTTTAATTATTTAATTAAGGTAGAAAGGTAATGTTTAATTAAAATTAAATTAAGCTCCAAATTGAAGTTCAATTAAAGAGCCCTAATTATTTGAGGTTAAGGGTTAAATTTTGAAAAGTTTTAAGTATTATAGGTAATTGTTTAAGTTGAAATGGATTTATTATAATTTTCTAAAGTTATGTGGGCCTAATTAGTGGGTAAATTAGGATTTGTTAATTAAGGTGTCTAAAGGGTCCTAAAAATTCTTAAAAAATTCTGGGATGTTAAGGATGTCACTAACTTTAAGTTTTGAAAGTTTCATGATAATCGAGGATCTATCCTAGATTCTATATTTTTTCAAAGTTTGCTAGTTGAGTCTTAAATTATATTATTTAGGGTGTCGCTACGTTAAATAGGTTTAAATTGCATGTTCAAGACTAACCTTTAGGATAAAATGAGGAAATATATAAAAACAATAAGCACACCAAGTCCTTAGATCTAGGAAGACCTAAACTAGGAGCTCGTGTTCCCTACACGTACAAAATACGATGAAAGAAAGACTAAGCTTGTTTAACGATGTGATTAGTGAATGATTAGAGCTCAACCACCCACAAATCTACCTCCCCCATGAATTCTATTCATAAGCATGATCTATATTTGAAATTTCATAAAGTGGCTCTCCCAAAATTTGGGAATTAAAATATATATAATTTTAAAATCATTTTAAGTACATATACTAAATAAATAATTTTTAAGAGTAATGTAATTTAAAATACTTCAAAGTAACTAAATATTTAAATGGATGGGAGATCCAGTGGCCACCCAAAAGAGGTTTCAAAATAATTTGAAAATAATTTTTAATTTGAAATAATTAACATACTATTTCATGATAATTGAGGTTCTATCCTTGATTCTATATTTTTTCAAAGTTTGCTAGACGAGTCTTAAATTATATTCTTTAGGGTGTCGCTACGTTAAATAGGTTTAAATTGCATGTTCAAGACTAACCTTTAGGATAACATGAGGAATTATATAAAAAGAATAAGCACGCCAAGTCCTTAGATCTAGGAAGACCTAAACTAGGAGCTCGAGCGCCCTACACATATAAAATATGATGAAAAAAGAGTAAGCGTGTTTAACAGTGCGATTAGTGAATGATTAGAGCTCAAACACCCACTAATCTACCTCCCACACGAACTCTATTCATAAGCATATATTTGAAATTTCACAAAGTGGCTCTCCCAAAATTTGGTAATTAAAATATATATAATTTTAAAATCATTTAAAATACATATACTAAATAAATAATTTTTAAGAGTAATGTAATTTAAAATAGTTCAAAGTAACTAAATATGTAAATGGATTAGAGATCCACTGGCCACCCAAAAGAGGTTGCAAAATAGTTTGAAAAAAAAAATTAATTTGAAAATAATTAACATATTATTTATTTAAATAATAGTTAAGTAACAAAAATAATTAAATAATTAGAAATAAATAAATAAATAAGATTTTTATATCTCTAAATAATTTCAAATTAAAATAGATAATTTTCAAAAAATACGATGTATTATACACCGAATCCTATTTAAAATAAAATTATTACAAATATTCAAAGGTTAGTGTATTTAAAAGGAATTTTTAAATTATTTAAAATAATTAGTGATTAAGAAATAATAATTATGAAATTAACATAAATAAAAAATTAAAATCTATAAACTTTTAAAATAACTTCAAAATAACAGTTATA
Organism: Dendrobium huoshanense; assembly: GCA_016618105.1. Taxonomy (NCBI): domain Eukaryota; kingdom Viridiplantae; phylum Streptophyta; class Magnoliopsida; order Asparagales; family Orchidaceae; genus Dendrobium; species Dendrobium huoshanense. The sequence continues at coordinate 43,855,407 of CM028358.1, read as the reverse complement.
TAAATATTAAAAGTATTTTTAAATTTAATTAATTATTATTTAAAATATATATAAGTATTTAATTATTTGATAAGTTTAACTTACTTAAAATAATAATCACTAATAATAATTTTAAAATTAGATAATAATAGTAAAAAAAGGTCTCTTATTTTGAATAAAATATTATATTATTTATTTAAAATTAATAATTACTAATAATAGGTATTATTTAAATACTAATTATACCTTAATACATAATAATTATTCAAAATTATTAAATATCTAATTAAATTTAAATATTAAATAAGAAAATACATATCAGATGTATTATAATATTATTTTAAAATTGAATTCCAAAATTTTAAAATATTTATTTATTTATTTTATCATCTTATACTTAATTTTTAATTAAATATAATGATTATTTAATAATTAAAATAATTGAAAATTTATATAATATTTTTATTTAAAACTAATTTTAAATTAAAGAGGATAAAAATATGATCAATTTTATATATTATATATATTTTTAAGATAATAAATAATTTATAATAATTATTTAAATAGTTTTGATTTTAAAAACAATTAAAAACTAATTAAAACTTAATTTAAAATAAATTCTACTGCGAGAGGTTACTTGGTAGCCTGTGACTAGCTCCGCGGTCCATAGCGTCGGCGCTCAATCATTGAAAATGATTACGCCGTCGCGCAAGCAACGTCCCATGATTGCGAGTCAACACGTTTTCGACTTAACCCAGTCAACACCGCATTGATTTAGTCGGATCAAGCGTGGCTATGATTCGATGGTCAAGATCATGTCAGACAAATGGCTTGATAGTGGTATCAAACTCTACGGTCAAACTGAATAGTAAAACGATAGGATCTTGACCGTTGATCATGAGATCAATGATCGAGATCACACCCAAGGCAACGGGAGAGCAAACTTGAGCCCTAGAATAATAATTTGGCTCATTCTTTCGATACATAAAATGAAACCTATGTTGACCTAGTCAACTAGGTTGACCTAGGGCCTAGGTTAGGGCTCAGCAAACTTGGTTTGACTCAATGAAATTGAAGAGAGGTGGTCTTAGGGCCTGGCTTGGGCAATTTGACTAGGTAAACCTTTTAACCCAAGGGGATTAAGCAAAAGCAAGGTCAATAAATGGACCCCCATTAGAAGTGACGAACAAACTAGTAAATCGCTCGTGTTGATGTTGACCAAATGTGACAAAAGAAGTAGAGTACAAGATATAAGTAAAAGATCTCCAAAGGTGAAAAGTAGGGGGGCTCCTCTCCTTACCTTATCCTATAGTAGGGGCATGGCCAAGGAGAGAACAAAAGTAAAGGTGATGCCACACATCCACCTAATTGTATTGAAAAGATGAATGTGGACAGACTCAATATTCACTTGACCATTTTGAAATAGTGAAACAAAGAGTGAAAGAAGTAGTAAAGCAAAGTAAATAAGTAAAAGGTCACGAAATGGTGAACAAGTAGTGGGATTCTCTCCTTACCTTACCCTATAGGGGCTGAGCTGAGGAGAGAACAAAGAGCGAAGTAGCAAAGTAGATGGTGAAGGGGTCCCACATTCACCTGACCATATCGAAATAGTGAATGGGGAGCCTAAGTAAAAATTAAACCAACTATCTTCCTGATCTTATCGAAACAGCATGATGTAAGGTAAAAAGGGGTGGTAGGAATGCCTCCCAGGGGCTCTATTGGGCTCACTCTCTCAACCAGGTAATTTTTTACATCTACATTACCTTTCACTTAGCAAATGAAGAGGGGCTCAATACTCACTTGATCATTTCAAATAATTAAATAAATACTCAAGGTCTGATGTCTACCTGATCATAACAGGACATCAGAGAAGTAAAGGGTGATGATGAATGGCTCCGAAGGACTCTGTCGGGCTCTCTCAATCGGATTATTTTCCATAGATGCCTGACCATTTTAGCTTAGCAAATAAAGAGGGGCTCAATACTCACTTAATCATTTAAAATAAGTGAATAATGAGTTAAGGTCTGATGTCTTCCTAATCACAACATGATATCAGAGAAGTAAAAGGTGGTGAGGAATAACTCTTAGGGACTCTATCAGACTCTCTTAACCAAGTAATTTTCTACATCTGTCTTACCATTTTGTCTTAGCAAATGAAGACTAGCTTAATGCTCACTTGATAATTTCAAATAAATGAATAAAGAGTTAAAATCTGATGTCTTCCTAATCACAAAAGGACATCATAGAAGTAAAGGGTGGTAATGAATGCCTCCAAGGGACTCTGTCTGGCTCTCTCAACTAAGTAATTTTTTATATCTACCTGACCATTTCATCTTAGTAATTGAAGAGGGGCACAATACTCACTTAATCATTTCAAATAAGTGAATAAAGAGTCATGGTCTGATCTCTACCTAATCACAATAGGATATCAGTGAAGTAAAGGGTAATGTGGAATGCCTTATAGAGATTGTCAGGCTCTCTTAACCAGGTAATTTTCTACATCTACCTTACCATTTCGGTTTAGCAAATGAAGAGAGGCTAAATACTCATTTGATCATTTCAAACAACTAAATAAAGAGTCAAGGTCTAACGTTTGCCTGATCACAACAAGACATCAGAGAAGTAAAGGGTAATGAGGAATGCCTCCCAAAGACTCTATCAAGCTCTCTCAACTAGGTAATTTTCTACATCTACCTCACCAATTCATCTTAGCAAATGAAGAGGGGCTCAATAATTACTTTATTATTTCAAATAAGTTAATATAAAGTCAAGGTCTGATGTCTACCTAATCACAACGGGATATCCGATAAGTAAAGGGTGGTGAGGAATACCTCCTAAGGACTTTATCGGGCTCTCTCAACCAGGTAATTTTCTACATCTGCTTTACCATTTTGGCTTAGCAAATAAAGAGGGTATAAATAATCACTTGATCATTTTAAATAAGTGAATAAAGAGTCACGATCTTATGTTTATTTGATCACAATAGAACATTAGAGCAGTAAAGGGTGGTGAGAAATACCTCATAGGGACTCTGTCAGGCTCTCTCAACTAGGTATTTTTCTAAATATGCCTTACAATTTCAACTTAGCAAATGAAAAGGGACTTAATACTCACTTGATCATTACAAATGAGTGAATAAAGAGTCAGGGTCTTTTGTCTGCCTAATCACAATAGAACATCAGAGAAGTAAAGGGTGGTGAGGATGCATCCCAAGGACTCTATCAGGCTCTCTCAATTTGGTAATTTTCTATATCTATCTTACCATTTTAGCTTAATAAATGAAGAGGGGCTCAATACTCACTTAATAATTTCAAACAAGTGAATAAAGAGTTAGGTTCAGATATCTTCCTGAGCACAACTGGACATCAGAGAAGTAAAGGGTGGTGAACAAAGCCTCCTAGGGACTCTATCGGGCTCTCTCAACCGGGTAATTTTCTATATCTGCCTTACCAGATCAGCTTAGCAAATGAAGAGAGGCTCAATATTCATTAGATCATTTCAAACTAGTGAAAAAAGAGTCAAGTTCTTAAGTTCTTATGCATGCTTGATTATAACAGTACATCAAAGATGTAAAGGGTGGTGAGGAATGCCTCCTAATGACTCTATCGGGCTCTCTTAACTGGATAAATTTCTATATTTGCCTTAGCATTTCAACTCAATAAATAAAGAGGGGCTCAATACTCACTAGATCATTTCAAACCAGTGAATAAAGATTCAAGGTCTGATGCCTGCTTGAGCATAATAGGATAATTAGAAAGAAAAAGAGTGGTGAGGAATGCCTCTTAGGGACTCTATCAGGCTCTCTCGATCAGATAAATTTTCTATATCTACATTACCAGATCGGCTCAATAAATGAAGAGGGGCTCAATACTCACTGTATCATTTCAAAGAAGTGAATAAAGAGTCAAGGTTTGATGCCTGCATGATCATAATAGGACAATCAAAAAGAAAAAGAGTGGTGAGGAATGCCTCTTACGGACTCGTTGGGCTATCTCAATCGGGTAATTTTCTATATTTGCCTTACCAGATCAGCCTGGCAAATGAAGAGGGGCTTAATACTCACTTGATAATTTCGAACAAGTGAATAAACAGTCAAGGTGGTGGGGGTTATGCCTCCTAAGACTCTGTCGGGCACACCACCAAGTAATTAAGTAACCAACTATATGTCTGACCCTATCAAGGTAAGATGATAAAAGATGAAAGTCGCCTCAACACCAACCTAACAAAAATTTATGTAGGGATATGAGGGAAAAAGTAAGGGTAATTTATGTGGGGGTATGCCTCGAAGGGACCCTATCGGGCACCCCACCAAGTAAGTAATGAACTACCTGCCTGACCATATTAAAATAGCAGGATAGAAACTGAAAGTCACCTCAACACCAACCTAACATAGATCCGTGTAGGGATGTCTGGAAAAAGTAAGGGTAATTTAGGTGGAGGTATGCCTCCCAAGGACCCCATCGGGTACCCACCAGGTAAGTAAGTAACCAACTACCTACCTAGCCATATCAAAATAGCGTGATAGAATGTGAAAGTCACCCCAAAACCAGTCTTATACAGATTTGTGTAGGGTTGTGAGGGAAAATGTAAAGGTTATTAGAAGAATTTCAAGGAAAATGTTATCTAAGAATTTCCAATCCAACTTTTATTTACCATATGGTAAAGAAAAAATCATCGTTGCCACAAGTATCCAAATATCGACAGAATTCCTTAGGCAACATTAACCTTTTATATAAAAAAATTGAGTTATCAAATTGATGCCTCGGGGGATAACGGAAAGAGATACACCCTCAGTAGAATGCTGGAGGGGTAACCCTACTCTAAAAAGGTAAGTAACCAACTACTTGCTTGATCATATCAAGATAGCCGCATAGAAGGTGAAACCTACCTCAACACCATCTTGATATAGATCCGTGTAGGCATGTAAGGGAGAAAGTATAGCTAAGTGGAAGAATTCTAAGAAAAACATTATCTAAGAATTCTCAAGTCAACTTTTAGTTATCACGTGATAATGGAAAAATCATCATGGCCACGAGTATCTAAATGCCAGCAGAATTCATTAGGCAACTTTATTATCACATCAAATTAACAGAAGAAAAAACTATAGGGGAAATTTGAGCTCTTAGAGTGTAAAGCTGGGTTCCACCTATGACTAGGGCAACTAGTTTTTCTCAACTTAGAGTTTGCTGAATTTTAAGTTCTCTAGGCTAAGTTATGAATATTATAAGTTTCAGACAATTAATGAATTATTCAAATTGTTAATAAAATGTATTTTAGCGATTTTGATCCAAATCAACTACAAACTGATTGGAATTGACCTAAAGAAGTGTTCCCAAGTGTTTGGGAAAATTTTCAAAAATTTTAATAATTTTTAATTATTTAATTAAGGAAAAAGGTCCAAATTAAAGTCTAGAACTTTTATTACGTCCTTTGACCTGATGTAGCTCTACGTTCGGTCAGAGGATTATCACTCGATTTTTGCTTGGTATTTGATCGATATTGCTAGGCATTCTTTGGTAATAATGAGGAATACCGCCTTGTGAAGATCAATACCGAGTAATACCGAGCAATACCGAGTAATCCCAAAAAATACTGAGTTTTTCCTAGAAAAAACTCGGTATTTTTTGGGATTACTAGGTATTGCTCGGTATTACTTGGTATTTTATCTTCACATAATGGTATTTCTCGTTATTGTTGGTATTGCTCGGTATTTGCTTGGTATTTCTTGTTTTGTGCCTGCGATCTTAGTACCGACCAAACGTAGCTCTACGTACGTTCATCGGACCAAATAAAAGTTCAGTTAATGGGCCCTAATTATTTATGAATAAAGGTTAAAATCTAAAGAATGTTTTGTATTATGGGTAATTTTCTAAATTAAAATGGATTTATTACAATTTTCTTAAGTTATTTTGGCTTAGTGAATGGGTAAACTAGGGTTTATTAATTAAGGGGTTTAAATTATCCTAAAAATTTCTAGAAAATTCTGAGATATTTAGGATATTATTAAGTTTAATTTTGAAATATTCATATCAATTTTTTATCTATCCTAACTACTATATTTTTTTTTTAAGTTCGCTAGACGTGTCCTTTATTATTGTCCTTATGGAGTCGCTATGTTAAATAAATTTAAATCACATGTTCAAGACTAACCATTAGGATAACATGAGAAAATGCATAAAAATATTAAACACACCAAGTTCTTAGATTTAGGAGGACCTAAATTAGGTGATCGTGCGCCCTATACGTGCAAAATATGATGAAAGAAAGAGTGAGCGTGTTTAATGAAGCAATTAGTGGATGATTAGAGATCAACCACCCACTAATCTACCTCTCCCATGAATGCTATTCATAAGCATGATCTATGTTTGAAATTTCACAAAGTTGATCTCCCAAAATTAGTGATTTAAAAAATATATATAATTTTAAAATCATTTAAAATACACAAACTAAATAAATAATCTTTAGAAAGTAATGTAATTTCAAATAGTTTAATGTAACAAAATATGTAAATGGATGGAAGATCCACTGGCCACCCAAGAGAGAATTCAAAATAATTTGAGATTTAATTTTTAATTTAAAAATAATTAATATCTTATTTAAATAATAGTTAAGTAACAAAAATAGTTAAATAATTAGAAATATGTAAGAAAAAAAATATTTGGATGTCTAAAAATAATTTCAAATTAAAATACATAATTTTTTAAAAAATATGAGATATTATATACTGAAATCTAATTTAAAATGAATTTGTTACAAATATTTAAAAGTTAATGTATTTAAAAGGTATTTTTAAATAATTTAAAATGATTAGTAATTAAAAAATAATAATTATTAAATTAACATAAAATAAGAAATTAAATCTCTAAAATTTTAAAATAACTTAAAAATAATAGTTATGTAATTATTAAAAGTTTTTTTTATGAATTTAATTAATTATTATTCAAAATATATATAAGTATTTAATTATTTGATAATTATAAAATAATTAAAATAATAATCACTATTGAAATTCGCTCACAATGAATTAGGTTATTAAACCTAAGCTTATGTCTCAGTGGCTAACCAAGAGGGGGGTGAATTGGTAATTAAAAAAAATTGAACCCTCTTTTTAAACTTTGGAAATTAAAACTTAATTTCTAGTGAATTTTTTTTAGAAAAAGATTTTTCAACCACAAGCTGTAAAAGATAAGTAAAATAAAATGCAGAAAAGTAAAGAACACCAGATTTATAGTGGTTCGATCAAAACCAGACCTACATCCACTCCCCGGAGGCACCCTCCGAGTATTGCATTAATACCACTAGTGTCTCTCCTTTAGCACCCACAGCAAGGCGGAGAAGCCTTTATAAAAACTCTTTCCACCACTACCCGGTGCAGTAGAGAACCGTCTTCCTTTTACACTTATCCCTAGTGTTGGTAGAGAACCGTCCGTCCTTTCACACTCTCTTAGTGTGGACAGAGAACCTTCATCATTTCACACTCTCCTAGTATGAAAAGAGAACCCTTCGTCCTTTCACACTCTCTTAGTGTGGGCAGAAAACCCTTCGTCCTTTCACACTCTCCTAGTGTGGGCATTGAACCCGCGGCTGTTCACACTCTCTAAGTGTCGGTAGAGAATCGAATCTCCTTGACAGATCCTCTCACAAGAAATCTTGAAGGAAGAAAGAAAATAATGAAGTAATCCCAAATCACAAGTAGAGATTCTGACATTTGAACACAAAGCGAAGCCTTCATGCTCCAGTGGTAGGAATCCTCCTTTGAATGCTCTCTCACACTCTCTCCATGACTCTTCTTTCAATAGGCATGAAGATCAATGAGCAAAAAGATTGGGTGGCAGTCTAAATTGGATTATATATAGGAGAGACAAGAAAAACCGTCCAAAACTGCAAATTTTTTCAAGTCAACATGAAATAAATCGTCCCGTACAATCGTGGATCGTCCTGGATGATTTTACTTAAAGTGTCGGAAATGATCCTAATGAATATTGGTACGAACTATGTTCGTACACGATCATCATCCCGTACGAACTAGGTTCGTCTGGTACGATCAGTTATACCATAGGTCGATTCCCAAATAACTGCATAGACGTAACCAACTTTAGTAAGCCAGTTCACATCGTCCTGGGACGAACAAGACTTCGTCCGGACGAAAATTTTATAGAGAGCAACTCGTCCTGGCACGATAATGAACTTCGTCTGAACGAAATTTTTATAGAGAAGAATTTGTCCTGGGACGATTTGGATTTCGTCTGGATGAAATTTTTACAGAGAAGAAATCGTCTTGGGACGATTTGGATTTCGACTGGATGAAATTTTTACAGAGCCCAAGTCATCCTAGCACGGTTATAGATTTTGTCTGAACAAAATTTTTACAGAGCCTAACTCATCCTGGGATGAAAATAAATTTGTCCTGGACGATCAGGACTTAGAAATATTTCCTCAACTTCTGTTCGTTTCATTGCTCCTACGAGGAGATAACTGACCTGATCGTCCCATACAAACTGGGTTCGTCCCGTACATCAATACAAATTTTTAAAATCTCCTTAATTGTATGTGTGTGTTTTTATTCACTCAATTACAAACACTCCCTCTCAATTCAAAAACAATTTAAAGCTTCAATTTGCAAAGGATTGTATGCTGAATTCGATTTGAAGTATTCATAGTTTGGAGTTCAATTTTTCTGAAATGTTAGTACACACAAGAGTAAAAACAAATCTTTCAAAAAGTATTAGGAGATAACTACACATAAAACAATAATATTTAGAATCATCAAAACTATATAAGTTGCAAGAATATAAAACATGCTAATAGCAACTCTCTTAACATTCTCCATCTTTTTGATGATGGCAAAATAATTATTTTTTGTAGGATTTCAAATTCTAAGGACTTGCTAAACTCCCCCTGAATTTATGAATTTATGAAAATAAGGAGTCATTGATTCAAATTTTTTTTTTTTTCAAAAAAAAAAAAATTATACAAAACAAAATAATAATATAATCACAAAAACAAAATAAACACAAATACTAACACAAGATATAAGACTCACAAGACACATGACACAATTCAATAAATAATTTCTCCCCCTTTTTGACAACAGCTAAAAGTGAAGAAGATAAAAATTTTTTGAAATGTAAGCAGAGATATGAAAATCATTTGATAATGTAATCTTAATAGTGATTGAAATAAGTTATGCAAATAAAATTAAAATATTAGGCAAATCATAGAAATTCATATAATTTAAGAAGTCATATAACATAGATAATAAAAATAATTTATCAAAGACATGAGTTAGTTTAGACACTAAGATAGAGAAAATCATTGCAACAAGGATGAAAAAAAAATTATATATTTCAAATTTCAATATCAATTATAAATGAATATAAGATCAATTTGAACTAAGTGATTAAAAGAGTTTGGAAAGAAATAATTACCATATGTGGCGCTTTGCGCATCTTTTTCATAGTTGTGGCACATTTTTGTGCATTATTTTTACTTTGGGCTTACTTTGTGCCTCTTTTCATATTGCGAACCTTTGCGCATTCCTTTTGATTTTTTTTTATTGTACTTTTACATAATTTGCAAGAGTAATTTTATTCTTTTCAAAAACAATAATCTAAAATTTCCAATTTTTCTAAGTGTATAAATAATGATTGATAAGTGAAATATAAAATAAGAAAACATCTTAATTGTAATAATAATATTAACAATAATACAATCTAAAGAAGAGACATGAAATTGAAAATCCTAATAATATCAAGTTATAAGCAAAACTTAAACTTAGAATAATTAAATTTTCTAATGAATATAATTTTTCTTGCAATTCAGGTTATAGCACGATTTAGATTAAAAATCTGATGATTTACATAAAGTCTAACAAACATTTCAAAAGTAAATTCAAATCAAAACACAAGAACTTATATTGATATTATTTTAAATATTATAAGGATTCATCAAGATATCAATACAATAACTAAAATAAAGAAGAAATACATCAAACTACTAAAAGCAAACAACAACTAACACATAAACAATAACAATACAAACACAAAACATCAAGTGCAACAATTACTCAGACGGTCCCTAATCTAAAGGAGGAGGAGGAAGAGGAGCACCACCAAAGAGGTTAAAGTATGTACTCATCATAAGTACATTGATACTAATATCATTCATTTTCTCCCTCATATAACTCATGTCATGTTGATATTGAGCAGCCTGCTGCTGTAAATGAGTCTCAATTTATTTAAAGCGTTGATCAAAATGAGTCTCTAACTAATTAAATCTTTGAACCAAATCCTGATAATTTGGTTCATTAGTAGGAGCAGGTGCACCTTTTGGCTCTTCTTCTGTATCACTTATGACATGTGCTTTTCCTGATTCCTCCTTGAAGATCGCTCTAAATGATCCGTCATTGTAATAGAGCGGTTTTTCAAATTCTTGATCAGGATGATCCAAGTTATACTTCTTTTGCAGAACATAGGAAACTAAGTGTCCTAAAGTAAAATTCCTCTTTCTTTTCTGTTCTGCATGGCCATATTAAGAAAGCCCATAAAGATATTCAAGAATACGTTGGGCTTCATCTATAGGTTTATTGCTCATGATTAAGAAGGTCACCATGGAAAGAAGTGGGGTAATATTGACTCTATCACCAGCTTTTGGAATGATTGAAGTTCTAAGAATGTGCTGGATGATGCGTGCATTACAGACAAGACTGGATACCCTAACCACATGCTCAGTTAAACCATTTCCTCTAATCACCCTATTGATTTCATACCATTTAATGTATCATTGGTGATTAAGGTATGGGCTCTACTCCCCTCAGTCCTTAAATTTAGAAAAGTTCCTAAGTCGTGTTTAGTGATTTTAACTTTTTATTTGAAAACAAAGGAGCGAAACACAAAGTGGTTAGAATTGAAGGACATATTGGCTAGAAAGTAGTGGAAGGTTTCTTTATTATAGAGGTGGACCAGAGTGAGGATAAATTGAAACTGAGTCGAAGAAAATAAAGGCATTACCTGAAAGGTAATATCTTCTTGAATTAAAATTCAGGAAGGAGTGATTTTGACAGAAGCAAATCTAGGAAAAGAATCCTCATTTGCTTTGGATAGAAACTTTTCCAACAAATTTCTATGTGGCTTCTTGACTAAGACCTTTTGACGTTTGCTTGAACTGGTCATTTGAAAGTGATCTAGAGTAAAAAAGGTGTTGAAAGTGATGTTTAAAGAGTGAAAATTGAGTTGAAAAGACTGTCTATATATTGAAAAAGAACCGTTCGTACCAGACAAAAATAATTCATCCCGTACAAATTTTTTGATCATCCTATACGAAAATATTTCGTATAAACGATCTAATACGACTAGAATTACACGGCTTTTCATAATCAATGCAACCTACAAAGCGTCCTTTCATACAGACTTTTGACCAGTCTGATCGTACAAACGAACACGTGTTTGTCCCGAGACAATCAAAACTTATATCATTTTAATGGCAGTTGAAACCGTCCCCTACATTGAATTGACATGTGTTCGTCCAGACGAACCAAAGGTTCGTACGGACGAAGTTCATATTAAAAACTACCTTATCCATTCAACTGCTTCATTCATTTGTCCCGTCGTTTGAAAAAAATTTTGTCTCGAATGATTGTAACGATCGTACAGACGAAGTACATTAAAAATAGCACTCAAACGGTTCAAAATCCCACAGTTTGTCACACTACACAAATCGTCCCGTACAAAAAAATTTCGTCCCAGATGATGATGACTTAAAAAAAATTTACCCTCAAATAAAAAACTACAATTCAAAAATAAAACAAAACAAAATAAATACCAAAAATAACAAAGAAGCACAGACTCTAAAAGAAAAATCACACAAACAAAATCATAAACACATAAAAAACATTTAATTAATAAACAAACATCAATATTGCAAGAACATTTTTATTTAAGCATTTAAATCAATCACACCAAACCTTGCTCTTAATGCACTGAAAATATCAAAGGCTAAAGGTTTTGTAAAAATGTCTGCAAGTTGATTTTCAATCGTAACATGAATGAGTTCAATTTCTCTCTTCGATACATGATCCCTTATGAAATGATGCCTTATATCTATATGTTTGGTTCTTGAATATTGAATAGGATTTTTTGAAATGCAAATAGCACTAGAGTTATCACAATAAATTGGTATAGTTCTTATAGTTAATCCTAAATCAATCAATTGTTATTTCAACCAAAGTACTTGTGCCACACAACTTCCTAATACAATGTATTCAGCTTCTGTAGTAGATAGGGCTACTGAATTTTGTTTTCTAATAGACCATGAAACTAATGAATTTCCAATGAACTGACATGTTTCAGAAGTGCTTTTTCTATCCACCCTACAACCTGTAAAATCAGAATCTGAATAACCAATTATTTCAATGAAGAGCTAAACATAGGATACTTAGTGGAAGCAAAGAGCAATTAAACGTTTGGAAGATGTTTGCTTAATTATTTGGCTATTAATAATATCCAAATTGTTATGGTGAGACACTTAGCCAGAGTGGCTTCAGACCATAGTCCAATTGTGTTGAAATTATTTGAGGTGGTTATAAGGAAGAGGAGGTGGATTAAGTTTGAGGATGTTTGGTTATCCTTCAAGACAGCGGCTCATATTATTTCAAATGGGTGGAAGAAGGCTTATGTGGGAGATGACATGGAAGTTCTTAATAAGAAATGTAAAAGAACCTTGAAAGATTTGTATTATTGGAGTAAGTTCAAATTGAAGGAATTTTCAAATGAGAAAGAAAGATTGAAGGCTGAAATTTTACAACTTCAAGAAGAGGAAGCTAGGGATGGTTGGTTGGATGAAGAAAAATTATGGTTGCTTAGATCAAAAGTTAAGGAGTTGAATGTCAACCTTAATAGTTGGAATACTTAGTGGAAGCAAAGAGCAAAAGTGAAGTGGATTTAAGATGGTGACTCCAACACAAAATTTTTTCATGCTTTTACAAATGCTAGGAGAAATGTTAATTGGGTTTCACAAGTGAGGAATTCAGATGGTATGCTCACCGAGGATCCAAAGGAAGTGGATGAGGTATTTTTCAGATTCTTTCAAAACAAATGGAAGGATAGGGAATGTTGTTTTGAGAACTGACCTAAATCGTGGATGGTTCTGGGAGATGAAGACGGAGAAATATTGGAGAGGGAGCTTTTTATTAGTGAGATAAATGAGGTCGTTATGAGGTTGGGGAATAATAAGACTACAGGGTGTGATGGGATGACATATTATTTTTTCAAATGTTATTGGAAAATCATTGAAGAGGATGTTTGTAGAGCTGTAAGATAATTCTTTATTTCGATCAATATGAGTAAGGATTGGAAAGATACTTTGATTGTACGGATTCCTAAGTCTTTTAATCCGTTAACTCCAACTTCCTTTTATCCCATCAGCTTATGTAATTCTATCTACAAGATTGTAGCTAAGGTGCTATTAAACAGATTGATAGGGGTTATTCCGAAGATTGTTTTTGAATAGCAGGTGGCTTTTGTGAAAGGAAGATCAATCTCGGATCATCTGTTATTAGCTCAAGAGGTATTCAACAAATTAAGGCATTCAAAGGCAAGCATTGGGTATTTAGCTATTAAGTTGGACATGGAGCAAGCATACGACAGTATGTGTTAGTTAACTCTCAAGAAGATGATGATGGAATTGGGATTCCCTGTCAGATTTCTCGGCCTGGTAATGGAATGTGTCTCGGATCCTAGATTTTCTATCTTGATCAATGGGGCTAGAACAAATTGGATTGAGGGGAGGAGTGGCCTCGACAAGGCTATCCACTCTCTCCATTTTTATTCATTATATTCTCATAGCTGCTATCCAATGCTTTCATCAGTAGAGGATTGGAGGTGGGTATCAAAATTTGTACAAATGCTCCAAGAATTTCACATGTTCTTTATGCAGACGATGTATTGTTGTTTTCAGATGCTAAAGTGAGAAGTGTGAAGAAGGTGAAAACATTATTAAAGATTATTGCAAATGGACCAGTTAGAAAATCAATCATCAAAAGTCATCTTTGATTTGTGGCAAATCAATTATGAGGAGGAAGATTCAAATCTCAAAGATTCTGGGATTCAAACTTGTTGAAGAATTAGAATACTTGGGAATTAAAATTGCTCTAAGGAGATTAAGAAATGTTGATTTCCAAATGTTATTGGATAAATCTATGAAAAAGCTGAATGCTTGGGGAAATAGATATATTTCCCTAGCCAGAAAATTGGTTTTGGTAAAAACAGTCCTTCTTGCTCTCCCAGTACTCCTAATTTCACATTCTCTTGTTCCTTTGAGGACTTTGAAGGAGTTTGAAAACCTTTGTAGAGACTTTATCTGGAATAAAATTGATGGAAGCCACGGAATACATTATGTGGCTTGGGATTTACTGTGTAGAGTGTAGACCAAAGCATTGTGGAGGATGGGGTATTCAATCTGCATTGGCAAGGATAGGGCCTCTAAGAGCAAAGTTTGCATGGAAACTATTGGAAGAACCGCATACCTTGTTGAACAGGAACTTGTTGGCCAAGTATGGTGAAAGGTGGTGGAACAAGGACGAGTTTAAAGGTGGATCTTCTTCTTGGAAGATCATAACTTGTGGTTGGAAAGCTCTTAGAAATTTTTTAAGGTGGAAGGTGGGGGATGGTTCCAGCATTAATATATTGAAGGATGTCTGGATTATGGACAAGAGTTAACTTAAATGGCCAACCTTTGTTTGAAGCTTTGTTGATGAAAATTTGGCTCTTGACTCATTCATTGAAGATGGGACATCACAAAACTCAGCCTGTTCTTCGATGAAGATCTTGTGAGAATGATTAGTGGAGTGTAGATTTTCAATTCTTTGCTTGAAGATTGTATGGAATTAAAGATTCAAATGACTGGTAAGTCTATCTCTGCTTTGTTAATGGAAGATGGCCTCAAGGAAGTGATGGTAGAGGATCTGGTTCCATGGTTCATAAGTTAAAATTAAATGCACGAGTGGAACTTTTTATGTGGCTTATTTGTAAAGATGCGATTCCAACTGAAGAGTTTCTTTATAGAAGAAGAATATCTGAAAACTACTTGTGTCCTATGGGTTGTGGAGTGATTAAAGATGTCAATCATATTACTTTTAAATGTTCAAAACTTTGAAAGGTCATTGATGTACTGAGAGGTTGGGGGTTTAGAATTCTGGAATTCATAGATTGGAATGATTGCTTGCAAGGTCTTAAGAGGTTAGCATATGTGGATTTGTTGATGACAAGGATCTATGTTTCATTATTGTGGTTCATTTGGAGTAACAGAAACAAGGTGAAGCATGGAAAAATTGGAGACAACAATGTGATGATTGCAGTTTCAGTTCTCTATTTTTGTAGCTTAGCTAATCAGGGGATTATACCACTCGGATCACTGGGATGCTTATCATTATGTGGGATTATTTTTAGACAAATGGCATCCCCTTCCACCCGAGTGGTTGAAGATAAATTTTGATGCATCACTTAAAGAGAATTATGAGGCAGGTAATGGAGGTATTGTAAGGAATTGTAAAGGAAGGTTTGTTTTAGCATTTGGTCATGGGAAATTTCATTGGGACATAACACAAATGGAGCTTTCATCTTTCAAATCATTGAAAGAGGCATTGCAAGGTTGGTTACAAGGGGCTAAAGGTATTATTGTTGAAGGTGATAATAAAAATGTTCTCCAACTTCTTCAAAAATTGTATAGCAAACCGAAGAAAGTGAGGGGCAGCTTGGAAGATGAAGATCTCTTATTTTTGTAGCAATTTCAATAATGTTATCTTTAATTGTATTGGGCGTAAATGTAATAAGTTAGCGGATTATTGTGTTAACTTAGCCTTATGCTTTTATTTCTTTTGGGATTTATTTTGTGAGAGTAATATTCCTTCTTCCTTTGTTCAATTAGTAAAGGAAGAAAGTGATAGGTTGGTAATCTCTCATTAGCTTGTATCTAGGCTTATGTGGTTTTATTTTATTAATTGTACTACTTAGCATTCCTCAAAAAAAAATTCCAAAGAAATAAGGATACACTTAAAAACAATTTTTTGACATATGGAATGCATTGAATAGCCTACATTAATCATAAGGTTTCATTTGGCATCAGAATTTGGAGACCAGGGGCCTTCACTATGTTGCATGGGAAGAACTTTGTTTACCAAGAGCTATTGGAGGGATGGGTCTGTTTTCTGCTGTCAAGAAAATCGGGCCTCTTCGTGCTAGGATTGCTTGGAGATTTTATCAAAATACCTCTTCTCTGCTTCACAACTGCTTAACTGCCAAGTATGGTTCTGATACTTGGAATGGTAAACCCATGAATGGGCAATCTGCTACCCGATCAATCATTTTGGATGGCACTACTTTCCTTAAGCCTATTGTCAAATGGAAGATTGGCAATGGTACTTATATCAATGTTATGAATGACATTTGGCTAGTTGACAAATGTTTCAACAAGTGGCCAATGCTTGTAGATTGTGTCAACCTTAAGAACTTGGTGCTTAACAACTTTATCCTTGATGATGAGAATTGGAACCTAACGGAACTTAAGCAGTATTTCATTTCCAGCTTGATTAATCTAATTGTCCAGAATTGTGTTATCCATGTTGGTGTTGAGGATCATATGGAGCTTCTTTATCAACATTCTAGGAAATCAATCTCATCATTAGCTTGAGCCGAATCCACTAAATCCCTCAATTCACTTGATGATTCTGGTTTTATTGCTTGGCTCCGGAAACTGCACCTCAGACCGAGAATTGAACTATTTTAGTGGAGATTGGGTAAGTTTTGCCATTCCCACTAATGAGTTCTTGAAGTATAGACGCATTGGAAATAATGACCTTTGTGCTAGAGGATGCTCTGAAGTGGAAAGTAGTGCTCATATTGTGGTTCACTGTAAGTATCTCATTGATATCATCAAGATGTTGAGATCATGGGGGCTCAATGTTCCAATCTTCAGCTCGCTAGCGGATTGTCTCCATCATTTAAGACACTTAACAAATTGTTGTCCGGACATTGTCAAGATATTCTGCACTGCTGCCTTCTATTCTTGGAATTGCAGAAATAATTTCAAACATGGCGGTCCATTGCTGCCCACCTCTGTGATTGCTGCCAAAGAAGAATTCAATGTTCGTTAACTGGGATGCCTCTCTCCATTGTGAGTTTGATCTTTCATGGTGTCCCCCACCACCGGATTGGATTAAAATTAATGTTGATGCATCCTTGCTTGACTCAAATTTGGCTAGTATTGGTGGTGTTGTCCGTGACTCCATGGGTAAAACGCTCCTAGCTTTTGGCAAACAACAACTTCATTGGGACATTAATCAGCTCGAATTGGATGCTGTTTTTTCCTTGAAGGATTTCATTTCTGATTGGATGTTTGATAGCAAAGGATTAATAATTGAAGGACATAACTACAATGTTATCAAGTTCCTTCAAGATACAATGAAGAAATCTAAGACTGACAATCGGATTTCCGAGAAGATCTCTTTTCTATATGATTTCAATAAGATGATCTTTTTTACATACCTCTAGAATTTGTAACAAGGTGGCTGATTTATGTGCCTCCCTTGCCTTAGACAATAACTTTTGTTTTGTTTCTTTTACCAATTCAGATATTCCTTCTTCCAGCTTGTTTGAACTGTTGAAGAAGGAATATGTGATCTGCACTTTATGATTAGCTTGTATTAGGTTGCTCTTTCTCCTTTAATGCAAATGTGCACTTATCAAAAAAAAAATCATAAGGGTTCTTTGGGTAATTTTTAAAATTAGGATGTTTTGACTAAAAATTTCAGCTTTTATCAATTTTACTTGGGGTAATTTAATTTATTGAATAATTAAGTTATGATATTTTATCAATTATTAAATTTATTAGGTAATCATAAAATAATCTACAACAAATCAAGTAGGTTTATGAATATGTCATTCATACTTTTTTTAGAATTTTCAGAATAAATATGCATTAATGGGATTTTTATATTGTAAAAAACTTTATTTTAAAGACCTAATTTGTCAAATAGTGAATATGTTTCCTTAACAAAAAGTTTAAATCCTTAAAATGATATCCTTGAGTTACCAAATGAGTTCAGGAGTTTTTATTCTAAATTTAGCATAATTAAATACATCTTTAGATAAATATTTACTAATTGGGCTCACTATTTTGTGCATGATGAAAATTTAAGCAGAAAAACACTAAAATACATAGGAAAATAGAATTAGTAATTGGATATCATTTAAAATTAATAAATGCATAGGATATTATCTTCCTCCCAGACCTATCATATTGAATAAGAAACTTGGCAATTTATACTAGCATGCCCTTAAGCTTATCCAATTTGACACTTCCCTAAAAAAGGTTTATTTAGAAATTTTTTATGGAGCTTCTCATTTACATAGAAAAGTTCACTCAGTCATGCACCACACCAAATGTCCTAAGGGGTCACCTAGAATTTTGAATGCTCATCGCACTCTATGGTTGGTTCAACTATCAAATTGGGTCTCTCACTTTTAGTGAGTTGATGTGCTAATAACCTATTTTGGATTAGGCTAGAATAGATAGGATGTGTGGGCTTGCAAAGGTGTGAGCTCAATCAGAACACTCATGGTGGCTCAAGGTCCTTCGGTTTTTTGGAAAGCTACTTAAGCTTTTGATATACTTGTTTAATTCCAGAGAGGTGATAAGAATGAACACTTAGAATAAGACTGGATGGTTTTCTTAATCATCATAAACCAAATCTTAATTAGGTTTTAATTAAGGTGAAAAAAAAGTTTATCTAACTAACAGTTCCTCCCATGAATGTTGAGTAGTTCAGATCTTGTTAATGAGTTAGGGTCATTGGTGTAGGATATATACCATACTTTAATTTAGGGATACTAAATCAAATTAGCCTGGGCTACTCATTCTTTAATCATAATTTATGTACGCTAAAACTAATCATTTATCTTAAACATGGACTATGTGAGTTAGCTAATTATATCAAGTACCTAATGAGTTTAATTGGGTAAGCTTAATTGGGATTCAGAGCATTAGGCTCATTTTAGCTCAAATTGATCTAATTAGGTTAAGGTGGTCAAATTGGTCAAAAGTTGTCATCTCTAGGAGTCAATTGGATTGAATTAGGTTGGCTTAAGTCAAGGTTAACCCAGAGTAGCTCTATGTTTTATGGATTGAAATAATATGAAGCTTAAGGGAAATTTGGTTTAATTTAACCCTCTTTTTGTTAGAACTAAGCTAGGTTAATTGGCTCAAAATTGGTATAGTACTAGTGGGGAAATTGGGTTGTTAGGGAATTGGTTTACATATGGAAGTCCTATGGTTTATTAATTTGATTAATTTGAGATCTCAAGTTGAACTGAGTTAAAGGATTCCAAATGGATTACTTGTAAGGCTTCACCTTGGGTGGCCTAGTCCAATTGAGTTAGTTGGGCCAAATCTTTAGATAATTAGGCTTAATTAATTAAATTATGATGGGTCAACGACCAAAAAAACTCAATCACATATAATTGAGTAATTAAAAGGTTTTCTACAGCTTTTCATGGCTCAATATGATTGGATGTTCATATTACTTTTATATTAGGTTAAAAAAAGGCTTAAGTGAACAATCGGACTTTTCAGGCACTACAAAAAAAAATCCTTTATCGACGAATGAAAGCCGATGATAAAAATGAAATTATGCTAGTAAAATACATTTTCTGGAGCATTTCCGGTGAAAAGTTGTCCGACAATAATTCAAGCGTCGAAAATTTTGTTCCGTAAAAAATAAATGCTGGAAATATTTCTGACGGACTTTACCGGTGAATTGCCTTTTAAAAAACCAATAGAAAAATGTTGTTTTCCTTAAAAGAAATCTAGCAATTTATCCATGAAAAATTTTGGTAGAAACTTTATGCTTTAAACCCAGGTGACTAATCCGCCAGATAGTTTTGCCAGACAATTAGCAACGAAAACATAATGCAGATTATCCGCTGTAAACACCGGTGAAAACTTTTCGACTGAAATATAATACCAGTTCAGTTTTTCTTTTTCCGGTGAAAAATTTGCAAAAAACCTATAGAAGAAATAAATAAAGCCTTCTCTATTTGAAAAAAAGATTTCTACAACAAATCATGCATAAAAAACATTCCAAACTATATTAATTCAAACTTAGACATCTACATAAACTTAACATTAGAATCATCACCAAACATTGAACATAAACATACCAACATAAATATACATTCCAGATTATTTGACAATTGAAGAAAAAGTTCCAAATGAAATGTAAAGTTCGTTCGTTTAAAATTGCACAAATATCTAGAATCAGACTGCATTTTCATCAGAATCAGTAACCTCATCTACTGAAGCTACATGCTTTCCACAGGGCTGCTTCATCATTTTTTATTGTTCATCCAAAAAGTGAGTGTGCTGCATCTGCATCTGCATTTGCTAGTAAGGTTTAAGTTAGCTGGCATAATTTAGGTCGGAGGTTTTGACGGTGTTTTCTGATGGAACATGCACTCGAATATTTTAAAAATTGACAAATTATATGGTGAAATATGCACCGATCACCGATAAGTTATCGGTGAAAAATATGCGGGAAATTTCCCCATAAACTACCAGCAAAATATTCGCTAGTTCGTCAGCAGCATTTATCGACGCATTTTAATCCGTCAGAAAGTTTAACCGTAATAAAAGATTTTCTTGTAGTGTGGTGCTAATTTGGGCAATGTTATGTATGCTTGACCTAAAAATTTATTTAACATCATAAAAAAATCAATTTCATTAATTTGACCAATTTTGATTGAATTAATCATATAGAGTCAAAGGTCCAATAAGTTTTATAAAATGCCTATTCAGCTTTATCAGCTTAATAATAATCTCTTAATGGAAGGGTTATCCAAAGGAAATAGTCCAATTCCCTAGTTCGTTTAAATTAACCTAGTTGGATCATATAAGATTGAGCTAGAGCTTAAATAGTCTTGCTTATTACAATGGTTAACTCATCTATGCTTTGATTTTCTAAATCCTACTGAAAGATTTGACCACCTGTTTGGATCACTTGGTTCTAAATATTCAAATGTATCTAGATTTAATGAAATGTTGTGATTGATTTGACTAATAGTCAAACTTGATCCCATATATTATGCTTAAGATGTCTCATGGTCAACTATAATGTTTAAGATTATGATTCATTCGTTGAAGAAGATGAAATGCTTATATCACTAATGAGCCAAACCAATTTAAATTATGACTAAGCATGGAAAGAGGTCTACCTTAAGGCTAACAATTATCAAACCTATCAAAGAGAATTGACTTTGACTTCGGATTGAATAATCAATGGGTTACACTTATGATCTTTGCTAATTCCAATAGGATCCTATAGTCATTTTCAGATCAAAATCTAGTTAGCATCGGCAAAGGGACGAGGAAGGGTTTTTATCTAGTCTTACCATGGTTTAACCTTATGGACTGAGTAAAAAGATGGAAATTTTGATTAAAATTGATATGGATGAGTGCTAGAAATATATCAAGGAACGTGTCTCATTATACTCTCAAATTACTGGGATTAGGAATGACTAATCCAAGGTCAATGTGACTGAAAACACGAACCTAATCAAACCTAACCATTGAAATATATGCAATTTTGATATTTTTAGGGCCAATAGCTCTATCCATAGCATTTATAAATGAGCAACACGGAGTTTAACTTGCCATATTTCAATGAATATCAAAATGTAATATATATTTGATACTTTTCAAGATGAATATCATTTTACTTCAAGCGCTTTTAGAAGTGCTGAGTTCATTGGGCACTTTGACAAACTACATATGAAGAACATAGCCATAATTTTCAATATAGATAATGATGTTGGCCTTGAGAGGTAGGCTCATGTTTTTTTCCTCTAAAGTAATTCAACTAATACTTGAGTGAGATTTAATAATATTATAACAAGTGGACGTTCCAACAAGACAACAAAATTTGCAGGTGAGCTTAACACCGAGGAGATATCCAATCTGTGTAGCAGTGCCAAATGAAAGTGCTGGAAGGTCAAACGGCCCAACATCGCAATGGAAAAAGATTGGAATGATGAACTAACATGTTGATTCAATAGTATCACATTTCCACCAAGATAGCTACGTAGCACTAGTTCAGAAAAAATGAATTACTATAAATAGTTCCCTTATTAAGAATCTCTATGTAATGTTAAGAATATTTATGTAATGTTATTTAATGAGTGGTTTGGCTAATGTAATTCTTAGATGCTTGTCATTGTGATGGTGAGTTGTTCATATTAAACA
Organism: Dendrobium huoshanense; assembly: GCA_016618105.1. NCBI lineage: Eukaryota > Viridiplantae > Streptophyta > Magnoliopsida > Asparagales > Orchidaceae > Dendrobium > Dendrobium huoshanense. The sequence continues at coordinate 43,833,141 of CM028358.1, read as the reverse complement.
ATAAAAAAATCATAATTTCTACAATCATTGCTCTAATGCATATTTCAAACATGATTTAAATAAGTTTGAACCCTACTCTAACCTAATTGAACCTTATTCAAATAGTGCTCAAACATTATTTGAATCTCTATTTAAAATATTTTCCTAACATAATTCAAACATTGATTTAAATATACTCAAGCCCTACATGAACCTTGCTAGAACATTACTCAAACCTTATTCAAAAGTTCATCATATCTTGTCAATTTAGGTTAAAAGCTTGATTGAATATTGTTCAAACATTCATTTGAATGATGTTTTGCACTATATTTTTAATATAAATTTGTTAGAACCATATTTTTTTCAAAATTAATTTCAATAAATAGTCCATGCATACAAGTGGGGGAATTTTGGTTCAAAATATGCTTTCGGGCATATTCACCCGCATCTATTGAGTCAAATAAAGTTGATGCAACATATATATATATATATATATATATATATATATATATATATATATATATATATATATATATATATATATATATATATATAATTTTGCACTATATTTTTAATATAAATTAGTTAGAACTATATTTCTTTCAAATTTTATTTCAATAAATAGTCCATGCATTCAAGTGAGAAATAAATTCTTTTTAAGAGTATATATTGTGTGTTACAACTCGGACTTCCAAGTTTATGATTTTGATGATAACAAATAATATTGATTACCTTTTTATTTCTCCTAGTTTTTGTAGTACTTAATTGTTTGAGTGTTGACTAATATTTTAGGTATATCATTCACCATTCATTGAAGATTCAGAGCTCAAGATTGGGTAGAATAGGTTATGTTAAATATGTTTGTAATTTTTCATTTCTTGAGTCAAGTCCTATAATGATGTATGTTAGCTTGGTGATCGTGCACACATACTCAGGAGGAGTAAAAATAAATATAAATATTTTAATTTTTATGTACATCGTACTGTACGATATGGATTATACTATATATAAGATATGATGTTATAGAAATTAATTTAAGTATTTTATTTTTCTTAGAAAATTATTTTTGAAATATAACTAATTGTACAGTACGGATATCATATTGTACTAGAAGATTTATTATAATTAAAAAGCTCGCCGACCATTAAATAAGGCAAAATTTTGAATTTGAAAAGTTGTTCTAATCGTACTGCACGATTCGGATCGTATTGCACGATGTTGAAAACTTTGCCTAATTTAATCATGTGATTAGTCAATTGAATCTACTTATTTTTGATATGTTGATCGTATTGCACAAACTGGATCGTACTATACGATCAACAAAGACGATTTTGGTCGTCCCATATTTCATCCTGGACGAACAACATTTTGATTGAATTGTTCATACAATACTAACTGGTAATCATAAAGTATGAACATATAAATTAAACTATTCATACAGTACTAATAGGTCAAATTCTGCACATCATACTGAATAATCTTGATATCGTATTGTACGATCTTTGACGACTGAACTGATTTTTTAGAGTTTTTTGAAGCCCTCTATTTAAACTTTCTCATAAAACTTTGTAAGAGTCTTTAGTAGCCATGGTGTCTTTGTTCTTTTGGAGAAAACTTGAAGAGAGAACTTGAAAGGGAGAGAGGAAAGGGTGGAGTTTGAGAGAGAGAAGATTCTTGAAGGGAGTTTCAAGGGAGTGTGGAGGGAATTTCACATGGTTACTCTGGCAAGCTTGCACCTTAGTACCATCGGATTCTTGATTTGTCTTGAGAAAAGTTTTGGGAAGAAGAAGATCTCTTTGGTGTCAAAGGCCTGACTCCTCCGCCGCACCATGGAAGTTGAAAGTGATTTTGTAAGGGCTTTTCCACCTAGTTGTGGGGGCTAAATAAGAGTCACTAAATGTTTAGTGCAATACTCAGATGGTGTCTCCGGGGAGTGGACGTAGGTCAAGGTTTGATTGAACCACTATAAATTTGGTGTGTTCTTTCATTTATTATTTTCGCAATTTATTTTCACATTTATATTTATTGTGATTAACTGCCTGAGTGAAATTGATAATTTATCTTTTTATTGTGAATGTAATTCGCTTTCGCATCAAGTTATAAATTGATCTTTTTTTTTATTAAAGATGTGTTTAAATATCCAATTTACACCCTTTCTTAGTGCATCTCATACTTTCAATTGGTATCAGAGAACTTTCATTGTGAAGGACAAATTTTGATGTAACTATGAAAATAATTTTCCATCTTGGTTAACATTTCAAATATATCAAATTAATAAATTCTTTTTCTCAATATAGGGAAAATAAGAAATTATAAAAAAAAAAGTTTTTTTACTACTATAAATTATTAACATTGAATGACAAAAACGCAATTATTTTTATTTTATTACCAACCTTAAATAGTCTTATGCATGCATCATTAAAATACCTAAATTCTCACGTAGGTTAGAGCACTATAAATTAGTATGTAAGTTTTATTTTTCTTTGAACATAAACAACAATCCAATACCAACGTTGTTAATTCTAATATGAATAATCGGAAATCCAACACCAACTCTGAGGCCTCAAGTCGACAATCCAATAACAACGAGGAGAATTCTCCAATAAGTAATCAGCCATCTAATACCCCAAGAAGAAGTGATCAAGTGATCTCTGCAGTAATTTATGGCGGCCAGATCTTTGCCCCTAATGCTCGTTTCTCAGCTGACGGAAACGAACACAATGTTCTGATATTCTTGATGAAGAATAAACAAGAAGGTTGGAGGATGAGTCTGTATGTTGACGGAGAGATGATTTATCAGGTTGCAATAACAAGGCGAAGAACTCAAGGGCACGTTGAGCTGTGCATTGACAGAAAGAATGTTGAATTTTTTTTCGATTTGAATCAAGATCCGTTGAAATTTTTCTTCCGTACAAAGATTGATGGAGGTGGTGGGTCGGAGATTTACGAAGAGGCAAGCGAGTGGGTGGAGGGCTACTATACGCTTTTGATATTGGGAACTACTGCTTGAAGATTGATTGATTTTGGTGGTAGTGTTTGGTTTACATGTATTAGAAAAGCTATTGGCATCCATTTATCTACTTTAATTGGGTGTGCATGTTTTAGTGTTCAGTAATAATTATAATAGTTCATTTAAATTATATTAAAATGAACTATTTATTAAATAATAAGTAGATTTAATGATTAATTGGGATATTGCATGATTTTAAACGGCCGGCCATTATGGGAACTATCATTATAAGAATCATTTTGAAATATATATATATATATATATATATATATATATATATGAAGTTGCTCATATTTTTGAAAGATGGTCCCTTCCATACATAACAAGGAAACAACATCGAAGAAAAATATTGGGACTAATAATTCTCTTCCTATCCGTAGAATATTCTGTGATCCATAATTCTACCTCTACTGCCCAATAAATTTTTAATTTCCTAGAACACCACTGAAGTAAATAACTTAAGGGAAGACTAACTATGGAGAAATTAATTGTTATGTATGCTAGAAGATTGAGACTCCAAAAAGAAAGCTAATAAAGCTGGTGGATAGTTTAGATAAAAGAGTTGTAAGTTATGGAGTTTCTATATGTATATTGCATTCAAGAAAGGGGTTAGGAAACTATGCATAATATTTAATCTCAAATTTTTTATCATACTCTAATCTACATCCACATCTCAAGGCCTTAACTATCAAGATAGATAGCATTGTAATCCTTGAGGATTTATATGAAGCTCCTCATAAACCAAAATGGAAACAAGCTATTACTAAATATATGACAACTAGATATTACAGGTAATTGTCCACAAATTAAGACAGTGATTGGAACAATTGGATTTTCAAATAATAATAATAATAATAATAATTGAAACTAACAAATATAGATTAGTAGCCCAATACTTCACTAAAACTTATGTAATAAACTACTATAGCCATGGAAAGGAATGCCAAAGAGAGGAAAAAAGAAAAAAATGATGAATGAATATACATAAGTTTTTCTCTTAAAAGTTTGTGGAGATGGAGATTCTATGACCTCTAATGAAATAATATAATTTGCTTTATGGTTTACAGACACACACACACGAACAATTATAACGTCCTCTAACCGGACGTAGAGCTACGTTCGGCCGCCAATAACATGTCGCGACGTGCTCTTACTCTAAACCGCGCGGCCCACAACTTGACCCTGAGCGGAACCCGGGAATGCTATGTTCGCGATTTTCTCGGTATTGCTCGGTATTTGCTAGGTATTGCTTTGCAAAAATGAGAAATACCACTCTGTGAAGACCAATACCATGCAAATACCGAGTTGTACCGAGTTTTTTACAACTCGGTACAACTCAATATATACTCAGGATTTGCTCGGTATTGCTAGGGATTTGCTCGGTATTGCTAGGTATTTGCTCGGTATTGCTAGAAAAAACTCGGTACAACTCAGTATTTGCTCGGTATTTGCTTGGTATTGCTAGGGATTTGCTCGGTATTGCTAGGTATTTGCTCGGTATTGTTAGAAAAAACTAGGTACAACTTGGTATTTGCTCGGTATTGCTAGGTATTTGAAATATATCCAAAAGGTGATAGGATATTGTTCGGCTCGTTAAGGATTTAAAAAAACGCACGTGCGAGAACCTAAAAAACAGCGGGTCGGGTCGGCGACTTTTCTTCATGCTACGTGGCGCTAAAATATTGGTGGCCGAACGTAGAGGAGCGTTCGTTCACCGGACCGAATAAAAGTTCCACACACACACACACACACACACACACACACACACACACACACACACACACACACACACACACACACACACACACATATATATATATATATATATATATATATATATATATATATATATATATATATATATATATATATATATATATATATATACCAAAAAAACTGTATTTATTTTTTGACATAAGATTTATTTATTTATTTTATATCTTAAAGATTTTCCTTTCTAACACAACAAAAGATACAAATAGTTTATTTAGATATGGGGTCTAATTACCCATAAGAGTGAGCTCCCATGATTAATTATGTTCTAAGACTTTTCCAGTTTAAGAAAACATTAGATTAAATTCAAGATAATGTCATACAAAAATATAGATGATATATCATGAAAAGGTGGATCTTTAAAACATCAAAAGGGATCACTCAAATGTAACATAAATAAAAATAGTACCCTGAAAAACGATAACGTTAAGGCATGTATTCCTACATGCTTATAATATTATTAATGTTTATTATAACCTTCTAAATCAAAGGTTTCCCAGCCATGAAGGGTATGATAAGTGATATTGCTATAAAAGTTATTTAATTATCTTATCTTTAGTGTAGTGCAAAAGTAAATCTATTATGTGAACATAATAGGTTATGTATATGTCTGAACTAGCCCATGTTTATCTTTTATTTTAAAGAGCATATATGTACTAACTGCACATATATGATCTACTAAAGGGGCTAAGATTAATTATTTATTAAAGATTTTGACTTTGAAAAAAGTATCAAGGTTTAAGGAAATTAATTTATTCATGATTGATTTTATCTTTATAATATTTATTGGAAAAAATTAACCATTTCATAATCTGAGTGATAACACATTTGGGCTAATCACAAACTAAACAAACCAAGAAAAATTAATATGCATAATCATATGTTTAATAAACCATCAAACAAAATAACAGAATGAGTAAGGGTTGAGTGACGTGGGGTTATACAATATACCCTATAAAAAAAATTAAAAAAAAAAAAAAAAGATTGTTGGGCTTTACTATAAATAACTAATCTTATGTTTTATACACAAATAAAATTATGTGAGGTCTTCTATAGAGTTTCATATGTATCACCAACCGGGCTCCTCCTTTCTAGATCATACTATATGTCTTCATTGCTTTCTAATCTGTACTTAATAATGAATTAAAAAAAATGAAGCCGCCTTAATTAATTAAATAGATGGTTAGCAAGCCTAGCAAGACAATATTCCAAGTAGCATTTATTTTAGACATGCTCAAGCTTGAGTTAGCAAGAACCTACCAAAGAATAATTTATATTTATTTTTGTTTTACCCTCATTAGTTATTGTCATGACTTCTATAAAACATTTCTCTATCTTGGATCACCTAAAAATAAACTAATAAATAAGACACCTAGCTATCACACTACTTCGCATACAAAAACAAAAAAATAACCTAGTTTCACCGAAACTTACGTATACAATACCAAAGCGTGTACTTATCATAATATCTCATGTGCACTAGACTTGTGATGCTGTCAAATCTAATCAGATATCTAATGTTCTAGTTATAAGTTTGATTGAACAGAATTCAAGTTCATTAGTTAGAGATGATTTTCATTTAAAAGAATAATGATTTAAATCAATTTGTTATATATTTTATGACTTGGATGTCTCATGATTAGAGGTTAAAAAGTACTTATGGGTTATGGGCGTAATTTTCCCTATGGTGGATCATGTCATTTTTAAGGGACAATTTGACATTTTGAGATAATTTTGGGCACTCCACTATTAATTTAAATTCTAAAGGGGACAATTTGATATCCTCATGGGATAATAAGTGTCGTGCAAGGTAATGAAGGATCACTTTAACTATCATATGAGAATGTCTCTGCTTAACTTAAGACCATATAGAGGGAATATTAGAGCCTCGTAATAAACACATCAAATAACTAAAATATTTTATGATGTTATCAAAGGTAAACTATCAAGCTTGTTCTTGGATTATCTTGAACCAAGTTAATTGAAGCTTGTTAGACAAATTTGGACCCACTTGATAAGAATATAGGTCAATGAAATGTGTAAAAAGAGACTTAATGGCAAAGCCAAACATCATTTAAAGCTAATAATTTAAAATATTGAATAACAATCACTAAGAAGTTAAGCCTTATGACTTAACATTACTTTTTAGCATTTTAATAATCTTTAGAACATTTAAAAACTAGCTAAAAACTTTTAGGTGGCTAAGACCTATAGCTATATATGAAATATGTCATAATATCGCATGTATAAGGTGGCCAAATTGCTGGCATAGATTATAACCCATTGGTTTTATAGCATCAGGAGTGTCCAATCTGGATCATTTGATTACATATAAGATAATTTATATTAAATATGTGAATGTAGGGACAATCAATTTATGAATAAATGTCTCATTATTTAGAGCATTAGGATCTACAGTTTACACCAAGCTTTTGCAAATCATTTATTTTTATTTCCACTTGTCGGAGTTTTCATTCCTTATGAGTACAATATACTTATGTAATTGTTGGATATTTGAATGATGTTTACTACGAGGGTGTCTTTGCAAGAATTACATGCATACTATCACCATTTGTAGAAGCTTCGTGTGCTTGTAAGTAGCAAAGTGGCATCAAATTAGTCCACTTGTGTACCTATCGACTATTGTTGATAGTAGGAAGAATATATTTCATGATACCCTTTTCCTTTCCTTATGGATATGTTGCATTCTTCATGTATGTACTTGTGTTATGTATCTTATTTCCACTTCTAAACAAATCTATGTGTGCAATGCAACTCTTTCATAACGTCATCAGTTGATTTATGATATGAGTGATAATACTACCATTATTGTTAATTGATATTTTCCATTCCAATTTTATGCAAGAGCTAAGGCGTAGTTTTGTTATTTTCCCTATTTTTTTGGCTTTAATTTGTCCTGCATGTTTTGTTATAGTTTTAGAAACTTGGTATTACAACTATGTAGTTGTATCTATAGCCATATGCTTGTATATACATCTTGGGATTGTTTTTTGTAGAGGGAGAATTGGAGATTAATAAAATTAGAGTTTTATTCTGTTCTGAATTTTTGTATCCTAAGATTTTTTCTTAGGTGGCGGGTTCTTTCTCCTAGATGGAGTTCTTGGAGTGGTGTTCGATAAAAATCACAAGATCATTAATGAGGAATCCTCGAGCTTTTTGGTCTAAGTGGTGTCCGATGGCAGTCACCGGATCGTCGATGAGGAGCCGTCAAGCTTTTTGATCCTGTGTCATTTGGTATCATAGTCGATAAGATGCCAGAGATAGTTTTGTTTGTTTAATTTCTTTTGGATGATGATAAAGAGAGAGCTAGAGAAATTTGGAAGCAGGTCTTCTTAGACCCCTTGGAGGTGTTAGCTATTACCTCCAATAACTTAGTGTGCTAGCTCTGCGGTGGCCATCAGTGTTGTCTTGATTCTTGATGGCCAACAGTTAGCCTCATAGATCATTGATGGCGACCCATCTTTTGTGGCAAAATGGCTTCGGTGATGAATCAGCCTCAGTAGCAAAACTGATAGACTCTTCTTGTAGTGGTTGTTGCAGAGTCTTACGAGTCCATGGTTATTGGTTTAGCTCTTACAATTAGCTTTATTCTTTTTTAGAAGGATTTTTATATCAAGAAATAAAATAGGTGTCCTAACTTTCCATAAGGTGGCGTCTCTCATTCAATTTTATTTCTCCCGCTTAGTGCTGGATGTCCATCCCATCTCCCTTGGAAACTATTACTTGCTTTGAATATCTTGTTGATCTTGCTATCCGAGATTGTTGCAACTCGAGCTAACAAGTTTATATTTTTGATGATAACAAATATTATGGCTAATATTTTATGAATGCCATGCAATATATTTTTGTTTATTTTTTTTGCAATATATTTTTATTTGTGTGTGTATTAACATTTCAGGAATGCCACACACCATCCAATGAAGATTAAAGGATTAAGATTATGTAGAATATATTATGCTGTAAAGTTGTTTGTAATATTCATTGATGTATTTTTGATTTCCTGAGTCAATCTTATAAAGGTGTATGATTGTTTGGTGATCATGCACACAGACACTTAGGGAGACTGAGAATGAGTCAAAACTAGAAGTTCAATTTTTGAACTAATCATATTATATGATTTATATCATACTATATGATCAGCTCATCAAACTAATCATACTGATGATTTAGATCATCTAGGACAATCCTTTATTATCATGAAAAATAACCTCCAATTATAATTTAGGCATAATTTTGAATTTCATAGAAAGTGAAAGGCATTCATGGTTCTCTTCCATCTCATAGATGGATAAAATGGAGTCATGGTTCTTTGCTTATGAAAAGAGTTTTAGTCTTCTACAACACCTGGTTGGTGGAAAGATTTTGTAAGGGCTTCTCCAACTTGCTGTGGGGGAAAAAGAAGATACACTGGAAGGTTTTTCTATAATACTCGGAGGGTGCTTCTAGGGAGTGGATGTTGGTCATGTTGGATCGATCCACTATAAATTTTATGTATTCTTTCCTTCAAATTTTTTTGTATTTATTTTTCTTGGGATTAACTACGTGGGTGAAAATATTAATTTATCTATTTATTATAAATTTAATTTGTTTTGTCATCAAGTTATAATTAGATTTTTTTCATCATTAATTTTTTTTTTAATATCTAATTCATCCCCCCCCCCCTCCCCTCTCTTGATTAATCATGAGACTAGTTCTTTAGGGTTTTACATAGCTCACAAATTTTCAATTGGTATCAGAGCAAGATTCATAAATTAAGTTTTAGAAAACTTTTGAAAAAAAAATTAATGGCTAATTTTTATAATCATAACATTATGGAAGGATATTCAATTATGCGACCTTATTTATTTTAAAAAAATTCTTTTAATTTTTGAAAATTTTGCATGTCTACTTTTGTAATCATTTGATTATCAATTTCGACATATGATTCTAACTGGTTACTCTTTACCGTCACATATTATAGATGGGGTTAAAAATGATATTCATTTTGCTGAATGTATTAGAATAGAACAAATCAATACTCAATTAAATATTAAATCTTTAAACTATTTTTTGTGTACTTTAAATTTTGAGGATTATATGCTAGTATCCAAAAAGTATACACTACATACAAAGGTACTAATAAAGTCAAAAAATATAGGTTTAATATTTTAATGCGTGATTTTAAATTATTTTACATGAAACCCTATGAGACAATTCTAAATATGTAAACTAGATTTACTAAAATAGTGACATCATTACACATCTTAGGTACAAAACTTTTAAACTCTAAAAAAGTTAATAAAATTTTATGTTGTCTACCTGATAAATTTGATACCAAAGCCATTGTTATTTGTGAATCAAATAATTTGAATGAATATTCTATTGATAATTTAATTCGCTCACTCATTTCCTACGAGCAAAGTTTGGGTCAAAGATGTTTGGATACAAGTAAAACAATAGTGCTAAAAGCTGGAGAGATGGATAAGAATGGCTTAGTAGATAATGAGAGTAAGAAGATAGCCTCAATAATAAGTGAATTTGAAAAACTACTAATGAATAAACATCAACATCAATAAAAGTGGAACAATGGTAAAAATATTAAGAATTCTAAGATTTATTATAACATTATTTGCTTTGAGTGTAGGAAACCCGAATATATCAAAAATGATTGCTCTAATTTAAAAACTCATTGAGCAAAAAAATGGTAAAAATAAGCCACTACAGGAAAAACGCAGATTTTCATCAAATTATCCGGTGGAAAAAAATCTGTCATAATTTTTGATGAATTTCTGGCAGAATATTTCCGCTGAATTTTTTTTTGCGTATTAGCGACGAAGTTTTTGGTGGTATTTCCAACAAATTTTTCATCAAATTTTTTGGTGCAATTTTTGGCAGATTTCCGACAAAATTATAAATTTCATGGAAAATTATTATTAGAAAATCTATTTAAAATTTTTAAAATTTAATATTAGAAAAATTATTATTATAAAATTTAAAATTTTATTTTAAATATATTTAAAAATTTAGAATAATGATTATTATAAAATTTATTGTTAAATTAACTAAAAAAATTATTTTGATGTAAATTAATTTTAAATATTTTATAAAATAAATTAAATTAGCTAAGATTTTATAAATAAATTTAATTATTTAATATTTTATTAAGTTTATTATTTAAACATATTAATTTTTTAAAATTTAATATTATGACATTACAATTTAAATAATAAAAAACTCATAAAATATAACAGTTTTTCAAAGTTGGCATGGTGGTAAGGTCTCGCACACGTACCGGAGGGGGTGGGGTTTGAATCCCGCCATGCGCTTTAGCAAGGTGGGTCAGGTGCGAGTCGGTGCCAGGTCGCGGGCTTGAGTTGGGTTATGTGCAACAAGTGGGGTCGCATGTGTTGCTTGGGGAGGTGGGAAGCGAGATGGGTGGCTGGTGGTTGTTAGGTGGGGGTGGGGGCATTGTGCTTTGGCTCAATTTTTTTTTTTCATTTTCTTATTTTCTTTTGGAGTATATTCGCTGGACAAATTTTTGACATTTTTTTTTCGGAAATTCTTCGGAAATATTTCCAACCAATTTTTTGCACAGGTAATATTTTTTCAACTCGTATTTTACTGTCGTAAACAAATTTGTCAGAAATCCGTAAAAAATGAATTTGGTCTGCCGGTAATTCACATTCTTCCTGTAGTGAGCAAAATATAATATGGGCAAATAATAAAAAGCTAAAAATTATTTAGGTAGACCTAGTTTTTGAATCATCACTCTAGGAGCAAAATGATGAGGTATAAAGTTTTATTTGGTTGTTTATATGTTATAGTTAATGCATGCATATATGTTCTTTATTTTGTTTATTATAAATATTTTATGTTCTTTTTTTAATGTTTTTTTTTATTGTTGTTTGTAATCATTTTATTTTATTATTATTATATTTTTTTTCTTTGATCAACACAAACAAATCGTATTTCACATTGTATTTACATAAGAGAATAAATTCACTTCTCTCATTTTGTTAATAAAAATTTTACATCCTTTTTGCCAAAAATGTTTAAGTGGTGATCTACTTTTCTAAATTATTAAAGGAATAAAATTTAGGATTATGTCTCCCCTTTTCATTTACTTAATCAGGCTATTGCACTTTTTAATAAGAACCTAAATCAATTTAAGAAGTTGACTTTAAAATTAAATCTTTTTTATCATCCTACATTTTTTAAATCTCATAGGAATCTTTTGTAAGCTAATGAATCCATTTCATAAAATTTTTTAATCAAGTTGTTGGTTTTTATTATTGGATCGAGTTTGCTTTAAGTTTTTAAGGATTAAGAAAGTAGGTAAAATTATAAAAAGAAAAGAGACACAAAATGAAACTAAAATTAAAAGATGCGCAACATCCATAAAAAATTACAAGATGCACAAACTGTATAAAAAATCAAAATATGCACAAAGTGTGTCAAAAATTTATAAAAAGAAGCACAAAATGAGTTCATAATAAGTTAAATTTCCTTTCTTGTATTTTTAAATCTTAGGAAACCCATATGTCTAAATTATACTTTTGATACTTGAGCTTGAAAATTATGATTTATGACTCACCATTTTGGCATTCATATTCTATTAAATATACTTCTTTTTAGAAAATTGAAAATGATATATTTGAGTTCTTCTCTCTTTTTTTTTTTTTTTTTTTTTGAATTAGTTTTTTTATTTAAAAAAGACTTTAACCTATAAGGATCCTGAGTTAGAGTCGATAAAATTTATTTTTCAACTTTTTTAGATCTTAGTACGGTCAATTAATTTCTTACTATATTTTTGAATAAAATCAGGTGGTAACTTTCTCATTTTGAGAAAATTTATTGAAATTATTTAATTCTTCTTAAACATCAGCACCATCTCCATCTGATTATAGTATGATATATGTGTTTTAATTTATTTTTTGTGTATTTTCCTTCTTTTCAATAATTTCAAAGGGGGATGATGTGTTTGGCTTGTTGCATTTGCGTTTAAGCTGCATAAGTTTATATGTTGTTTAGGCTCTAAAAGTTTCTTTTTATTTTTTTTATTTCTAAATTAAAAAAATAAAAAAATAACTTTTTGGATATCCCCTATTTTTAATATAATTATCTTAATAAGGGGGAGATTAGGAGAATTTTTTTTTAATTTTTTAATTTCAACTAGTAATATTTATCATCATAAAAAATGGAGAGATTATTACAGCTTGAGCTCACAAGTTTATATTTTTGATAATAAAAAATATTATGCCTCACATCCTATTATCTACTTATATTTATAATATATTTTTATTTGTGTGTGTACTAATATTTCAGGAATGTCACACACCATCCAACAAAGATTCAAAGCTCAAGATTGGGTAGAATGTAAAGACATTTGTAATATTCTTTAATTTATTTTTAATTTTTTGAGTCAAGTCTTATGAGGATATATGGTTGCTTAGTGACCCATATACACATATACTCAGGGGGAGTGAAATTGAGTCAAAACTAGAGCTCAATTTTTGAACTAATAGTACTATATGATTTATACCGTAGTGTACAATCAGGTCATCAAACTGATCATACTGGATGATTTAGATCATCTAGGATGACTGTTATTATCTTGAAAAATAGCCACTAATCATAATTTAGACATGATTTTGAATTTAATTTTTTGTTCTAATTATCCCGGACTATATACATCGTACTGTATGATCTTTAAAAAATTATACCTAAAATGATCTTATGATTAGTCAATGAAATCTACTTAATTTTGATATGCTGATCGTAGTGTGTTATTACCTTTATATTGTACAATTACCCGTGTATAATTCTTGTCATCATAAGGTTCATCCTGGGCATACTGCATTTCAGTTAAACTAATCATCCTGGATGATCTGAGCAAATTATTAAACTGATGGTACAGGACAATATTGATTGTACAAGCTGAAAGAGCTATTTTGTATTAATCATATTGGATGATCCAAGGATCATATTGTATAATCTTTGTTAGTAGACTTAAATTTCTAGGGTTTTTCAAGCCATCTATTTTAGTTTTCTTAAGGCACTTGATAAATATCTTTGGCAACTATTGTGTCTTCATTCTTCAAGAGAAAACTTGAAGAGAGAACTTGAAAGGAAGAGAGTGAAGCGTGGAGTTTGAGAGGGAGAAGATCCTTGGAGGGGGTTTCAAGTGAGTGTGGAGGGGATTTCACATGGTTACTCCAGCAAGCATCACCATAATACCATTGGATTCAAGGTTCATATTGAGCGAAGTTTTAGGCATAAGAAGATCTCTTTGGTGTTAAAGGACCTAGCTATTCCAGCGCATCGAGGAAGGTGAAAGAGATTCATGGTTCTCTTCTATCTCCTGGAGGGAGAAAAAGGAGTTAAGGTTATATCTAAGTGAATGAGGTCGCTAAAGTTTCAACTTTGTGCGTGTTCTCCATTAACAAGGAAAAATTAGAGTTTAATAAAGTTTCAACTTTTTGTAAGATGGTCTACTAAATGAGGATATGTATAAGTTTCTAATATATGGGGAGAATGACACTAGGTGGATTTATACAGACTGATTCAATTAGCTAAACCCACCTCCTTACGATGGCAAACTAGACATCTTTTTATGAGCCTAAAGTTCCTCCTACCTCGACAAAATGATACAAGAGATGAGGCATAGTTTTGTTGTTTTCCTTGTTTGCTTTTTTTTTTTTTTGCTTTAATTTGTCTTATTTTGTTTTAGTTATATAAACTTAGTATTACAACTATTTAGTTATAAAAGTGCTCAGATGACATAAGAAAGTGCTCTGATAGCACTAGAAAGTTCGTTAGGGATGTTAAGCCCTTATGAACTGGCCCAAGGCTAATAAAGAGATAGAGATGTGAATCAGTATTTAAAACAAACACAATCTTAAATCCAAAAACAAGATTCACCACAACCAAAACCAACAATGCGGAAAATAAATGCGGAAGAAAATAATAAGAAAGAACACACAGGATTTATAGTGGTTTGGTCAAACCTTGACCTACATCCACTCCTTGGAGGCACCCTCCAAGTATTGCACTAAAACAAGTGTCTCTCCTTTAGCCCCCACAGTTAGGCAGAGAAAAACTTACAAAATCACTTCCACCTTCCCCAGTGCGGCGGAGTCACCGGGTCCTTTGACACCAAAGAGATCTTCTTCTTTGGTGAACTTCCCTCAAGACAAACCTTGAATCCGATGATATTTAGGTGCGAGCTTGCTAGAGCAACCGTGTGGATCCCCCTCCACACTCCCTTGAGTCCCCCCTCACAGGATCTTCTGCGTCTATAAACTCCACTATTTCCTCACTCCCTTTCAAGCTCTCTCTTCAAGTTTCCCCCACAAAAATGAAGCTACAATGATTGCCAAAGACACTTACAAAGTATCATGTCATAGCTTAAATAAAAGATCTCAAAATGAGCACATTAATGTAAGATGCTGACATTATCGTCCAAGACGATACTAATATCGTCCTGTATGATCAGTACAAATTCAGCTCATTAACCAAGGAGGATGATTTGGGATGATCAGAAGAAAATTGGTTACATCGTCCTGGCCGATACCACGATCGTCCAGGCCAATTAGTTTAAAACCAATTTTAATCGTCCAGAGCATCGCCCTGAATTCGAGCTTTTCGATGTAAATCGTCCAGGACATCATCCCAGTCGATCCTACGATCGTCCCGGACGATGTGATCATATTAATCAATCATTAATGCTTTCCAAAGATACCAAATCAATTTAGGCATAATTGAGTTAGATCGTCCTGGACGATATGAATATCATCCTCGTCGATTTTCTAAAATAAAGAATTCCTAAACTGATTATAACGACTGATTCTTTCTAAATTGAGACTATCGTCCTGGCTGATACAGGTATCGTCTAGCTCGACCAGCTAATGACGGCTGCCTTAATGAGGATGCCGTAATTAGGGTTTCTATTTTAGGACAGATCGTCCCGACCGATATAAATATCGTCTAAGTTGATGTTACCAAAAACAGTAAATTCTAGGGAACCGTCAGAAACTTTTATACATTATAAAGCATCAGGAGCCACACTAAATACAATAGACTCAAGAAAGGAAAAAGTGTATAAACTGACTCAGACCTAGTCTACCCAATCTTGAGCTGGTTCAAAATTGCAATCCGATTGTGTGAACCTAAAATGTCAGTATATAAGGCAGACATAAAAAAATAAAAATGTTTGCTATCATCAAAATCATAAACCATTGATCCACAATAATCTCTTCCTTTTTGATGATGGCAAACAATTCAATTTGAATTAAAAAATAATAATTTCTCCTAATCTCCCCCTCACTAGAATAACTCTTTTAAAAATAAGGGAGATAAAAAATATTTTTGTTATTTTTAATTTTTTTGAAAAGAAAAGAAAAAAAGGATACAAATTCAACATTACGTTCTCCCCCTTTGACAATATCAAAAAGAGAGGAGGCACAAACAAAAAAATAAAACTAACAAAAGATAAAAATGTTCTCTGATCTAGTGAAAAATAATAATCTTAAAATGAGAAATTTACCTCTGGGTTTTAATCAAAAACTTAGTAGAATTGGATTGACAATGCATAATACAGAAAAGGTTAGAAATTCATAATTTGATAATCCCAACTCAATTTCTTTTAAAGGCTCAAAAACTTTTTAATCCAATATCCAAATAAAGAAATAAATGGGAAAAAGAAACATTAAGTTTTCAAAACTCCTTTCATAAAATATATCTAATAGAAGATTAATGCACGAATTATTGAATCAGGAATCATGTTATTCAAAATCAAGTATAAAAAGTATCAATGGTTTTCTTAAGCTTTTAAGAAGTACAAGAATGGTAATCATTAAATTTTGTGTGCTCGTTTTATACCTCTTATCAATTTGAGTGGCGCTCTTTGCGCATCTTTTGATTTTTGATACACTTTTGTGTATATTTTTTAATTTGGCATCATTGCGCATCTTTTATTTTTGGAATCATTGGCCAATTTTTTTAATATGCTATATTTTTGAAATCTTAAAAAACAAAAGTACACCCATTCTATTGATAAAGCAAATTCTAGATTAAGAAAATTATGAGTTAGATTCAACAACTTGCAAAAGATCCCTATGCTATAAATAAAATGTAAGGAGATAAAAAATTTAGTTTCAAAAACCAATTTAAAAGATAAAAAAGATTTTAAATCAAAAGTAGAATAACCACTTTTAGGAAATAGAGATTGAGAATAAAAAACGTGAGTTTCCTTCATTTGACTGTTTTAGAGAAGTCAAACACAACTTTCCAATGATTTCAAGAAAAATAGGAAGTAGATTTTTCATTTTTAGAAAAGTGAATGTATGTGTTGATTAGAAAAAAACTTTCATAAAAACAAAAATTTCAAAGAATAAACAAAACTAAAACACAAAATAAAAATGAAAAATATAAAAACAAAAACACAATACAAAAACACAAAAGGCTTTTAACCATTATCTCTCTCCTGGTTCGATGCTTCAGAAATCAAATCTGTCCATGAGATTTTTTGCCTTTCATTATTTCCCCAGTTTAAATTTTGCTTTGCCTTACCCTTTTCTTTCGTAGGAAGAATTTTTAAATTAGAGTACTAACTTTTCATATGTCCAGGCTTCCTGCATCGAAAGAAAATAATGTTAGAAGAAATATGGACATCCTTACCACTTTTACCTTTTTTCCACTATTGCTTATGCTTTGGTGAGCTTTGTGATTTGTTTGATAAGTCATTGCATTCGTCACCAACTAAACTATCTCTTTCTGTATCTTCAGCCTTTAGAACAATCGTTTCACCTGCATCCAAAAGTCTTTGACACAAACTTTGCTCGTAGGCAATGAGTGAGCCAATCAAATTATCAATAGAATATTCATTCAAATCTTTTGATTCACAAATAGCAACTACTTTAGCATTGAACTTATCCAGTAGATAATGAAGAATTTTGTTAACTTTTTCCAAATTTGAAAATTCTTTTTCTAAGACATGCAATGATATTACAATTTGAATGAACCTGATAAACATGTCTAAAATCATTTCAAAATGTTTCATGGAAAACAGTTCAAAATCATGCATTAACATATTCAACTTGGATTGCTTGATTTCACTAGTGCCTTCGTATATGATGTGTAGTTTAACCCAAACTTCCTTACCAGTAGTGCACATGGATACTAACTTAAAATCTTCAGAATTTAAAGCACAGAAAAAGCAATTTAAAGATTTTGCATTCAGTTGAGCATTCAGTTGTTCTTCCTTATTACATTGATTAAAAGGAATATCAGTTTTAACTCCATTAACAATTCGTGATGGTGATGAATAACCAGTTAGAATCAAATCACACATGTGAAAATCAATCGATTATAAGAAAATAGACATGCAAATTTTGTAAAAATCAAATGACATATTTTCAAATAAAGGAGATCTGGTGATTGAAAAACCTTCCGCAACATTACGATTAGCCATGGATAAAAAATTCAAAAGCTTTTAAAAACTTATTTTTTGAAAATGGCTCTGATACCACTTAAAAGTACTTAGATGACACTAGAAATTCCTCTAATAGCACTAGAAAGTTCGTTAGGGATGTTCAGCCCTTATGAACTGGCCAAAGGCTAATAAAGAAATAGAGAGGTGAATTAGTATTTAAAACTAACACAATCTTAAATCAAAAAATAAGATTCTCCACAATCAAAACCAACGATGCAGAAATTAAATGTGGAAGCAAATAATAAGAAAGAACACACCGGATTTATAGTGGTTCGGTCAAACCATGACCTACGTCCACTCCTTGGAGGCACCCTCCAAGTATTGCACTAAAATAAGTGTCTCTCCTTTAGCCACCACAGCTAAGCTGAGAAGCCCTTATAAAACCACTTCCACCTTCCCAGGTGCGGCGTAGTCACCGGGTCCTTTGACACCAAAAAGATTTTCTTCTTTGGTGAACTTCGGCCTTGAATCTGATGGTATTTAGGTGCGAGCTTGCTAGAGCAACCGTGTGGATCCCCTCCATACTCCCTTGAGTCCCCCCTCACAGGATCTTCTCCCTCTACAAACTCCACCCTTTTCTCACTCCCTTTCAAGCTCTCTCTTCAAGTTTCCTCACAAGAATGAAGCTACAATGGCTGCCAAATACACTAACAAAGTGTCATGTCATAACTTAAATAGAAGATCTCAAAACGAGCTCGTTAATGCAAGATACCGACATTATTATCCTGGACGATACTAATATTGTCTTGTACGATCAGTACAAATTCTGGTCCTAAACTCGGGACGATTTGGGACGATCAGAAGAAAATTGGTTACAACATCCTGACCGATATCATGATCGTCCAGGCTGATTAGTTTAAAACTGATTTCAATCGTCCAAAGATCACCCTGAATTTGTGCTGTCTGAGGTAAATCTCCAGGACATCGTCCCGGCTGATCCTACGATCATTCCGGACGATGTGATCGTATCAATTAATCATTAATGCTTTCCAAAGATACCTGATCAATATAGGCATAATTGAGTTAGATCGTCCTGGACGATATGAATATCGTCCTGGCCGATTTCCTAAAACAAAGAATACCTAAATTGATTATGGCGGCTGATTCTTTCTGAATTGAGACAATCGTCCTGGCTGATACATGTATCGTCCAGGTCTATCAGCTAATGACGGCTGCCTTAATGAGGATGCCCTAATTAGGATTTCTGTTTTTGGATAGATCGTCCTGGCCGAAATAAATATCGTCCATAACGATGTTACAAAAAATAGTAAACTCTAGGGAATATTCAGAAACTCTTATACGTTACAAAGCATTAGGAGCCACACTAAATATAATAGACTCAAGAAAGGAAAAAGTGTACAAACTAACTCAGACCTAGTCTACCTAATCTTGAGCTGGTTCTAAATTGCAGTCCGATCGTATAAACCTGAAATATCAGTATATAAGGCAGTCGTAGAGAAATAAAAATGTTTGCTATCATCAAAATCATAAATCATTGATCCGCAACAATCTTGCCCTTTTTTATTATGGCAAAAAATTCAATTTGAATTTAAAAAAAAATAATTTCTCCTAATCTCCCCCTCTGTAGAATAACTCTTTTAAAAATAGGGGAGATAAAAAATATTTTTGTTGTTTTTAATTTTTTTGAAAGGAAAAGAAAAAAAAAAGGATATAAATTAAAAATTACGTTCTCCCACTTTGACATTATCAAAAAGAGATGAGGCACAAACAAAAAAACAAAACAAACAAAAGCCAAAATGTTCCCTGATCTAATGAAAAAAAATAATCTTAAAATGGGGAATTTATCTTTGGGTTTTAATCAAAAACTTAGTAGAATTGGATTGACAACGCATAGTCCAGAAAAAATTAGAAATTCATAATTTGATAATCCCAACTCAATTTCTTTTAAAGGCCTAAAAACTTTTTAATCCAATATCCAAATCAAGAAATAAATGGGAAAAGAAACATTAGATTTTTAAAACTCCTTTCATAAAATATATCTAATAGAAGATTAATACACAAATTATTGAATCAGGAATCATGTTTTCCAAAATCAAGTATTGAAAGTATCAAGGGTTTTCTTAAGCTTTTAAAAAGTACAAGAATGATAAGTATTAAATTTTGTGGGCTCATTTTATGCCTCTTATCAATTTGAATGGCGCTCTTTGCGCATCTTTTGATTTTTGATAAACTTTTGTATATATTTTTCAATTTGGCGTCATTGCGCATCTTTTATTTTTGGCATCATTGCCCAATTTTTTTTAATATGCTACCTTTTTGAAATCTTAAAAAACAAAAGTAAACCCATCCTATTGTTAAAGCAAATTCTTGATTAAGAAAATTATGAGTTAGATTCAACAACTGGCAAAAGATCCCTATGTGATAAATAAAATGTAAGGAGATAAAAAATTTAGTTTCAAAAACCAATTTAAAAGATGAAAAAGATTTTAAATCAAAAGTAGAATAACCACTTTTAGGAAATAGAGATTGAGAATAAAAAACATGAGTTTCCTTCCTTTGACTATTTTAGAGAAGTCAAACACAACTTACCAAAGATTTTAAGAAAAAACAGGAAGTAGATTTTTGGTTTTTAGAAAAGTGAATGTGTGTGTTGTTCAGAGAAAAATTTTCACGAAAACAAAAATTTCAAAGAATAAACAAAACTAAAACACAAACTAAAAATGAAAAATATAAAAATAAAAACACAACACTAAAACACGAAAGGCTTTTAACCATTATCTCTCTCCTAGTCCGATGCTTCAAAAACCAAATCTGCCAAGGAGATTTTTTTCCTTTCATTATTTCCACAGTTTAAATTTTGCTTTGCCTTGCCTTTTTCTTTCGTAGGAAGAATTTTTAAATTAGAGCACCGATTTTTCATATGTACAGACTTCTTGCATCGAAAGCAAATAATATCAGAAGAAATATGGACATCCTTACCTCTTTTACCTTTTTTCCACTTTTGCTTATGCTTTGGTGAGCTTTGTGATTTGCTTGATAAGTCATTGCATTCATCACCAACTAAACTATCTCTTTCTGTATCTTCAGCCTTTAGAACAATCGTTTCACATGCATCCAAAAGTCTTTGACCCAAATTTTGCTCGTAGGCAATGAGTGAGCCAATCAAATTATCAAAAGAATATTCATTCAAATCTTTTGATTCACAAATAGCAACTACTTTAGCATTGAACTTATCCAGTAGACAATGAAGAATTTTGTTAACTTATCAAAAATTGAAAATTTTTTTCCTAGGGCATGCAATGATGTTACAATTTAAATGAACTTGGTATACATGTCTAAAATTGTTTTGAAAGGTTTCATGGAAAACAGTTCAAAATCATGTATTAACATATTCAACTTGGATTGCTTGATTTCACTAATGCCTTCGTATATGGTGTGTAGTTTAACCCAAACTTCCTTACCAGTAGTGCACATGGATACTAACATAAAATCTTCATAATTTAAAACACATAAAAAGCAATTTAAAGATTTTGCATTCAGTTGAGCATTCATTTATTCTTCCTTATTCCATTGATTAAAAGGAATATCAGTTTTAACTCCATTAACAATTCGTGACGGTGATGAATAACCAATTAAAATCAAATATCACATGCAAAAATCAATCGATTACAAGAAAATAGTCATGCAAATTTTCCAAAAATCAAATGACATATTTTCAAATAAATGAGATCTAGTGATTGAAAAACCTTCTGCAACATTACGATTAGCCATTGATTGAAACTTCAAAATGTTTTAAAAACTTATTTTTTGAAAATGGCCCTAATACCACTTAAAAGTGCTTATATGACACTAAAAAGTGCTCTGATAGCACTAGAAAGTTTGTTAGGGATGTTATGCCCTTATGAACTGGCCAAAGGCTAATAAAGAGATAGAGAGGTGAATCAGTATTTAAAACACACATAATCTTAAATCAAAAAACAAGATTCACCACAATCAAACCCAACAATGCGGAAATTAAATACGGAAGCAAATAATAAGAAAGAACACACCAGATTTATAGTGGTTCGGTCAAACCTTAACCTACATCCACTCCTTGGAGGCACCCTCCAAGTATTGCACTAAAACAAGTGTCTCTCCTTTAGCCCCCACAGTTAGGCGGAGAAGAACTTACAAAATCACTTCCACCTTCCCCAGTGCGGCGGAGTCCCCTGGTCCTTTGACACCAAAGGGATCTTCTTCTTTAATGAACTTCCCTTGAGACAAGCCTTGAATCCGACGGTATTCAGGTACGAGCTTGCCGGAGCAACCGTGTGGATCCCCCTCCACACTCCCTTGAGTCCCCCCTCACAGGATCTTCTCCCTCTACAAACTCCACCCTTTCCACACTCCCTTTCAAGCTCTCTCTTTAAGTTTTCCCACAAGAATGAAGCTACAATGGCTGCCAAAGACACTTACAAAGTGTCATGTGATAACTTAAATAGAAGATCTCAAAATGAGCTCATTAATGCAAGATGCCGACATTATCATCCAGGATGATACTAATATCATTCTGTACGATCAGTACAAATTCAGCTCATCAACCCGGGATGATTTGGGACGATCAGAAGAAAATTAGTTACATCATCTTGGCCGATATCACAATCATCCAGGCTGATTAGTTTAAAACTGATTTCAATCGTCTAGAGCATTGCCCTGAATTCGTGCTGTCCGATGTAAATCGTCCAGGACATCATCCCGGCCGATCCTACGACCATCCTAGATGATGCGATCGTATCAATCAACCATTAATGCTTTCCAAAAATACCAGATCAATTTAGGCATAATTGAGTTAGATTGTCCTGGACGATATGAATATCATCCTGGCCGATTTCCTAAAACAAAGAATACCTAAACTGATTATGGCGGCAGATTCTTTCTGAATTGAGACTATCGTCATGGCTGATACAGGTATCATCCAAGCCAATCAACTAATGACGGCTACCTTAATGAGGATAACCTAATTAGGATTTCTGTTTTTGGATAGATCGTCCCGGCCGATATAAATATCGTCCAGGATGATGTTACTAAAAATAGTAAACTTTAGGGAATAGTTAAAAACTCTTATACGTTACAAAGCATCAGGAGCCACACTAAATATAATAGGCTCAAGAAAGGAAAAAGTGTACAAACTGACTCAGACCTAGTCTACCCAATTTTGAGCTGGTTCCAAATTGCAGTCCGATCGTGTGAACCTGAAATGTCAGTATATAAGGCAGTCGTAGAGAAATAAAAATGTTTGCTATTGTGGACCTCCAAAAGAACACCGCGCGAATGGGTCGATTGGAAGGGACAGATTGGATCGTGCATACGACTAACCATTGAGGATAGAGGCTGACGCCAACACACCTCGATGAGTAGGAATATACATGACCAAATCACGGGTTTCCCCCACCCGATGAAAGAGCTCGAATGGGGTTTAGTAGATTGTGGGGACCAAGTTTCCCACGGGCGCAAGCCCCCATGGTTAATTACATCCCAGGCCGGAGCCTGAGAAAACTCTCGATTAAGGACCATACATTATCCTCTCCTAAAGTGGGATTGACACATGGGTATAAACTAGGAAATCCTACTCAAAGGGAAGAAAGGTCCGAAGGGCTGAATCGACATGCGTGGCTCATACCAGCACTCGGAGGCTCTAGGGTACTAAATGGAAACTAGGAGAAGAAAAATCAAACACTCAATCACATGCGTGAGAGAAGGATGGAGGTGGCGTCATCCTGTAACGCGGATAAGTAGGATTTAGGGTCCCTAAAAAGAAAGGACCTACCTACTATTTAAGGCATACTACGAGACCGAATGTAGTATCCTCGAATCCTAAATCTAGTTTGGACTTAGTGTTCGACACACACTAAGACCAGTGTCCTATCTAATGCGATGCAAAGATCTGGACTTATCCCGGGCTGGATTGGGGGAGCCAACTAACCACCTAATCGCTTCAAAACCATGTTATCAGGTCAATTATGAAAGATGGGTGGGAGGTACAGTTTATTGGAAAGAGGACCGACATCTAGAGAATTTCCTAAGTGGTCCTGGACTTATGTCGGGTGAATGCCCCTAACTAATGCAATTAAATGTTAATTAAATTGATTTCTAATGCAATGCATGCTAGTTGAAATGTCAGCTCATGAATGCTTTAGAAGTTTAAAAACAAGCTTATAGAAAATAAATTTTTAGAAAAGACTGAGTCTCCCTAGGTCCGGCACTTCATCCTCATAGGCCAGATTATCTGGACTCTACCCGCAGGCATGGAGATGTCTTTTTAGAAGGAGAGAGAAGATGCAGTAATATGCATGCGACCCCGGACGATTCCGGCAATTCCCTAGGTTCGTTAAGTTTCTATGTTATTTAAAACTTAAATTTTTAAAGATTAATTACGAGTAGAAGAATTTTATAGTCCTTAATGAGCCTAATACGATCCAGGCGAAAACAAACATGGCATGCAAGAAATAAACCTAGAAAAAGCAGATATTTCTAAGCGCAATCAGGTAAGCACATCAATATAAATCCACAAACTAATCAAATAAATGTCCATAGGCCAACTGCCCTTTAATTACAACCCAGGGTATGCAGAAAAAGTAAAGTGGCCGGGCACCACTGCCAACAACCCGGATTTCTAAGCCTATGACAGACGCCAACAACTTTGAGTGGGATATTGGGTCTTCAATCGTCAATATCTTAAGTCTCCTGGGTATCCTCTCCTTGGACTCCTTGGATCACTCCTCCTTGGACTCCTGGGAAATCTCCTCCTTGAACTCCTTGGATCCGTCGTGGCTTGAATATCCAAACGAAGAGGCAATTCTCCCAATATGGGGGTGTATTGCCTTTTCTCTTTGGATATCTAAAGCCATCCAGCTCGATCTTCCAAATGGAAGAAGACTCTCCCCTTGGGGATGCCTTCTTCTTTTAGAATTCGAGCTGGATAAGAATATCCCAACTCAAAAGTTGTTTTCACAACTCTTAACAATTATTACAGATAAATTACATTAATTGAAAAGCAGAAAAATCTAAAAGGACCTGCATGGTTATCCTAATAAAAATCCCAAGCAGTTCATATATAAAAAAAAAAATGCTAACACCATTGACCCTGTGCCAAGCCATGCTCTTCATTATGAGGGCTAAGCAGCTCCATCTGTGCAGATATAATTATTAATTTTAGCCCTCATTTTTATTTAGGGGGAGCTGAGCAAGCACCTGCATAAAATATTATTAGAAATAATCATAATGCTCCCCCCTTTTATTAGCTTGAGCATGGCCACCTGCACGGAAGAACAGTATATATATGACGCTCCTAACCTATGGGTAAGTCTAACGCTCACATCCATAGTACAGAAAAAGTAAGCAAACACACCAATCATTTTTCAAACAGCATGCAATGAAAACCATGGAAAGCTCCAGCACACAGCAGAAAATAAAACCCAGCGGCCTAACCTAGATCTAGAAGTGGTGCCCTAGCAAACCATTCTATGTGTGTGTAAGGCTAGTGTGGTTTGGATAGATCCTAAGTGGGGTAATTAGTTGAAATTATCTAGAGTTCAGGTATGTTGGGGGTCTAAAAAGGATGTTTTAATTGAAATTCAAATATTAGTGAATTAGATCCATTTTGATTATTTTAGTTTGTTGATCAGTTCTAAGAATTAAGGGTATTCATGTTTGAAGTTTTAATTGTATTAGCCAATTTTGGAAAGTCCTGGGTCCTCCTAGAAACTAGACTAAGGGTCCAAAAAGTCACTATGGGAAAAAGCCTAAGTCTAAGTCTCCTATCACCTTAGGAAAATACTAGACCTTAATACGAGTAGTTAGACAGGTAGTAGGCTGGAATCGGAGTTTCCTATCCAAAGTTATGAATTTTCTAAGTTTCGGGCCCTAAACTATAGGCTAGGGTTGACCAAAAAGTTGACTTTCTCATCTAAGCCTATTTCTGGAAACCTAAAATTTCTAATAAATACTAGGCCCTAATTGGAGTCCAACGCAAGTGAGTTTACCTAATTTAGAATTTTCTACAATTACTTATGGATTTCTAAAGATCGGGTATTTAAGGGAATTTTCTAAATTAACTAAAGAAGGGCCTTTTTTACTGTTTTGCTCCAAACAAGCTCCAAACTGATTGGAATCACCCCCAAAGGTCAGGAATGACCAGAGAAAGTAATCCCAAGTGTTTGGGGAAAATTTGGAATTTTTAATAATTTTAAATAATTTATTAGGGGCAAAACGGTAACTTCCACCTATGGTCAAATTAAGGGTCAACCTGAAGTCAAACTAGGGAGCCCTATTTATCTAAGGTCAAGGGTCATATTCCGATCAATTTGAGGTATGGTGGGTAATTTTCTGACCTAATATGTAATTATTGTATTTTTTTGAAGGTCTCGGGGCCTTATTTAGCGGGTTAATTAGGGTTGGTTAATTAAGGGCTCTAAAAGCTCCTAAAAATTTCCAGAAAATTATGAAAGGCTTATGATGTCACTAGGTTTAAGTGTTGAGGTTTTCATGTCGTTCCGGGATCTATCCTAGCTCATAGAAAAACTTCTAAGTTCGCTAGACGAGTCCTTAATTTTTGTCCTTAGGGTGTCACTACGTTGTAGGAGTTTAAAGTGATGTTTACACTAACCCTCGGGATAATAAATGCATGGGAATACGAAAATGAAATAAACACACCATGTCCTTAGATCTAGGAGAGCCTAAGCTAAGTGCTCGTGGTGCGACCTACACATGCAATCTACGAAAAATTAAAAGGACAAACACCTAATAAAGGGGTTAGTGAATGATTGGAACTCAATCACCCACTAGTCCTCTCCCCCATGATTGCTCTTCATCCATAGAACCTATGTCTAAAATTTCATACGATAGCGGGTCTCCCAAAGTTAGAATTTAGGTATAAGTAGTTTTAAAATAATTTAAAAGTACTTATAGATATAAATATATTTTTGGAAAATAAAATAATTGAAAATAATTCAATTCATAATACATAAGTATATGGAAACCCACTGACCGCCCAATCGAGGTTTCAAAATAGTTTGAAAATAATTTTTAGTTTAAAAATAATTAGTATGATAATTAATTTAAATAATATTAAAATAACCGAATCATAAGATAAAACAGAAAACAGTCAAGACAGCCAAAATCAAGGGCTGGAAATGGTTCCAAAATATAAAGCTCGTCTTGCTGAAAAGAACGAGGGGTCGCACATCGAAATCCGACTTAAAACGGCGAAGATACGAAATTTACAAGTTCAAATACAATAAAACAATATTTTAAAATAGTGCAGTTTCACTGTTTTTGAAATGACAGAAAATACAGACAAAATTTTCATCTTAAAATAGTTTTAAAATATGCAGAATTCAGAGTACATTCAAAAAAAGGTATTGTGCGTTGACAGAGGACTTAAAACGACGGAGTTATGAATTTTGGAAATTCAAAGACGATAATTAAATATTTTTAAATATTGCAGCTGGCTGTTTTGAAACTAATTGCACATAGACCCAAAAATCTCAAATAAGACCAATTCCAGAATATGCAGAATCTAAATACGTTCAAAACAAGACGTTGTGCGTCGACAACGGATAAAAAACAAGAAAGTTATGATTTTTGGAAGATTACAATAATTAAAGGGTAAAATTTTGAAATAGTTTTGAAGTAATAGTATTTTTTTTAAATGATTACAAAATAAGATTAATTTTTAAAATAATAAAACCTCTGAAATCAAGAAATAAAATAAAATAGTAATAATAAAAAAAATACTTCATTAAAATATTAAATAATTAAACTAGTTTACTAATTAAATACTATTAAAGAATAGTTTGAAATAGATAATTATAAGAAATAGAAATAAACAATCAAAATAAGTTCAAAATAACTAAATACTAATTATAGTAATAAAAATAATCCTAAAACAGTAACAAATAATCAAAAATATAATAACCACTATAAATATACTTAAAATAATTATACATTAAAAATTACTATTAAATACCATTTAAATAAATAATAATAAAGTCTATTTTTACTGTTTTTAAAATAATTAAAAATATATAGTTCATTTAAATAATAAAAAATTTTTAACAGGTAGAGAATAAAAATACGATCAAAACGAGGTATTGTACGCGAAAATCGGACGAAAAACGAATTTTCTGTGAATTTTTGAAGATTTCTGGATTAAAATACATTTAAAAATAATTTTTTAATTAAAAAAAGCGGCGGCGAGACACGTGGCAGAGCGGGAGTGGTTCCCGCAATCATTGGCAATGATTGCCGCGGCGCGGAAATCAGAGCCGAGCCACTCATCCACGTCGGCGGGTGCTGGGCGCCGTTGGATCACCCGCCATCTCACACGGAAGGTCGTGATCGAGCCATACGGAGGAGCACATCGAACGGCCGGATCGCGAGACGGATCCGAACTGTGTACAGCCAGATCTGGTCCGTTGATCAGAGATCCGACGGTCCCGCTCTGTCCTGTGCATGCAACCGGCCGGACCGAAGGTTTGGGGGGATTTTTGCTTCGTTCTCCCAAACGGCTGGACGAAACGCAACGAAACTTTAGACCTAGATTCTACTAGCGAAGAGCATCCGTGGGGGGTGTTTTAATCGAATTAAGATGCACTAATCATGGTGCTAATTAACCCTAAGTGTTCAAAACTAGGGTTTGCGATATACCTTAATCCACACGGTGGATTCGGGAGTTCTTGGTCTCGTTGGACTCGTGGGATCGTCTAGAACAATTCTTCTCTTGAACTCCGACGCCAAAACAGCCTGGATCGGACGGGATTTGCGTAGAGAAGGCTTCACGCTCGGGTTCGCCGGACTTCTCGTCGCCGGCGGCTCGAGTAGGTCGGGATCTGGTCGGAAAAGGTGGAGGAAGGAAGTGGGAGCTCTCCTCGAAATTTTGGAGGCCTCAGGTGGTCTCTCCAAAGAGCAAGAGCAAAAAAAGATCCAAAAATAGCCTTAATTTTAGGTATTTAAACCCCTTAACCTAATGCCAACGGCTAAGATCTAATCCTGAGGTGATTTGGAGGGAAACTAATCAGATTTGGCCGTGGTTTGCAATTCAAAACGAAGGGAGGCTTTAATTGCATTTATTGGCCTTTAATCTCATTAAAATAGGCCAATTTGACCTATTTAATACTCGATTTGACCAAGTCAAACTTTGACCTGGTCAAATCAGTCAAGAGAGTCAAAGGGGAGGTGAGATCAAGCCATGCAAGGGTTTGAATGGATTTGAATTTGATTTGAGGCCTAAAGGGGTTAGATGGTCAACCCTAGTTGACTTGGTCAACTGAGTTGACCCAGGGTCCAAGTCAGGGTCCAACAGACTCGACTCGACTCACTGAACCCGTTGGAGAGGGTTTTGGGGTCTGGCTTGGTCAATGTGACCAAGTCAACCCTCCAAGCCCAATTCTGGACAAAATCGAGGTCAACAGCTATCATCAAAATCATAAACCATTGATCCGCAACAAGTTATACCTATAGCCATATGCTTGTATATATATCATGGGATTGTGTTTTATATAGGGAGATTTGGAGATTAATAAAATTAGAGATTCATTCTATTCTAAATTCCAATATCCTATAATTTTTTCTTAGGTGTTGGGTTCTTTCTCCAAGAAGGAGTTCTTGGAGCGGTGTCCGACGAAAGTCACTGGATCATCGATGACAAGTTCTTGAGCTTTTCAGTCCATCAAAATTGACATTACTTTCATGAATCTGTAATAATATTCATTAAAGGTTTTGCATTATAACTTGTTTGTAGGTTGTATTTAAAGATCCTTAGACTTATATGTAGGTGCATTTGAATCTCCTTGTCTAACTCAAGATCCATATTTGTTCATTTGTATTTGATTATTCATTACGTGATGAATTATAAATTCATTTTATGTATTCATTCATATCTGGTTCATTATTTTCAATTATATTCCCTATGCTCCTTCCTAATTTAATTTCCTTGTATTTGGACCAAACCAGATCAAGTTCACTGTTGTGTAAATTTTCTTTATGGTTCGTTCAAGTTTGAGTCCCCTCATGCTAATTTTTGTTTAAATCAAGTCCCCTATGTGCTGAAAAATCTAGCAGCCTCGATGAGTATAGTCTTTGATCCCCACCACAGCAAGACAGGCATGTATGGGGCTTTGGGGTACCTAAACATGTATAAACACACACACACACACACACACACACACACACACACACATATATATATATATATATATATATAGAATAAAAACAATAATGATAATTATTAACATTAGTTACTAAGAATATTAACAATATTAACAACATTATTTAGTAATAATGATTAATGCTAATAATGATAAAGGGAACTTTTTTAAAGAGGGAGAGAATGTTAGGGTTGTTTGGTTCGAGGAGGAAAATGTATAGTGGGTTGCTTTGTTGTAGAATTTGGGATACGAATAGGGCTTGAGGGAATGTGAGGAGAGCTGGGCTTGTGAGTAACTTGAAATGGATTAGGGAAGTTATTGTGGCTATTTTGAAATGTTTTGTTGTAGAGTTGTTGAAGGTAGGTGAGTTGGTTGGGTAGTGGGCAGCTTTGAGGGGATTTTGGGTTGGAGATTGAAGGTGTAATGGGGTATAGAAGGTAAAAAGAAAGAAATAAAGATGACACAACTTGTTGTGGAAATGAGTAGAAGGCTTCACATGGGGGATAAGTCTCCTATCAAGCTCGACTGAGGAGTAATGGGAAGTCGTGAAGTGTTCTGAAGTTATTGTTAGAGAAAATTTATTTGAAAGAGTGGAAGAGGATATGACAAAAGGGGAGGAATTTCTATCAGATTTCTTTTCCTCTTACATGAAAATGACAAGACTCAATGCCTTTTTATATTTGTACAAAGATTATTTTATAAACATAATCAAGAGATTTCCATAATAAAATTTCAAGTACCAACAACAAAAAGTAATTTCATATTCTAGATATTTCCTCCATACAATTTCTTAGGTACATAATATATTTTGGTTTACATTTAAACAGTCCCCATTAAATAAAAAATTATCAACCACTCCAAGAAGTATCTATAATTTATAAACCATTCTACAGCTAATGGCTTTGTGAAAATATCTGCAATTTGATCTTCATTTTTCCACACATTCCACTTGAACATCTTTATTCTTGATCTGATCTCTTATGTAATGAAAACAAGCATCAATATGTTTTCTTCTCTTATGATAAATCAAATTTTTTTATAATGTTATTGCTTATTTATTATTAACATAGATTTTTGTAGCTTTGACTAGAGAATATTCAATCTCTCTTAGTAGCTTCCTTAGCCATATTGCATGACATACACATGATGATGTAGCAACATATTCAGATTCACAAGTAGATAGAGCAACAACTATTTATTTTTGTGAGCTCCATGAGAATGTAGTGTCACTCATATAAAATAAAAATTCGCTTGCACTTTTTCTATCGTCTTGATCTCCAGCCCAATCACTATCTAAATATCCTGAAAGTTGAAACTCATTAGAATGAGAATATAAAATTCCATGATTTTATGTACCTTTAATATATCGAAGAATTCTTTTGACTGCCTTTAAGTTTTTCTTAGTGGCATTTTTCATGTAGTGGCTAATAATTCCAGTTGTATATAGAATGTCCGGTCTTGTACCTGTTAGATATCTCAAGCTTCTAATCAAATATGTGAACATAGTTGTATCTACTTTCTTCCCTTCTTCTTTCTTTTATAGTTTGATTCCACATTCTATTGGAGTGCTTATTGGATTACAATTCTCCTTGTTGAATTTCTTTAGAACTTTATTTGCATATGTTTCATGTGTGATAAAAATTCATTCTATATTTTGCTTTACTTCAATTCCAAGAGAAAATGGCATGGGTCCAAAATCTGTTATCTCAAATTCTTTTACCATCACTTTCTTAAACTCCCAGTAAAAAATAAGTTCATCCATTTATAAATAAACAAGTAATATATCTCCATTATTATATTTCATCATATAGAGAGCATTCTCATAAGGGCATTGAATATAATCATTTTGTTTAAAGTTTGAATCGATTATATCATTCCATACTCTTGGAGCTTCCCTTAAACCATATAAAACCTTTTTTTAATTTGTAAACTTTTGATTCATGCTCTTTTTTAATATATCTCAATAGTTGTTTGACATAAACTTCTTTTTCAATGAATCCATTTAAAAATGCAGATTTAACATCCATTTGATAAATAAACCAATTATTTTTTGAAGCAAGAGAAATAATTAAATGAATAGTTTCCATACGAATAACAGGAGCAAATACTTCATTATAGCCGATGCATTCTTTCTGCTTGAATCCTTTTGTTACTAGTCATGCCTTATACTTTTCTATTTCTCCTTTTGCATTTTTCTTCACTTTGTATACCCATTTTACACCAATAACTTTATTACCTTTTAGTAATGTTGTGAGTTCTGATATTGCATTCTTTACTAGAGATTAAATATGTTCATCCATAGCACATCTCCATCTTTTATCTTTTATGGCTTTTTCAAATTCCAATGATTCATTATTTGCAAGTAAGCAAATAAAATGAATTTCATTAGTTCCCTCAGAAAGATCTTTTAAATTTCTTGTCTTCCTTTGACTTTGATTATCTTTTGAAATATTTAGAGAATAAGAATCTTGCAAATTTGTAGAAAATTATTCTTCATCTTGTAGCTTTCTTTCTTCCTTTTGAGTGTTTTTATTTTGCCAATCACATACTCCTTCATCAAGCTCCACATCCCTGCTAAAAATAATTTTTGTAGTCTTAGGATCAAATAGTTTATAAGATTTATATTGATACCCAATGAAGATATGTTAGGAGCTTCTGTTATCTAACTTAGTCCTTCTTTGTTCAGGGATATGAGTATATGCAATGCTCCCAAACACCTTCAAATAAGATATATTTGGCTTTTTTTCTGTCCATGCTTCTTGTGGTGTCATATCCTGTAAGCTTGACGTTGAGCACCGATTGGGTGTCTAGAAAGCACATGTCATCGCTTCGGACCAAAATTCTTTAAGCATATTTTTGCTTTTGATCATGTTTCATACCATATTAAGAATATTGCAATTTTTCCTCTTCGCTACTCCATTTTGTTGTGGTGAAAAAGGTGCTGTTAATTGATATCGAATATCATGCTCTTCATAATATTCTTTGAAAACTTTTGATGTAAATTCGCCACCTCAATCTGATCTAATGGATTTTATTGAAAGCCCACTTTTTTTCTCTGTAGTTGCTTTGAACTTTTTAAACATAATGAAATCTTTTGATTTATCTTTCAAAATAAAAAAAAATAAACCTATGTTTTTTTTTTGAATAATCATTAGTAAAAGTTAAGAAATATTGATGCTTATTAATAGATGTTGGATCAATGAGTCCACATATATCAATGTGGATTAATTGAAGAGGCTTCTTTGCGCTAAAGCTTGCTTCATATGGAAAACTTTTTCTTGATGAATTCAATCTTTAAGAAGAACAAGGATTTTACCTTTCATTTTACTAAATTTTTTTAAGAGTCGCCAAATAAATTTGACTCTCCATTGCCTCTATATCAATGAACATGTTTTTATCCCTGCACAAACGATTACTTGCTTCAGTATCTAAATATCAATTATTTTCTTTTTCATCTTCTTCTCCTTTCAATGCTAATAATAAAACTGGATCCTCTTCCTTCTTTTTAACAAAGTTAGCATTCTCTTGATTGTGATAACATTCAGAAGCATAATGACCAAATTTTTTACAAATATAATAATAAACATGAGATATTTTGTAGCTTTGATATTTTGGCTCTTTCTTCCTCTCATCATTTATTGAGTTTTGATTATCTTCATTATTTATTTGATATCCACCACGTCCTCATCCAAGTCATTGGTCTCTTCCAAAGCCACTATCATGACCTCAATCTCGACCACAACCTTATCCATAAATGTCTCAATCATTTGAATTATCTTTATTTTTGTATTGTCTTTGTCACATTCTAATGAGAACTTTGATAGGAAAAGTTCTTCGATAGTATCCTATTTTTTATTATTTTTTCTTTGCTGATAAGCCATTAAAGAGCCCATTAGTTCATCAATAGTCATTGTCTCTAAATTTTTAGCTTTTCAATAGCTACTACAATATGCTCAAATTTATTATTTACTAAAAATAGAATTTTTTCGATCACTCGAATATCTTCTAATTTTTCTCCATACCTTCGTAGTTGATTGACGGTAGTCATGACTCTTGTGAATAGTCCTCCACATTTTCTTCTTCCTTCATTTGAAGGACCTCAATTTGGCTCGCAGAGTTTGAAGTCGAATATTCTTTATCTTGTCTATATGCTTTTATATTCAACTTGAAGTATCTCTCAAGCTTGCTTAGAGGTAGATGTATTGGCCACTCTGTCAAAGTTTGCGTCATCTAATGCTCGATAAATGAAAAAGAGTGCTTTCCTATTCTTTTTTCTACTTCTTTCAACAGTTCAGTTTGGACTGTTGATAATGCTTCTTCATTTTGATGTTGACATAGTCTTTTTAAACTATGTCTCAAATATCTTTTAAACAAAATAATGCCCTCATTTGAAGACTGCAATTCTCGTACTTCTCCTTTGTGAGATGAGGCACTTATAGATTCAAACTACTTGCCATCAAATTTAGCTCTGATACCACTTATTAGAGAAAAATTGTTTGGAAGAGTGGAAGAGGATATGACAAAAGAGAAAGAATTTTAATTAGATTTCTTTCTCTCTTAGATCAAAAAGATAAGACTCAATGCCTTTTTATACTTGTACAAAGATAATTCTAGAAACACAATCTAGATATTTCTATAATAAAATTTCAACTATCAATCACCAAAAGTAATTTCATATTTTACATATTTCTTCCATACAATTTCTTAGATACATAATTTAATTTGATTTACATTTTCAACATTCGCAGCCGAGATTGGAGTGGATATTTTTGACCTGCGATTGGAAGTGATGTGAAAGAACAACGTGCTGAGGGATTTGATTGTGTGTGGGCAAAGATGGAGGGTGGGATCATATATTACAAATGGTCCTTTGGCCCAATAGTCGAAGGGATCGAATGGAAAGGAAGTTGGGTTGTGGAAATTCGAGAAGTTGGGTCTTCCACAGGGAAGAAGGGCCAAATGGATCGGCAAGGTTTCGTAGCTGTTGACGGGATCAGATGTGTGGGGCGCGGCATTGAGCTTGATTGACTGAGCAGGAGACTTGATGAGGTTGGATTTTGCGGATGATAGTTGACGTGAGAGTCGGTCGGCAAGATCAGGAAGCTTGTGGTGTTCATGTGGTTGAGGCTCTGTCTGCGGAAGGAAGAAGAAGCGGGACCCCATTTATCATAATCATTTTAACGATCAGAACATCGACGATCGAGACAGGGATTTAGGGGGAGGGACATAGAGCAGGATTCATCAAGATTTAAGGTATTGGAGCAGGGATTTCGGCTTTGATCGAATATGAGGTATAAATTTTGATCTTTTTTTTATTTTAATATTTTTATTATTCTTAGTTTATAATAAATATAAGCTAATACTATTTTGATTTACATACATACCATCTATTACTATTCTTTTTACATATATAACACCTAAAACTTTAATATTACATACATATCATCCATAGTTCATTTTCATATCAAATAGGAGTGGTAGAAAAGAAATATAAGTGGTATATTTGATATTAAAATAATATAGGGTGGTATGTATGTAATATTAAAATTTTGGGTATTAGATATATAAATAGGATGTTATAAAGTGGTATGTATGTAAATTCAATATTATTATTGTTATCCTTCGAAGTTATTATAGGAAAATGAGGAGAGAATTTCATATTGCTTTTTTATTTGCACGACGCTGTCCCATTTATGTGTCGTTTCCTTCTTTTTGAGAGCAACCTGCATCAAAGGATTAATGGACAAGCAAGCAAAGCTAAAGAAAAGATAAAATGGAACTTCAGAAAAATGCTTTCATCTTCATAGGAACTCCAGTACAACACAAACAGATATATAAAGAAGAAGCAGAGAACATGGAGTGCTAGAAACAGTTAAAGGTTGATGATGTCAGGTTGTCCTGCAGATGGAAGTGCTACCTTACTCATGTCGACTTAGTTTGGAGTAGGAAAAGTAAAATGTACTTGAGTTGTACTCTAACAGCCCCCTCAAACTAAGCATTTGAGGAGCAAATGGTTAGTTTGTCACGAAGCATAAAAAATCTAAGAGGAGATATGGGTTTAGTTAGAATATCTGCCAATTGATCTAGGTAATTGAGATAATGAATAGCAATTGCACCAAGTTGAGTATGATGACTTATAAAGTGATAGTCTATCTCTATATTCTTGGTGCAAGCATGAAAAATAGGGTTGTGAGCTAAGGCAATAGTCGAGGAACTCTCACAATAAACTAGCATTGGAGAATGTTGAGGTAGACCAAATTCACCCAATTACCGATGGAGCCAGAGGATATCCTATGTGGTTGACGATAAAGCTCAAAATTCAGCATCAGTTGATGATTTAGCCAATGTGACATGCTTTTTAACACACCAAGAAATGAGTGTGTGTCCAAGGTAAGAACAGAACCCACTAACAAACTTCCTATATGTAAAGTGAGTTGCTATTTGTATGTTTTACATTCTTGCAACTTGTATATTTTTGACGATTCCAAATATTATTATTTTATGTGTAGTTATCTCCTAACACTTTTTGGAAAATTTGTTTTTGCTCTTGTGTGTACTAACATTTCAAGAAAATTGAACTCCAAACTACTGAAGACTTCAAATCAAATTCAGCATGAGATATCTTATATTTTGAAGCTTATAATTTTTTTATGAATTAAGTTTGAGAGGGAGTGATTGTAATTGAGTGAATAAACACACACACACTTGAGAAGATCTTAAAAATTTTGTATTGATCATACGGGACGATCAGGTCAGTTATCTCCTTATAAGAGCAATGGAACAAACAGCTTTTGGAGAAAATTTTTTCTAATTCCTGATCGTCTAGGACGAAATTATTTTCATCCCAGGACAAGCGAGGATCTGTAAAATTTTTGTCTAGATGAAATTATAATCGTGTCAGGATGAGCTAGGCTCTGTAAAATTTTCGTCCAAACGAAATTATAATCGTCCCCGGACGAGTTGGGCTCTGTAAAATTTTCGTCTAGACAACATTTATAATCATGCCTGGATGAGTTACACTATGTAAACAATTCATCCAGATGAAATTATGTTCGTCCCTGGATGATGGGAACCGACTTAAGTAAGTTGGTTACATCCTGTAGTTATTTGGGAACCGACCTATGAAATAACTGTCCGTCCGGACAAATCTAGTTTGTACGGGACGATGATCGTGTACGAACATAGTTCGTACCAATATACATTAGGATCATTTCCGACACTTTAAATAAAATCGTTCAGGATGATCTACGATCGTACGGGACGATCCATTTCATGTTGACTTGAAAATTTGCAGTTTTTGGATGGTGTTTCTTGTCTCTTCTATATATAGTCCAATTTTGACTACCACCAAATCTTTTTTTCTCATTGATCTTCATGCCTATTGAAAGAAGAGTCGAGGAGAGAGTGTGAGAGAGCATTCAAAGGAGAATTCTTACTATTGGAGCGTGAAGGCTTCACTTTGTTTTTAAAGGTAAGATCCTCTACTTGTGATTTTGGATTACTTCACTATTTTCTTTCTTTCTTCTAGAATTCTTGTGAGAAGATCTGTCAAGGAGATCCGGTTCTCTCCGACACTTGGAGAGTGTGAAAAGCCGCTGGTTCTCTGCCCACACTAGGAGAGTGTGAAAGGACGAAGGGTTCTCTGCCTACACTAGGAAAGTGTAAAAGGACGAAGGGCTCTCTTCCTACACCGGGAGAGTGTGAAAGGATGAACGGTTCTCTGCCGACATAAAAGGAGTGTGAAAGAATAGATGGTTCTCTGCCAGCACTGGGGATAGTGTAAAAGGATGACGGTTCTCTGCCGCACTAGGTAGTGGTGAAAAGTGTTTTGTAAAAGCTTCTCCGCCTTTATGTTGTTGCAAAAGGAGAGTCACTAGTGATATTAGTGTAATACTCGGAGGGTACCTCCAGGCAGTGGATGTAGGTTTGGTTTTGATCGAACCACTATAAATCAGGTGTCATTATTTTTCTGCTACTTTTTTTTTTTGTGATTTACTGTTTTAAAACTGTGGTTGAAAAACTATTTCTAAAAAAATTCATTAAAGTTTAATTTTGGTTTAAAATACTCAAAAGAGGGATTAATTTTTAAAATACCAATTCACCCCCCCCCCCCACCTTTTGGTTAACCGTGGGACATAAGCTTAGACTTAACAACCTAATTGATAGTGAACGAGTTTCAACACTATCCACAAAATCTGAGGCCCAATTAGCATCAACATAAGAAGTAAACTGAATATTTCCAAGCATTAGAGGTAATCCATAAGATCTCGCTCCCTGTATATAGCGAAGAATGTCTTTAATAGCTAGAAAATCAGCATTGGTTGGGCTATGCATATGTTGACAGACAGAATTTACTACAAAAGCAATATCTGGTCTGGTAATTGTGAGATAATTAAGCGAACCAGCTAGGCGCCGAAATAATTTCGATCAAAGAATGGTTGAGCTGTAAACACCCTTTTAGATGGCTTAAGTGTGATCGGTGTGGATACTGGTTTTGAATTGGTAAAGCCAAAGGAGTCTATAATAGTTGTGGTATATTTAGCTTGATGAAGGATTAAAGTAGTTGGTGTTTTATGCACCTGAATGCCTAAGAATGTATCCACTATTCCAAGTTGTTTTAAAGAAAAATGAGACCGAAACATATGTAGTAAGATGTCAATAGTCCCAGAATGGTTGCTAGTAAGTAACAAGTCATCCACATATATTAAAAGATAAAGTTGAATATTAGACTTGTTGTAAATAAGAAGTGATGGATCCGCCTTGCTGAACATGAATCCAAACAAAAGCAGAGACTGTAAGTTTGGAATACCATTGGTGAGGAGCCTATTTTAAACCATAAATAGCTTTATGAAGTTTGCAAACATAATTTGGATGTTTAACATCAATATAACCTGGAGGTTGCTTCATAAATACTTATTCATAAAGATCACCATGAAGGAAGGCGTTGGAAATATCAAACGGAAGAGTTTGCCAATTTTGATGAAGAGTTAAGAGAAGAAGTATTCGAATTGTTGGTAACTTGGCTACCTGGCTAAAGGTCTCATTAAAGTTGATGCCATGCTCTTGATTAAAACCTTGTGCAACTGACCTCACCTTATAACGATCAATTTGGCCATATAATTTTGTTTTTAACTTGAAGATCCATTTGCATCCAAGAATGGGTTTGTTTGTAGGTGGTATGAGACTCCAGGTGCCTTGATTTTGAAGGGTCAAAATTCCTCTAACATAGCATGTCTCAAAGTCTTATACTTAATTTCTTGATTATATGATGTAGGAGTGAAAAGCAATTGAGGAACAGTAAGTAAATCAAAGATAACTTTGAGTCATTGATGACCTATTTTTAACCTAGTTTGCTTAGGTTGGGTAGAAGTAGGAGGTTGTTGTGTTTGCTGTATGAATGGTGGAGTTAGAGAATTAATGGAAGTAGAACTAGAATTGTTGGAAGGACTGGTAGATGGGGAATGAGAAGCAGAAATATTTTGTTGAGGGTATTGCGGAACTGTAGGTGGGATATGTGGAGAAACTTGCTGAGTAGAGTGGAGGGGAATTGAAGGAATCAAAATTGGAGTTATTAGTAGAAGATTTTTAGGTGGATTGGTTAATGTTGTTGATGGTGGAGTATGATTGGAGTTATAAGGAAAGATATTTTCGAAGAAATAACCTGACGAGAAACATGAATTTTGTTGGTGTGTATATTTAGACAACGATAACTCTTATGAGATGTGGAATAACCCAGGAAAATACACTCATGAGATCGAGGAGATAATTTATTTTTAGAAAGTGGTTAAAGCCAAGGAAAGCATAGACAACCAAATGTCTTCAAATGGGTGTGGGGTGGAAGTGTACCATGTAACAATTTGTAGCAAATTTAGAGGTTGCAGGCTTTAGTTGGTAAGATGTTAATGAGATAGTTTGAGGTCAAGAGTGCTTCAGCACAAAAAAATTAGAGGTAGATGAGGAGCATGTAGAAGCGCCTGGGTAGTCTCTAGCAAGTGATGATGCTTGCATTCTACAAGACCATTCTGCTCAGGGGTGTAAGGGCAACTGACCTGATGAGTGATATCTTGTTGAGATAAGAAGGTTCGAAAGAGATGACTGGTGTATTCGCCTCCACCTTTAGTTCTTAGAGTTTGAATTGATGTGTTAAAAGAATTCTTTATATTGATGAAAATGTTTAAATTTTGAGATGGTCTCATCTTTAGAGTTCATAAGGTAGAGCCAAGTATAACATGTGTTATCATCAATAAACACAACATAATAGCGAAAATCATGAAAGGAAGAAACATGAGCTGGTCCCCAAACATCTGAATGTATTAATTGAAAGGGTTTAAGTACATGACTTTGAGATAAGGTAAAAGGTAACTTGTGGCTTTTGTCCATATTAAAAGAAGTACATATAAAGGTAGAGGGAGGAGTACATAAATATGGTACTAAATTTGGAAGTAATCATAAAATCCTAAGATTGGGGTGACCAAGACGGGCATGCCAAGGATCGATGGAGCGAACCATGGATTGTAGTGCTTTAAGAGAAAAGATGAGATAGTTTTAACCGGATAAATACCATTTCGAGATCTACCACAAAGAAGAATGCTATTGTCTGAAATATCCTTAATAAGAAAGCCATGAGCGTCAAACAAAATGGAACAATTATTAGTAGATGATAATTTCTGAATGGAAAGGAGATTATGGGAAAGAAATGGAACATGTAGGAGATATTGAAGATGAAGCTTTCTGTTCGTATCAGGAAGTGAAAGAATGCCTTGTCTGGTATGTTGTATTGGAAGTGTTCCTCCACTGGCCACAAAAATAGAATCAGTTCCAACATACGATGTAGGATGTTGCAAGTGATTCGCATCAAATGAGATTATGCACCGGAGTCTAAAACCCATTTAGTGACCAGAGAAGGCATAGTGGTGTTTGAGTTGGTGAGTAATGCATGTGGATTGGCCTATGAAGAGGTCGATGCATATTGCGTATTCCAGCGATGCTAACAACTCAAAGCAACATGGCCAAGCTTTCCACAAATCTGACACTTTGGACAAACATTTGACAGATTAAGAGGGCGATTGGTGAAGTTTCATGCATACGACGCATTGGTTCCATATGAGATTGTTATGAAGGGAGCTCCTCTACCTCTAGATCTTCAGGAAAATCTACCATGAGAGGTATTAAAATGGGTTATCCATAGTGTCGTATGATCTGAGGGTGGCAGAATCTCCTTTTGCTGGTCATTCTATAAATTTATTTCTTCAATGCACAAAAGTGAGTAAAGTGCATCTAGACTGATGGTCTACTGAGTGGTATGAATCGCAGATTTGAATGGGTTGTAAATAGGCAGCAATCCATTCAAAGTATGTAAAATAACATCTTCGACATCAATATGACCTTCAAAAGCAGCTATATTGTCCACGAGTGCTTTGATTTGAGCAAGATATTGAGCCATAGTAAGCTCTTTCATCGGAATATGGTGCAATTCATTTTTAAGTTGAATTACAAGGGAACGATTTGTAGGTTGAAGACGACTTTCCAATGTTATCAAAATCTCATGAGTAGTAGATAATGAGAGAATGTATGGAAGAACTGAAGCATAAATTGTAGATAAGAAAGCCGGGACCAAGTTCTGATCAATAAGCTTCTAGAGATGAAGATAAATAGAATTTGGTTCGGTAACAAACGAGACATGTGGAGTAACACTCCCGGTTATGTAACCTTCAAAGCCATTCGCTAAAAACAACTTGAAAACTTAAAGATGCCAGATGGGATAATTCTCATTGGTAAGAGAGGTAGACACAATATGTCAAGAGGAATTTTAAGGAAGAAGGGATAGAAATATTAGCCATTACGATGGAGAGAGAAGAAGCAGCTAGTGCGAGAGACGAAGACCCCTGGGATGCCATTCCAATGCAGATTAAGATGAAGAAGCTAATCTAGAGCTCTGATACCATTAGAGAAACAAGCAAGAAAAGCTAAAGAAAAGATTTACATTTAAAAAAAATGCATTCATCTTCATAGGAACTCCAGTACAACACAAACAGATATATAAAGAAGAAGCAGGGAACAAGGATAGCTAGAAACAACTAAAGGCTAATGCTGTCAGGCTATCCTCCATATCGAAGTGCCGCCTTACTAAAGACGTCTTAGTTTGGAGTAGGATAAGTAAAGTGTACTTGAGTTATACTCTAACACTTTTTACCTGTCCATTTCTTCGAACTATTTGTTTTGGGAAAAATTATATTTGTTTTTTGGTATTGATGACATTTTGATCACAATGACACAGTCTGTTTTACAATCGGAGGTTGTTTGACCCTTCAATTGACACATAACATATTAAATTTTGCCCTCTTTGCACGTTTTTTGAGTGTAGCGGTCAACATCATACTAATAAACATATAAGCAAGGTATGATATGTAAATAGGAGAACATAACATAAAAAATAACAAAAATCCACATACAACTTTAAATACTACAAAATTTTCAAATTACTCTTTTTTCTTGACATATAAAAATGAGATACAAGTTTACGTGATAAAACAAAAAATAACAAGAAAAAATTAAAAGTAGTATTGATATGTTCTTATGGTCAAATAGGCTTGGTTGATGATACTAAAAGCCTCAAACATTATCAAATTTTCCTTGGTGACATGCATAATTTGTCTCATGTTACTATTTCTTTTTTCACCACAATTCATCTTCTTGTGAGAAGAGTTAATCATGTTTTAATTCAAGTATTGTAAAATGGTTCATGAAAACATCTTCAAGAGGTTGAGGAGGAGGCGAAGGAGCCGCTACTTTATCTTCTTGTTCCTCATTACTACTATCAACATTAAGAACTATCCCTCTCTCCTAAAGATAGATAGATGATATATAGTGCTCAAGGGCTCACCAAAACTAAACTACAATTAGGGTGAAAATTATAAGAAAGCG
The DNA here is from genome assembly GCA_016618105.1 of Dendrobium huoshanense. Taxonomy (NCBI): domain Eukaryota; kingdom Viridiplantae; phylum Streptophyta; class Magnoliopsida; order Asparagales; family Orchidaceae; genus Dendrobium; species Dendrobium huoshanense. Next base: position 43,789,817 of record CM028358.1, on the reverse strand, counting down.
TATGTAGTGTGTACAAGCATCATATCAAACAAGAAGATGACCCAAATAAAAAGAAATAATACACTAGTCAGCACCTTCATTGATTGGAATGTGTTTCAAATATAGGTACATGTGAACAAGAAATTAGCAAATTGACCTCACTTGAGGAAAAAAAATGATGACAAATGTATATCAAAACTTTTACTAATACCCCTCACATGTAACATAAATAAATGTTGCATTAGAATAATGATATTAATTTTTTTTTAGAATGCACATCAATATACACTAATATGATGATCAACACATAAAACCATCTTGCAAGCAAGAATAAACACAACAATCAATAGATTAAAGTCAGTACGCAATACATGTAAGAAAATTTTTTATTCTATTAGTTTATTTGATCTTTAGCTTTCTTTGAGTTATAAATAAATTTTAGCTTACTTGTAACCTATATTATATTGAAGAACATGCTAGCTTTACTTAGCACTACAGGAAAATCATTTATTATCGGCGGAATTTTCCGACGGCATTCCGACGGAAGAAAATGAGACATCATTTACGATAAAAATTTCTGGCAGAATTTTTCGCCGGCTTTTCTAGTTTTTCGATGGATTTTAAGTAATTTAACTGAAATGATTAAAATTAATATTAACTATTTTCTTTATTTAAGTAAAAAGATTTAAATTTAAAATTATAATTTAAATTTAATTTTTTTAGTAATTAGTAATTTTAATAGTATTTTAATTCATTATTAAGTTAATAATTTTTTAACATTGTTACTTTAACCAACATCCATTTTCTTCCTCCATGAGTCAAAGTTGGTCATGAGGGAAACTCCGAGAGAAAGCTCATTGTGTCAAAGGATTTGGCTACTCCACAATTGGAAGGTAAAAGGGATTCAACAACTCCGTTATATCGAGGAAATGTGAAGTCATTTCTTGTGAGGGCTTCTCTACCTTGCTTTAAGGGTAAAAGGAGAGACCAAACAATTTTAGTGCAATACTAAGAGAGGACTCTCGCGAGTGGATGTTTGTTAAATTAGCCAAACTATTATAAAAACTAGGGTGTGCTCGTTTCTTTTACTTTTGCACTTGATTTATTTTCTTGCCCTTTTACTTTCTTGCAATTCTAAGTTGGGGATTGATATTCTTGTGAAAAAAATACTGAGATTATTTTTATTCTAGCATTTTTTAGGAAAAAAAAGAAATAAAAATTTGAAAGGAATAACAAAATATATTTTCTTTTTCCATAAAATTAAAAATAAAATTTAAAATTCAAATTGTTGCCTTATGTAATCAATGATTGAGTTCTTGAAATATAAGATCGTCTTTTATGATTAGGTGGTCATACAGTATGATTCGTTATTTTCTATTTCAATTTAATTTTTAATTAATTAATTATTGTAATTAATTTCTTATTACACAAATCATACACTATAATCTAGATAATCCAGTAGGATCTTAAAAAAAATTGAAATATTTTTTTAGGGAAATCCACCGACCGGCTTATGCATTGATTTAAAAAAACGCTCAAAAGAGCATACACTCAAACAAGGAAAAAACCCTTTGTGCTTACAAAAAATGAAAAGAAAAACCTATAGACAGGGGCGGAACCAGCCTTTCATCTTAGGGGGGGCAAAATTTTCTTAATATAATAGACTAATATAAAAAAAAGAAGACATAATTCAAAGTGAAATATTGTATTTCCATTATGATAGAAAAATTGAAAATCAATACAATTTTATCAATCTATTTTGCATTTTTTGATAATATTGGATAACATCTTCATTGGGAATCAAATCAAATACATCTTTTTCAATGTAAGGCACAAGACAATCATTGAGCCAATCATCACCCATCCTACTACGCAATCGATGTTTGATAATTTTCATGGCTGAAAATGCTCTCTCCACCGTAGCAGTAGCAACTGGTAAGGTTAATGATAAAGTAATAAGTTTGTAAACTAAAGGATACACATCATTCTTCTTGAACTTAACAATCTGCTTTGCAAGATCAGCAATACTTCTTAGAGAGGAGAACTCTTCACTAGTCCGCATATCGATAATGTACGTTGCCAATTGAATTTTAAGAGCAATAACCTCAATTGTAGAAAAATCACTTGGATATAACTCTGCTAGACATATCAATTTCCTCTCATCATAAGCACGAAAAGAATCACTTGGGTTTAAGCATGACATACAGAGAAGTAACCCAGCACTTGATTCAGAAAAGCGATTATTTAGCTCTTGAAGTTGCATGTCAACAACTGTATAAAATAAATCAACACGATAATGATGTAAATTTGTTTTATCTTCACCTCCTCTTACTGATCGACGACGAGTTTTATATGTTTCATTTATATGGATCTGCTGGAAGATTGTTAATGTCAATTTCTATTCGCTCTTTCCTCTTTAAATAACGCTCCATTTTCCTAAACCCTAAAATGAAATTTATTAAATAACAATTTCAAAATTAATGAAATAGCAAAATAACAATTTTAAAATTATTATCATAAAAATCTATTTTAGCATTTCTAACACAAAACAAGAATTATAGAATTTTGTCTAATCTGAGGACCATACTACTGGAAAGGAAAGTAGTTTTCTTAAAGATTTAAATGTACAAATAAATTAAAATGTTGATTCCACCTAGCTGATATAACATTATTGCCTAGAATCAAAGCAATAACATTCAAAAACTACCTAGAATCAAAGCAATAACATCCAATTCTCTGATATAACGTGATTTAAGTGTTATATTATTTTGATTATTGCCTAGAATCAAAGCACAAAACATTCAAAAACTAACAGCAATGTTTTGATAATCTATAATCTATTATTTCTAGAATCTAGAGTAAATCAAAACTTACAAAACATTCAAAAAATAACAGCAAATCTATCAAAAAAAACCAAACAAAACAATCAAGCAAATAAGCAATGTTTTCATAAATCAAAAGTTCAAAACTTACCTAGATTCTAGATCTCCTGAATCCTGATTCCTGAAGCCGGAGGCGACGAAGCGACGAAGTCACAAAGCCGGAGGCGACGAAGCCGAACTCAAGCCGACGAACGGACGAAGCGACGAAGTCCCAAAGCCTTTGCGCAGTTGCGAACTCGAAGCCGACGAAGTTTCAAAGCCTCTCTTCCCGACTCGCCGTCTTGTGGAGTTTCGCGAATCGCCCTCTTGCCCAGTTTCGCGAATCCCCGAATTTCCTTGGTTGATATCGGCGGGTTAGGTCAAAGGGGGGGCAAAATAAGAGTTTTTGATGTAAAATTACCTAATAACCCTCTCTCTAATAAAAAAAATTTTTTTTTAAGGGGGGGCAATTGCCCCCCCTAATATGGCAACAGTTCCGCCCCTGCCTATAGAAGTGATAACTCCACGATCTGCTCGAAGGCAGTACCCAAAATTAGGACGCACCGAAATAGTAGTGAGGGAATACGCAATCCGTGCAAAAAGAGAAAAACCAGCATAAAACAGAAAAAGAGAATAACAAGATCTATGAACCGAAACAAAATGCAATAATACCATGAACTCCAAGAGCAACCTAGAAGAGGGGCTACACAACAGCGAGGTGATAAAAAAGGGGCTGAACAACAGGTAACCGACAATACACCACTAACAAACCAAAGATAAAAAATAGCCAACCGAAAAAGCCAGCATGCCCAGAAGTGCAACAGTCACCAAACACCAGACCAATTTTTTTTTTTTTTTTTTTTTTTTTGGACATTTAGGCCATTTAAGGCAAACTCACACAAACAACGCATACACATGGACTCGAACCTTGGACCTCTTAGTTGGAAGCCTAAGCTCTCAACCAATAGGCCAAGGAGAGTTGTGTACACCAGACCAACTAGAACAGATGAATCTAGAAACAAAAAAGACGAAAAAGAAAAAACACCTAACCACCCAACCACAAGCAGAAAGCCAACTGAAGGAGCTTACCGAATATAAGGACACCCCGCAGCATCCAACTAAAAAAGAATCCTCATACAAAGCACCCTGCTTGGCCAAAAAAGTACCAGGAACATTGACAATCTCATTAACAAGAGAAATTCTGTAATGGATATTATGCAATAACTCCCAAATATCCTTCAAAATATGTAAAATAAGCTTACTAACCACCTTTCTTTATTGTAAAGCGTCAAGAACAACAGCCATATCATTAGACTAAGGTTTCGTTTGTTTTTTTTGTACTTTTGTAAAAGACAATTTTAAAAAACATTAGTTTAGAAAATGGAGTTTTCTAACGGAGAGCATATATAAAAAGCTTTATAAAAACTGCAGAAAATGAAAAAAAATGAGTTATTAGGAACATGATTTGACGAACCAAACAACTCCCAAAAAAAATTCCCTGGTACCTACTTACCAATTTCCCTTGTATGGAGCCGTACTAATAATTGGTTTTAACCAACTGACTTAATTAGATGTAATTGAGTTTTCTTAGGAATGAGCCGATGAGATTCTTTGTACGAATGTCCTGCCTAGCTTACTTGAATGGGCCTGGAGCCCTCCCTGGGTGTTTCAAATTGCTAGTGCCCTAGGGGCAAAAAAATGTTCAAACAAACAAAGCCTAAGCGTCAACCTCAATCCATGTAGAATGAAGACTAAGATAACTACACCATTGCAATTCGGAAAGAATAGCATAAATATTAGCAAGAAGAATATCAGTAGACACAATACTCCCAGAAAAACCCAAAATCAAGGAACCACGAGCATCTATAATAAGACCCCCAAAACCACACAGACTATCGCACAAAATGGCATGATATTCAGTTTCACCTCATCCACCTCAAGTTTCACCCAATAAATGCAATTAGATAGAGAATGATTGCTGACAGGAAAATTAGAGATTTTGAAAAAACGATCTCTAACCCTTATTCTTCCTAAAATGCTTAGGTAGCAACACTCGAGCCAGAAAAAGATGCTGAATTTTAAACTGGACAAAAAATAGAATTTTAGAATGACACATCTTCTCCTCCAAATGATTTTGATTATTTGTGCCTATCCACATAAACAAAAAAAATAGTTAAAGAGATTATTAACATCCTATGAGAGAAATTATTATTTAAACACAAAGCTATTAAAAAACTCATGATTTTCATAGCATGAAAATCAATAAAATTGACCTCCAAACTTTGACAGCCAGCAGCCCAGAGATGAACAAATGGTTAATAGTTTCGATGCTACAATGACATTGACATCTTGATGCCAACTGAATACCTTTTTTTGCAATATAACATCCATAAGAATAAAGCCTTTCAAAATCCTCCAAGTTAATAAAGAGTAGTTAGTAGTAATGGAAGAATGCTAAATGTGTTAAAAAATACTAGTACCCTCCCTTTTGTTTCTTAAAAATTGCCAAACTTTACTGTTGCAAAAAACACCATCGTGAGAAAGTTTAAATAAATATGATCAATCTTATAAGTGGAGATGTGAGTGCGTTGGATGACATTAATCAAACTAGAAGGGATGACCTGAAGAAGCTTCTCAGAAGACCAGTTACCATTGACAATGAAATAAGAAATTTTCAAAGGAGATATATAGTGAAAGTTGAAATACGAATCTAAAGAACCAATATCAAGCTAATCATCCTACCAAATATAGGAAGAACCTTTACTAACGTCCCACTGAATGGTGGATTCAAAAGCCCATTTAATGTTGCAGAGTCTTTTCCAACCCATAGACTGTCATGCTTAAAATAGGCAAGAGTATGATGGATCTCCTTACAATATTTTTTATGCATATAATTAGCCCACATGGAATCATTCTTGCGAAACTTCCACGAAAGTTTAAAGGAAAAGAATTTACCTAAATCAAGAATCGATTTACAACTGAGCCCACCCTCAATAAAAGGGCTAGTACAAGCATTCCAAGAAGGCCAGTGGATTTTTTTGGTAGTATTCAACGAGCCCCAAAAGAATCTATTAATGAGCTTCTCTAAAGAATTGCAAATACTCAAAGTTGGGTTAATCACTTACAATAGGTAAATAGGCATAGAACAAAGAAAACTTTTAATAAGCACTAATCTAGCCCCCATAGAAAGAAGTTTGAATTCCCAACAAGAAATTCTAGAAGAAATAGAAGCAAAAAATTTATCAAATAAAAAATATCTTCTATGACCCTTAAGAAGAGGAGTACCAAGGTAAAAAATGGCATGATTTGCTTGAAAAATTTGATGGAGTTAATGATGTTGCTGCCTTACACCGATGACATATTTTTACTACTAATAAAAGAACATTTATTATTGTTCAAATGCATGCCACGTTCATTTTCAAATAAATAAATGAACCTTCTAATTTGCTTAATACCTTTTAATGAGCCAATTTAAAAAAATGATAAAATCATCAGCAAAATAAGGATGACTAATATTAGTGCCACCAAAATTTCTGAAAGCATGCTTGGGATTTAACTCGAAAAATTGAGTCAAACCTCTAGAAAGGTAATCAGCAGCAATAATGTAAAGAGTAGGAGATATATGATCTCCTTATCTAACACCTTGAGCACCTTTTAAAAAATCATGAGCCTTGCCATTTATAATAATGGAAAACCAATAATTATCAATGTGGCTTTTAATAATATTGACAACATTGAGATCAAAATCATAAAGATGCAAATATTTAGCAAAAAGATCATTTTAGGCTATCATAAGCATTAAAAATATCCAGTTTCAACATCAAGTTATTCCCTTGACTGTCCTATTAATCATGTTCATAAGCTCTTGAGCAAGAAGAACATTATCAACAATATTACTTCCTTTAACAAAAGCAGACTTATTAATAGAAATAATATTAGGCAAAAGAAGAGCGATTCTTTTAGCAAAAACTTTTGAGATGAGCTTATTAAACGAAGAGCATAAACTAATAGGTCTAAAATCATTCCAACAATTAGGATTAAACTTCTTAGGAATTAAATCGATAGAAGTAGCAATAAAAAATTTAGGAATAGTTAAACCACTATAAAAAGCTCTCACATCAACACAAACATCCCTGCCAATAATACTCCAACAACATTGGAGGAAGGCAGAAGTAAAACTATTAGGGCCAGAAACATAATCCTTATTCATAGACTTGAGAACTTTAAAAATCTAATCATCATCAGGAGGCTTAATTAAAGCAGAGTCATCTTTCCTAGAAATAATTTTGGGGATAACATTAGAATTAGAAATAAGAGAAACATTTTTAAAAACACACAAGGAATTTTTAAAATGCATAATGGCAGAATCATTAATGGTGTTAGAATCTTGAATCCAAATACAAAAATCTAACTTAATCTTAGAAATAGCAGCATTGGTTCTCGTAGCCTTGTACAAAGCATGGGAATACTTTGTATTTTTATCCCTTTCAACGACATGTTTAACATTCGCTTTTTCTTTCCAAAAAAACCTCTTCCATAATTTGAAGATTAAGAAGATTCTCTTTAGTCAACCTCAACTTCTCACAATCAAAATTGGCCATAGAGTTGTCCAATTGATTTTCAAGAGATATCACCAGATTTTCATCCTTATATATATTATCAAAAATATTGCCAAATATGTTATTGTTCCACCATCTAAGCTTTTATTTTAATCTTTTTAACTTAAAGCTAAAATAACCATCGTATTATTAGTATGAAAAAAATGAGTAGAACCGTCCCAGTTCTCTTTCACCAAATTACTGAAACCAATAGCATGCAACCACATATTTTGAAATCAGAAAGGTTAAAAACTTTTGAAATTATCCTGAGAAACTTTGAGGAAAAGAGGAGAATCATTAGAAATCGTACGACTAAGATGGAAAACATTAGATTTAGGAAAGGAATAAATCTAATCCCCACTAAACAAAATACTATTTAGCCTTTTCCAAACTCTATTATTATACCAAGTGTAATTGGAACCAGAAAAACCAATATCAGTAAGGCCACAATCCAAAATCATGTTATTAAAATCTTCCATTGCATTAAAGTTCAGAGGGGAACCTCCAATTGTTTTAGGACTAATATAAATAACATTAAAATCACTACCCACAAACTAAGGACAATTGATAGAAGTAACAAAATTACTAAGATTCTACCAAAGCGGTGTTCTACCAACTTTAGAATAGCTAGCATAAACAAAGGAAGCCACCAATTAAATATTATAAATAGAAAAACTACAATGAATAACTTGCCCAAAATTAGTGAGAATTGACAAACCAACATTACCCTTCCCAAAAACTCAAATTTTACAAGAAATACTTGCTTATAAGAGTTTTGAAAGCCAAACTGACTTTGAAAATAATGAATACAGGAAAGATCAACCATAGGCTCCAGCAAAACAAGAGTAGAAGAGTTATGAATGCAACATAAATTACAAATTTTGAGATGGGAATCACCATTCCTATCCCCCCTAACATTCCAAATTAAGATACTAAACATTAAAAACTTTTTTAGAGGAAGTAAGAGATCTAGTAACTCTAACCTCTCTAGCATTAGATTTCAAATCTTATTTTCTTTTTCTTGTTTATCCTTTTAATAGAAGACCAAATACCATCATCATTAAAAAAAGTTTTAAGACATCCTTATCACACTTTTCTCGATCATTCTGCATATAAAGTTCTTTATTAGATTTGATATCCCCCTCTTACCACTATTCAGCCGAATGGTGAGAAGGAGCAACACCCTCAGAATGCCCATCCGATTGGTGTCCTTTCCAGAATATAGCACCATCCTTATCATTATAACCGACCTGATCTTAATTCTCAAAAATAATAACAATTTAACCAGATTAGACTTAGGAATATGAGGTTTTCTCAAATGAGGATTTAAATGAAAACAATTAGATTTGCTATGACCTATCATCTTACAATAATCACAAAAAGCCAGAAAATCATTCATTACCTCCTTCTAAACATACACATACTTTTCTTGTCCTAACCAAATGAAATTCAGGCATTGCTTAATAACATCAATTTCAACTAAGAATCTCAACATAGATGGTTTGGATCCAACAGCCATGGCATTATCAATATGTAATGAATGACCGAAGAGGCTTCCCAGACAATGCAAAATCCTAGGCAAAAAAAATAATGCTGAAGGTTTGGGAAAAAATCCAGATTAGAATAATCGGTGATTCGACAAAAATATCTAAAAATGGAGACCATTTGATAAGCTTCATATAACAGTTACAGATATAGTAGACTCTATGAGCAAAGACACGATTATAATCCATATCATTCTTAAGTTTAATCAAAACATGTCTTGGATAAAGAGGTGTAATAGAAAAATAGGCAAAGAGTTTTAGGTTAAAAAAGAAATGATGGACTAGGTCAAGCTTGGGTCTTTCAAAGTAAACTTACCCACAAGTGCAAATTCGAAAGGTTTAGCTAGAGATAAAACTTCTTTTTCTGAAACCCACAAGGAAATCATGCCTCCATTTGTGGATGATTTAAGATCAAGAAACATTCTAGACGAACCTGTCATGGGGACTACATCTTTAAAAGATCTGAAATTGTTCGAACCTTTGAGAAATCCTGGATCAATGAATTCACTCTGTTAACAGCCACACTACCGGAGGGAACACCCGATAGCATCTCAGCCATCGGAAAGAAAAAAAAAAACCAAAACACCAAAAGAATGAGATAGTTACAATCAAGAGAAAAGGAAAACAATGCAGAAACATTGGAACAAATTCTAATCAAAGCACCAAAGACAATCGCTAGGGTGGGCACAGGGAACTCTAGCAGAGAGAATAAAAAAACCTGCTAGGTGTAGGTATGCATGGTTTCTAAGCTAACAAATACCTTTTATATTTATATATTGACTCAAGAAAATAAAAAGTACAGACTCTTGCATAAAATCAAACCTATAATACCCTAACTTGAGTCCAAATTCTCTGACTCTGTTTTGTGTATGTTGAACATGAAATCTTAGTACACTTAGAAAATATATTCAATAATAAAACATAAGAGAAATTAAATGCAATCAATAATACTTGTTATCATCAAATGATAAACTCGAGCTCCTAGATCCCAACGTATAACAAGATAAATTTGTTGTTTTTAATTTAGATTACGTGCTAACAAACTTATTAGAAAAAAATTAAAATTAACTAAAAAAAGTTTGTTTGTTCTTCCATCCCTTAAATTTAATAGGTTTATTTTATAAAATTTTTAGTTTATTCGAATGTTCTCATTAGCCTTGCACAACGCAAATCATATTCTTCTAAAATTATTTGGAATTAAGAATTATATAACTCTTTTATGAACAAGATATGTTTATTGAAGGATCTTTAATGTGGATCTCTAAATCAAAACTTGATTTTGAATTTTTTTAAGGAGTCACTATTTACTAAAACATGCATTTGTTCATTGCACTTAAGAGTCAATCTATTTTAAAAAGACAGTTTTTTTTCTTTATTTTTTTTAATGTTAAACCTTTTAATGTGGAACCCCCTAGTGCTTGTGTTATAATATAGTGAATAACTATAGTACTTATTATAGTGATGTGTTTTATGGCTTCTTAGATGCCATTTGGATTTCTTCTTAAGAGAAAGTTACAAAAAGTGATTTTTTTTAAAGGAGGCCAAGACTTCTCATTAGTATTTTATTTGGCATACTTTTTATGCTTAAGAAAATATGCTAAAGAAAAAATCTTCTTTATGATAATAAGATAATAAAACTTTTGTAGTTTATTAATCACTCTAGTTAAATGTTACTCAGGTTTTCCTTTAAACTAAGGATTAGTATCTTTCCTCTACACTAAGGATCAGCATATTTCCTCTACAATGATTATTTTTTCTTTTCCATCTCATAATTATGTTGAGTATGCTATCTAATATGTCTTTAACGGAATTTTTCATTATTCTCAACAAGATGAACAACTCTTAAAAATAAATAAGGGTGATGGGGATGATTCATTTGTGAGAGTTGACTTTAATTTGACTGATGTTACCCTTAAATTTTCTTTTGATGACAAATTCACTATAAATTTTAATTTTCCACCTCCAACACCTTATTATTTTTATCTCTTTAATCTCTCAGTAGATGGATAGATAATGAAAAAGAACATTTTAAGCCTACTTTTATGTTTGGCTCTCTATGTCAAACTATTGTTGCTTCCTTAGCATCACACATCTAAACAATCTTCAGACTATGTTGCTTTCTTACTAATATTTGTTGGATAAGAGGATGATACTTCATTAGAAAACACTAATTTTATCCCATAATATTCCAGTATATATAGTAAGGGAAAAATAAATAATAGTGAAATACTGTAATTATATTAAACTTTCTAAAAACCTTTTACGATATTTGATGCCTTTAATTAAAAAATAGAATTTTCATAGGTTTACCCTCTCTAGTTTTTCACTTATTTTAGTAATGGCATATTGCATTCCTATATACAAATTATTTTTTCAATTAAAAATTATTATGTTAGTTTAATAATAATTAAGTTATGTATGAACGAAGAAATCAATTTTGTTGGATATTATTAATGAACTTAGCTAGAGATTGTGGTTCAAACAAGTATTTCCTTAAATCTTATTGATCTTGCAGAAAAGTTAGCAGACAATGACGAAAACTAATTTTGCTTATATGTTGAGGTGATGTACCTTTTTTGTAGAGGGAAGTCATGATATTTATTCTCTAATATAGATTTGAACAAAATTTGTTCTTTGTTTCTTCTTTAATGAGAAATCCGTATCTATTCAATACTTATTTGAAGTTTCTCCACATAATAAATTGATACTTCATATCCTGTGAGTAATATTTAAAAGTTACTCCAATTCAATGAAAGTTGATACACTTACTTCAATCTGAAGTTAGTCGATCCTCTATAAATTTTGATTGACCAGCATTTTAAGAACTAACATGAGTTAAAGAAGAGGTTATATTTATATGCAATTGTGAACTATTAATTGAATAAGAAATTAGGTAAATATGTTTGGTATGTCCATTAAACTTCTTAAAATGTCCAGTGAGCTTGTGAGTATTGATATTGGTAAATATACATGTATGCGACCATGAGCCATGAATTATAACACATTTACACTTTGGATGTTAGGTTAAAAAATAATTTAAGGGATGAACCATGGCTTTTGAACATATAATTAAGAAGAAGCTTGATAATTTGACCCTAATTTGATGATGAAGATGATAATTAAAGGTTTTATTGTGTTATGATTAGGTTATCAAATATGTTTGAGGATTATAGTCATATATTTTAATAAACTATAATCATATATAATCATGATAAATAGAATGATTCGAAAGATAAATTGATATCCAATATAACAGTTCATGATGTTTTATGTATGTTTAAATATTTTTAGTTGGTGTACACTATGCTTGAAAGTGTATCTCAGGCATTATTCGATGTGGAGGTACTTTACTAAGCAATGACCCATGATCCTAATACCCATAGTTATCTATTTGAAAATTTAATTGTTGATTCAAAACATAAGAATTCTTGTATATGAAATCAGTAGGATTGGTGGTAAACATTTTGTTTATATTCAATAAACATAATAATATCACCAATTCTTTGGTCGAGTGGATAACAGCTGATGATATGGGGCACTCTTCTTAAAATAAAATTTACTAGAAGAGATAAGGGAAGATATCACATGAAGTAGAACTAGAAATGTTTTTTCTCAACCCATGTAAACTACATTTGAGAAGTCATATAATCAAGCTGACCTCAAATCAAGTAAGTAGTAAACCTAAGTGGATCACTCTCTTAAAGGACTCAGGCTATTTAAGATTAATTATACTTGAGGGCATTTTTAAGAGAATTTCTTAATAAACAAAACATGCTTGCATTCTAATTTACTTAGATTAGCATAAAGTATTTAATGTGATTCAAAGATTAGTTTCAAAATAGGGTAATAAATGTTTTAAGATGGGTCAATCTATAAAGGAGGAGGGTGAATAACCTATGTGATAATGTCTCTTTCCTTAGAAAGCCAGTGCTATAAAATAACTTTTAGTCACCAAAAAAATCAAGAATGGAGGAAATTATTCAAAAGTAAAAGCATAGGCAACCTATAAATATCTCATATAAAAGTAGTAAGAAAAACTTAATAATGCCCTTTGGGCTGAAGAATAAGGGCTAGTGCAACATGATAAAATAAATATTTATTAAAATAAAAACTAAATAAAAAATTGCACTTGTATATATTCTTAGAATCCTAAATTTATGAAAATTAAATTTTCCCTCTACTCCAAGTCCTTGCCACCGAATTTATGTGTTGTACACCTTGTCTAATATGGTCGACTAGGGCAAGAAAGTCAAGATTGATAATATGGTCCTACGCCTACAAAATATTTAAAATTTTTTAACTTTTGTTATAGTTAATTTAGCAGTGGAGAAAACCACTACTTATACCTATCTTTAACAGTGGTTTTCAAATCGATGCAATAAACTACTGCAATAACATAAACTTATTGAAAGTGCTTAATTGGTCCTAGATGTTCTTGAATGAGGTTTAGAAAATACAATTAATTGGGAATCTTTAATTACAACCTATAATTCCTTCATAACCCAAATAAAATATCTTTTTATAAAAATTAAATATTATAAATAAATAACCATAAACTTTAATATCACATTATAAATTAAGAAAAAATAAACTACATAACATCACATTTAATAGTAATAATATTTATGTAAATTTTTTTAAAAATTTTAATGTACACCCACTATTTAAATAGAAGTGTAAATGGCCTTATTTTTGGTACATTTAAGAGTAATATTTCTATTTTAGGGCAAAAAATAGCCAAAATAGCTATATGCCAATGATGATGAGAATCTTAGCAAGTCATATTAAAAATCATCCAAAAATATGATTCAATTACAAAAAGATAAGCTAATTAGTTCCTACCCTAATCTAAGGAGGATAAGTGGTTAAGACTAATCACTACACATTAGTACATGTAACAATACTTAGTTTAGTTAATAAGAACCATCTTATATAATTGAAATGGGCTAACAAAATAACTAGACTTAAGGGATTCAATCAAACTAAAGTTTGTCACCTTAATATTGGATTTTAAAAATAAAATTTATTTTTGTTAAAAATTTTAAAAAGTGATATATTTGATAAATTTTAAACAAAATAATTATAATGATTTTCAAAGCTATTGCCCTATGTATGAATTTAAGTGGTACGCTTAATTTTAAAAATTAATTCAGATGATATACCAAGATTTTTTGTATTCTTGAAGAAGTCATGATGATTCTTATTTTGATGTGAATAATCACTCAATACAAATAGCAGACATATTTCTAAGAAACATGCTAAAGAAATTTGGGTGGGATCCAAGGCTTTCGGTTATTTACAAAAAGTGGATTTTGAGAAATTTTCTGATTTTTGTTCTCATTGTAAGATGCATGGTCATGCGTTATCTGATTGTTTCAAACTGCATCCTGAGTTAAAAAAAAACTATTAAGCCTTTCTTAGAGAAGGTTGATTTACATGTTAACATCCCTTCTCCTATTTCGCTGGATAATGTGGTGTCGGATACTACTAAAGAGAACCAGAGAATTGCTTTCGGAAGGTCGTCCACAGTCCATGTGTCCATCACCGGCGTCATGTCTCTCTTCAGCTTCTCCGGTGAGTTTTATATTTATTTTCCATTGATCTATTTTTCTGCTATCTTTTCTGTTTTTCTGTACAAGGCAGTAGTTTCAGTTTTTTTTCTTTCTTTTAGGCAAGCAATGATAACCTGCCTTTGTTATTTGGATTTTGGAGTTCAGTTTTGAGAGTTTCAGACTTTTTTAGTTTGGCAAATTCAGAAAAGGAAACGTGCCGGTGAGTTTCCGACTTATTCCGTTTGGAAAAATCAGTTAAAACTTCCATCATAGTTGCTTGAAATCTGAATAAACTACACTTTCAATCCACGGTATAGGGTTCAGGAAATTATTTTATGAATGAAGCAGTCAAGCATATCGTGGTAATTTATTTTATTTATTTGCATTTAGCTGATAGAGATCAAATCCCACAGAGGTCCCATTTCGCTTCTATCACAAGCCCGCAGTACACCTTCAAGCCCTAACTACGATACGCCCTTGTACAATCCCTTATCCTATTCTCTTTTTGTCTGTCATCTGCTTGTGCTTCTAGGGTTCTTTCTTCTGGTTATCAAAAAGCTGAATCTCTGTAACTCCTTTGAACTAGTTAATTTCCTTTTAGATATCATATATAGTTAATTAGTTATTATAAACAGATTCAGAATATCAACGAGTTTTGGCAAGCATAAGCTGGCTTTCGAATGGGAACATGAGTTAATTAAAATTTTTTTTTACCTCCATGGTTTTGCTATGCCCATAAGAGATCAGCTCAAAAGCATCAACATTGTTCTTGAAAAAATAAAAGCGATTGCATAAAAAAATAGGATTTCTTGAAGAAATTGGCATCCATAATGTATGCTATTGATGAGTTGTTCAATTAAATTTTGAAAATTTTTAGGACGAGACTTGCCATGCTTGAAGCATTTCCATTGCACTTGTCTTAAGAGGTTTCCATCACGGAATGATCCTGAACTTATATTATATATTCAAATTACTGATTTCCATATCATTCCTTTTTATAATAATGTATACTTAATTAATTAATTTTTCAATTTGATCCTAAATACATTTATATGACTTAATAGATGGAACGCTATTTAAAGAGGAAAGAACGTGTAGAGGTTGATTTAAATGATCTCCCGGCTGATCCTGGACTCCGACCTTCAATATGGAGTTATGATATGAATGATAGGGACAAAATTCAAAGAACTTATCTTTTAAAGGGACCTCATCAACCGAGAAGTCATCAATTCCCCCAAACATTAATAGGGAATATTGCTCGCCGGTTTAACCCTAAATGGTTTGAAGAATATGCTGATTGGTTAGAGTACAACGTACAAAAAGATGCTATTTTTTTCCTTTACTGCTATCTATTCAAGCCCCAAGAGCAAATTAGGAAGGGCCAAGCTGGTGGAGACTCATTTGTTCGGGAAGGATTCAGAAATGGGAAGAAGAAAGAAAAACTACTTATTCATGTTGGAGAGCATAGTAGTGAGCATAACAAGGCAAGACAAAAATGTGAAGATTTGTTGAAGAGTCATGAACACAAACTCCCAGTATTATGGTTGAGCAAAGAGGAAAAGAACAAAAAAGATTATAGGATCATGTTAACTGCTGCAGTTGATTGTGTTCGATTTTTATTACATTAAAGATTATCATTTCGTGGGCATGATGAGTCATCCAGATCAACGAATCGAGGGAATTATTTAGAGCTTCTTGATTTCCTTGCAAATCATAATGATGAAATTAAGAAAGTTTTATCCATACATTCAAGCTCAAATTTGAAGTTATCTTCATTGAAGGTTCAGAAAGAAATTTGTTCAGCTGCAGCTGCAGAAACTTTGATATCAATCATGAAAGATATTGATGACACTTACTATGCTATTTTGGTTGATGAATCTCGTGATGTTTCAACGAAGGAACAACTAGCTATTGCAGTAAGATATGTGGATAATTTAGGGCAAGTTGTTGAAAGGTTATGGGCATTAAACATGTCACATCGACTAATGCAGTTTCCTTAAAAGAAGCTATAGAAGATATACTTGCTAAACACTCATTGAGCATACATAGATTTTGAGGTCAAAGATATGACGTAGCATCTAATATGCGTGGGGAGTTTCATGGTTTGAAGGCCTTAATACTTAATGATAACCCCCATGCATTCTATGTTCACTGCTTTGCTCATCAGCTTCAACTGTGCTTAGTTGTTGTAGCTAAAAACCATTGGCATGCAAAGCATCTTTTTGAGATCACTTCAAGGATTGTCAATACTGTTGGAGCTTCATGTAAGAGGAGTGATGCTCTTAGAACAATTCAGCATGATAAAATATTGTTTCATTTATCTAAAGGGGAGTTGAGCAGTGGTAGAGGATTGAACCAAGAGACAAGCTTACAATGAGCTGGTGACACCCATTGGGGTTCACATTTTCATACATTAATTAGCTTGAAAAAAATGTATGCGTCAGTAATTGAAGTTCTTGAAATTATCAAAGAAGATGGGGTACATGATCAACAAGCTGTTGAAGCTGGTATTCTAATAGATGCAATGAAATCTTTTGATTTTATCCTTGCTCTGCATTTAATGATTGATATTTTAGGAGTCACCAATGAGTTATCACAGGCCTTGCAGAGAAAAGATCAAGATATAGTGAATGCAATGAAGTTAGTACAAATCTCTAAACAACAATTACAAATGATGAGGGATAATGGATGGAATTCCTTATTGGAAGAAGTATCTCGTTTTTGTAATATTTTTGAAGTTGATGTTCCTATTATGAGTTCTACATTCAAAGCCCGTCGACGATCAACACGCAGAAATGATGATGTTTGAAATTTACATCATTATCATGTGGAATTCTTTTACACAATTATTGATATGCAACTTCAAGAGCTAAATAATAGATTCTCTGAAGTTAGTACTGAATTGCTTCTTTGCATATCATGTCTAAATCCAAGTGACTCATTCTCTGCTTATAATAAAGAGAAGTTAATTCGGCTTGCAGAATTATATTCAGTTGATTTTTCTATTGTTGAACTTGTGGCTTTAGAGCACCAGCTATCGACATACATTCTTGATATGCGTACAAGCGAGGAGTTCTCATCTTCGGAGAGCATTGATGATCTTGCAAAACAATTTGTTAAGCTTAAAAATATTGTGTACCCCTTAGTTCACCGGCTTCTTGTTTTAGCATTAACTCTACCCGTTGCCACTGCTACAGTGGAGAGATCATTTTCAGTAATGAAAATTGTTAAACATAGATTACGCAGTAAAATGGGTGATGATTGGCCCAATGACTGTCTAGTGCCATATATTGAGAAAGAAGTATTTGATTTGGTTCCAAATGAAGTTGTAATACAACATTATCAGAAGATGCAAAATAGAATACAAAGCTTGTATTTTTTATTGCAATATAATATCTGATTTGAATTTAGTTATAAATATATATTTTTTATCTTTTAATAATTCCCCCCCCCCCCCCCCAAGAATTAAGGCTGGTTCCGCCCCTGGCTGTGGGTTATTTTCTGGGGTTTTTTAATCTTATGTTGAGCTTTACTTCTTGGTGTTGGAATTTGTGGTTCGTTATCTCTACTATTATGTTAGCTATTTTTTATTACTAAATTTATTGCTTATTATATCCTAGCATGAAATTATATTTGACCGTTGGTGTTAAGTTTGATAGCTATATCTGGATTAGTACTACTTGGGACTCTTGGCTTAACTTTAACACTGGTATGGGTTATAAGTTACTTTGTCTTTTATCTTTAGTTTCGACTAACTTGGTTTGTTTTCTTGTAGTTTATATTTTTGGTATTGTCACTTTTTTTCTTTGCAGGTTCTTTTTGGCTTTTAAGCTTCATTTTTGAAGAAAAACTACTCTTTCTTTTTTGGACGCTGTTTTGGCGTCTCCTTAGATTGTATCTAGGCAATTTTGTAAATGCTTTAGTTGGGGACAATTGGCTCTTAGGTTTTTTATTTTCTTTATATTTTGTAGCTCTTTAGAGCATTAGTGAGCTGAATGTCCCCTTAAGGGCTTGTAATTTTGAATTATATCAACGTGTATGCCCCTCCGTGGGTTTCCACTAAAAAAAAAGTGATTAAATTTGGTGCAAACATCTGAAAAAATAGAAATATTTTAAAAGCATAGAGAGAGCATCAAATATTTGAATGTTGGAAAATTATGAATGGAGATGGTCTACTTGCATTGGAAATGATCAAAAGTGCATGGCTAAATCTAAACAAAACTTAATCGAATGAGGATAACATAGTCTAAAAAGGTGCTAATATAAAGGAACCAAGTTAATGTTCATAAGACGAATAGGGCATGACTCTATTATTGAATGACATAGTAGAAATACTTATATAAGCTAAATTTAATCCTAACTATATTGCAGTAAAATCACTCATTACCGGCGGTTTGTTCCGGCAGTTATTATAAGCTTTCCAAAGATTTTGTAAAAAACCGGCGGCTTTTCGACGATTTAAAAATCGCTAGTAAAAACCACATAGAAAAAGGTTTTCGTCGGTCTTTTTCCAATGATTTTGCGCACCGGCAGCTTTCCGGTGGTCCATACCGCCGGTGGTTTTCGGGTCATAACGCCAGTGACCGCTGATTATTTATCTGCGGTATACCGGCTGTTTAACCGCCGGTTTGGCCATATTTTTCTGGCAGCCAAATCGTCAGATTATCGTCGTTCTAATAGCGGCGATCGCCTATAAACCGTCAGTCAATTACCAGTAATTTATCGGTGATCATAACCGAAGGAATTACCGGTAGCTCAACCACCATCTTATCGCCGGAGAATCGATAGAAACCGTTGACAAACCACCGATAATTACCGGCGGTTACAGTGAACTTCTGACAGCTATGATTAGTCGTCCGATATCGATGTTTCAGATAGCCAAACAGCCTGTTGGCCGCCGAATACCTATAGCATTTGGAAAAAAAATTAACAGCCTCTCCTCTATTTTATTGATTTTCACCTTAAACTCTAAACCTACACATAAAATACAACAATTATTACAAATATGGGCAACACGCCACTATAATCAATCACAACAATTATCACAAATATATTCATCAAAACAAATAAATTCATAATAAGTTTATAACCAAACAAATAAAGTCTTCGCTTTAACACAACAAGTTCATCAAACCAAATGTTTAAACCAAATAATTTCACACATAAGTTTATCATAAGTTAATCAAATAAATAAGAGTACTAATCCTCCTCCGTGTCCTCGTTGTTTGGTGATGCATGTGGCTGCTCTTGCTCTTGCTCTTTCTTCTTTTTATTTTCATATCTATAGGATCACAGCCCTACCTGCATCTCATTTTGAACCTTTCTCATCTCTTCTATCTCTCTTGTCAGCACTGCAACCCTTTAGCTTACACTTTCTTCAACTCCACTAGGATCATAAAATGATCAAAACTATCTCCTAATCAATAATCAAAATTATCATATTAAAATAATCAAAAACTATCTTTTGAACTCAACAAATCTTTTGATTTCCGCATTGCCTCCTTCCGAAATGGTGGTCAAAGTTAATGTTTATGTGATTAAGAGGCTATTAAAATATGAACACCATTTAATCCCTATTAACTCTCTAACCCAATTCCTCTTGATATTTGAAAAATCACAAACAACTTGAAAATAATAAAAAAAAACAAAAAAAAAAACAAAAAATGCAAACCTACAGTTATGATTTGAACTCGGATGCCGGTTTCGCGCAGGAGTGGGGGTGAGATCTTCGGTCGTGCTTTGATGCCTGAGTGGGGGAAAGATCTTCAGTCGGAGGGAGCTTGTCGGTGTCTAGAGAGAGAGGAGTAGGAGACGGGGGTGACTGTTTGTAGGGAGAGAGAGGTGGATGCGAGTAAATGAAATGGAAGGCTGGGGAGGGCTAAATTTAGGGCAGTTTCTGGCAGCTTTCCAGCGATTTTGACAGGCAAAAAAATTCATCTAACACCGATGGTTTGAACTGCCAGTAACACACCGGTAAGAAATAATACCGGCATACTACTCGACTGTTATTTGATCGCCGCTAATTTTGGCGGCGGTAAATTAAATAATCGCCGGTTAAATTGCCAGTAAACACCACCGGTTAAACTGCTGTTAATAATGGCGGTTACATAATCGCCGATCCAGGCCACCAGAAATTCATGAATTTCTTGTAGTGCTATAAATGCATACCTAAACTAAGGGTAGAATTGGTAAAAAAATGCATGACCAAATCGAAAGGTCCAACAAAAAGAGCATACTTAGATTAATATAGCAAAAAAAGAAAAAAGGCATGACTATACTAAAACTTTACTTGCCAAAATAGAATGACACAATCTAAATTTTTTTCAATTGAAAAGCATATGAATATGAGTATAATAATGTAGTTAGTAATTAATTAATATACTATGATTAAGTTTGTTAAAAATTTATGATCAAACATGTGGTGCCCCATTACATTTGCTATAAGAGTGACCAAGTGCATAACATTATGTGGTGGTACTAGAGCTGAATAGTGTTGCTCATTCAATATATCTTGCTCAAGTATGATCACAATAATTCAAACATGCAATCTATTATGTATGCAAAATAACACATCTTAATCTACCCATTCAACCCAACTCTCAATCATATCCTACAGATATGATAACAAATAAATTCTTCAAATAACTATGATCTCATACCAATAGTCTTGCCCTAGAATTTAATTTGAAAAAATTAATCATTTATATTTAATAAAAAATAACCGAAGCTATCTAACTTCTTTTATCAATAGTTTTATTTTCTCTAGAATTTACTTTGACATTATTTTATAATAGTTTTATTTTTTTATAAATAGTTTTAATTCCGCTTGTTTTAATTGTCATGCCCTAGAATTTCAATTGAAAGAATTAATTCAATTATTTTTTGAATTATTTGAATTATATTTGTGGACTAATAGAAAACATGCATGTACTTGAAGAGTCATTACATGAATTACTCTTAAAATGCTAACAAATAATTTCTATGAATTTTTCTAATTAGTACAATACGAATATATATCCCAAGTGCAAATTGGTTTCCATAAAAAATGGCTTTCTAATTGGGGCAGATCCCTCTATTGCACACAGGGGTAATTGTCCCCTCCCCTTAAAGTATAAAACTCCTTATTACATGTAGGGGTTCAAAATTGGGTTTTGGGTCGAGTTCGTGACGAACCCAGAACTAACCCGGGTTTAAATGGGTCAAACCTAACCCGACCCGGTTATATAAACCACTACAAGAAAATCACTCATTACCGGTGATTAATTTTTTGGTAGCTTTCTAGCGGCTTTCCGATGGAAGACAATGAGACAACTTTTCCTATGGAATTTTCTGGAGGTTTCTTTCATGCTGATTTTTCCAGCGGATTTTTCTGCGATTTTTTTCTAATTTTTTGAATGATTTTAAATAATTTAATTAAAATGATTAAAATTAAACTATTTAAATGATTTAATAAAAAATTATTAAAAATAATTTATTTTAATTTAATCATTTTAATTTAATAATTAATACTTAATTTATTTAATTTAAGTAAAACTATTTAAATTTAAAAATATTATTTAAAGTTTAATTTATTTTAATTTTTCAATAATTAATAATTTTAAGAATATTTTAATTCATTATTAATTTAGTAATTTTTTAATTAATTTTAAATATAAATTTTTATTTTAATTAATTTTTTTTAAGAATTAATTATTAATTATTAATTTTTTACTTTATATTAATTATTAATTATTAATTTTTTACTTTATATTAATTATTATTAATTTTTATAATTAAATAAATTAGTATTTTAAAATTTTTTTAATAACTTAATTTGGGTCATTATATAGTTTAAATATAAAAATGTGACAATAAAAATGCTTTTACTAGTTCAGCAATATAGTTAGGAGTTTGAAACTTTCCCAACCCATCCGGGTTCGAATCCCTTGGCAGGCGGGCAGTTGGACGGGCTAAGCCGGAAGCTTGGGTGCAGCACATGGCTCGGTTAGGCATGCAGTTTGCAGAGCAGGCATCCCAGGGGTGCGATCAGGCGGGCTGTTGGGCTCTGCTCAGGCGTAGGTTGCCGAGGCAGGTGCGGGCAGTTGGGCTGCAATCGTTGTCGCAGGCAGGAGGCTAGGCAGGTAGTGTTCTAGGTGGGCTAGTTGGGCATCATGCAAAGTTTTTTTTAATTATTATTTTTTTAATTTTCAAGCGACTTATTTCCGTCGGATAATCGTCGGAATTATTTCTCGTAGGAAAAAGTCGCTGGAATTTTTTTAGTATGCGGGTTTACTGGCGAAAATTTTTCTGCCAGAAACTTGTCAATAAATTCAAAAACTACTCGAAAATGATCAATTTCCGTCAGAAAATTACGCAAATAATAGATGATTTTTTTGTAGTGATTGGGTTGGAAATCCAGATTAGACCTGACCCATCATGTCACCGAGTTAACCCGACCAGACATCGTTGACCCAAGGACAGAAGGACGGTGACGGTGGGACGACAGACGGCGAGCTGGCGGATGACAGGCAAGCTCAAACAAGAGTGCAAAAAGGCAGGCTCAGGCGTGTGAGTAAACGCAGGAAGCCTCAGGTGTGCGCAGACGAGCACTGGCATCTTTGGGCGCAACGCGAACGAGTGTGGGCAGCCACGGGCAGATTCGGGTGCAACGCGGGTGGGTGTTGGCAGCTGAAAGCATCCTCGGGTAGGACGACTGCCAGATGAGGCAGGCTCGGGCATGGCGATCTGCTCATTTCAAATGGTTTTCTGGGTCAATCCAAATCTGACCCATTTTTTCAAACGGGTCGAATCCAGGCACCTGAACCCAACCTATTTTGAAATTGGGTCGGGTCTAACATGAAGTTTTTGGATCCGATTTTTGTGTCGTGTCAAATATTGACACTCCTAATTACATGGATCTTTAGGTAATTTTACCCCCTCCATCTATGTTTAACTCTTTGTTACAAAGGTCTTTAGGCCATTGTCACCATAGCAGAATTATTATAAAATTAAGTATTATTTATAACTTGCTCCACCCGCAAGAACTAAGGTGGGTTCCACTCCATCTTTTCGACATGGCTTGTAGTGACATATTATGTTCCTGTCGAAATCCTTAGGTAACTTGAATTTTGAGCGGACTTATGTTTATTTCCGGTGGAATTGTCAGCCAGAAATAGGTGACTTTCTTGTTTTGTTGGATGACAATTCAAACAAAATAAATTTAATCCGAATATCAATGCTCTTTTTAAACATAGGGAAAAAAGAAACTAATGATTATTTTACTTGTAATATAGGAAAAAAGAAAGTATTCGGATTTAATTCCCCATAATTAATTTCCTTCTAATATTATATTACTGATCATTTTTAACTGCAGGTCTAATACATTTAACTCTCATATCCCACCCACGTGAAACCTTGATAATTAACTAATTATAAAACATTATTAATGTCTTTTGTTCTCTGAATTAATAAAATTAAATCACAATTACTCAGTAAAAAATTTAACTTTATGAGCTACCATAAATAATCTCATGCATGTATCATTAAATTTCCTAAATTCTCTATCAGGTCAGACCTTTATAAGTTACTTCCAAAGCTTTTCTTACAACACGTAAGAAAAGAAACTAATATCGAAAATTTGCTCTCTTTCAACCACAATGAAAAGGTTTTTCAAATGTTTTCTCAATACCAACGTGGAGGATTCTCAGAGAGAGATTCAGGAGTCCAATACCAACGTGGAGGATTCTCAAATAGATAATGAACAATCCAAAACGGACATGGAAGATTCTTCATTAGATAAAGGACAATCTAGTACCCGTAGAACAAGTGATCAAGTGATCCGAGCAATAAATAATGGCGGCCAGTTCGAAGCCCCTAACGCTCGTTTCTCAGCGAATGGCCAAGAACACAACGTTACGATAAGCTTGAGGATCACTGACCGAGTCGAAAGTTGGGTAATGAGGCTTACTGTTGATGGTGTGATACTTTATGAGCTGCGAATAACGGTATTATCAAGGAGTAATTGGCAAGGGACTAATAAGTTGTCCATTGACGGAATGACAGTTGATTTTTCCTGGGATCTGGATGGAGATCCAATGAAATTTTTCTTCCGTTCGAAGTTTGATGGTGTCGGTGGGCCAGAGACTTATGATGAGTCAAGCGAGTGGAATGAAGGGTATTATACACTTTTGATATTGGGTATCTTTCATTGAGGGTTGATTGACTTTCGTTAGAAAGTTAGTGGCATCCATTTACGTACTTTACTTGGATTTTTTTTAGTGTTAAGTGGGTTTTCATAATCATTAGGCAGTTTATCTTAATTTGTTAGTTGGGAATTTTAACGGTCAATTGAGAGGTTTTGAGTTCTAATTTAAACTATGTGATGTATGTATGAGTCTATCTTAATTGATCCAATTGTCGTTTAAAAAAAGTTTTCATCATTAATATTTTTTTTAGTTTATTTAAAATTATATTTAAAAACTATGAAATAATTAATAAGTAGAGTTCTTGATTAAATATTGCATGATTTTAGATGACAATAATGAGAACTGTCATTATAAGAATCACTCTGTAGATTTTAATAATAATAATAATAATAATAATTTGCTTACATTTTTCAGAGGTTGTTCCTTCTTTTCATAACAAGGAAACAGCACCGAACAAAATTATTGGGACTATTATCTCTCTTTCTATTTATTTGAATAATTCTATCTTTACTCCCCCAATAAATTTTAAAATCTCCTGCAAAACCTCTGAATTAACTAACCCAAAGGAAGCCCTGCAATGGAGAAACAAATTATTATTTATTTATGGAGATCGAAAGTCTAAAAAAAAAGGCCAATTATGTTTGAGGATGGTTTGAATGAAAGAGTTGTAAGTTATGAAGTTGATTTATGTATTGTTTTCAAGACAGGAAAAGGAACTATAGCTGAAATTCTATCTGGAATTATTTGGCCTACACTAAACTGCCACCACAACTCAAGGAATTTACTACCATGATTGATGGCATTGTAATTTTTAAAAAGTTGTATGAAGCTCCTCATAAACCAAAACGGAAAGAATCTATCAATAAAGAAATAAGTGCTCGAAAGAAAGATGGCATTTAAACAATATAAGTTTTCCAATAAAATTAGAAAGTCATTGGAGGAAAGTAGGTTCTCATCAAAATGTAAAACCAATGATAAAATTGAGAATGCATATTATTAGTCCAAAACTTCGCTAAAACTTATGGAATAGACTCCTGTGGTTTTGAAAGACATCCTATAAAGAGAAACAAATATATATACTATCTCGAGAGACGAAAACAAAACCTCCTTGATATCATTGTGGGGAGATTCTACGCCTCCATATATATATATATATATATATACAAATCCCTAATTCACACTAAATTAAACTCGATTTAAAATTTCTTAGCTTGTTGAGATTTAAAAACTATGTCTGATCGCAATGAAGCTAAACTGTGTTGCTTATTTAGTATATCTTGCTCAGATCGATTATAATTGTTCACTCTTGTATGATTTTGTTTGATTAGAATAATTCGAACATGAAGTCCATTTTGTATGCAAAATAATCCATTTTAATTTACCCAATCAACTTAACAATCAATTAATTCCTACAACTCCCATAACAAATCAATTTTTCCAACAACTATAATATGATACTAATAGTCTTGTCCTAGAATTGAATATGAATGAAATATATCTTATAGTAAAAAATAACCAAAACTACCTAATTTCTTTTATCAATAGTTTTTTTGGTAATATTTAAATTGATATTATTTTTTAATAGTTTTATTTTTTATAAATAGTTTTAATTTTGCTGGTTTTAATTGTCATGCCCCAAAATTTGATTTGAAAGAATTATTTCAATTATTTTTTTGTATTGTTTAAATTATACTTGTGGACTAATAGAGCACAAGCATGTACTTGATAAATCATTACATGAATTACACCTTAATGCTAACAAATAATTTCTAAGAATTTTTTTAATTATTACAGTATGAATCTATAGCCCAAGTGCAAATTTGTTTCCGTAAAAAAAGGCTTTTTGATAGGGGCGGATGCCTCTATTGCCCACGGGGTAATGTTCCCCCTAAAAAATAAAAAGAGCTCTTTATTACAAGGATCTTTAGATAATTTGCCCCACTCCAACTATGTTTTACTCTTTATTACAAAGGTCTTTAGGCAATTATCCCTATAGCAGAATTAAATTCATTGTATAACAGTGTTATTTATAACTTGCCCCACCTCCCCAAGAATTAAGGTGGGTTCCAACCCTCCTTTCCGACATGGCTTGTAGTGACCTATTATGTTCTGTTGATGGAAATCCGCACGTAACTTAGATTTTCAATGGATTTATGTTTATTTTTTTGTGGAAATTTCTGCAGGAAATAGATGACTTTTCTGTAGAGTTGAATGACAATTCAAACAAAATAAATTCAATCCGAAAAACAATGCTCTTTTTTAAAATAGAGAAAGAAGAAACTAATGATTAATTTCCTTGTAATATAGGATAGAAAGAAAGTATTCGGATTTAATTCCCCATAATTAATTTCCATCTAATATTATATTACTGACCATTTTTAACAGCAGGTCTAAAACATTTAACTCTCATATATCCCACCCACGTGAAGCCTTGATAAGTAACTAATTATAAAACATTATTAATTTCTTTCCTTCTCTGATTTAGTAAAATAGAATCACAATTACTCAGTAAAAAATTTATCTTTATTAGCTACCGTGAATAATTTCATGCATGTACCATTAAATTTCCTAAATTCTCAATCAGGTCAGACCTTTATAAATTACTACCTAAGCTTTTCTTACAACACGTAAGAAAAGAAACCAATATAGAAAATTTGCTCTATTTCAACCACAATGAAAAGGTTTTCCAAAATTTTCTTCAATACCAAATTGGTGGATTCTAATATACCTAAACCACAATCCCATACCAACGTGGAGGATTCCAATACCAACGTGGAAGATTCTCAAGTAGATAATGAACAGTCCAAAACCGACATGGGAGATCCTTCATTAGAACATGAACAATCTAATACCCATAGAACAAGTGATCAAGTGATCCGTGCAATAAATAATGGCGGCCAGTTTGCAGCCCCTAACGCTCGTTTCTCAGCTACTGGCGAAGAACAAAACGTTACGATAATCTTGACGAACACTGACCGAGAAGGTAGCATAATGAGGCTTAGTGTTGATGAGGTGATACTTTATAGGGTGGCGCTAACAAGGAGAAATAGTCAATGGACTGTTGAGCTGTCCATTGACGGGATGACAGTTGATTTTTCTTGGGATCTGACTGGAGATCCGTTGAAATTTTTCTTCCGTACGAAGATTGATGGCAGAGGTGGCTCAGAGATTTATGAATTGTCAAGCGAGTGGAATGAAGGGTATTATACACTTTTGATATTGGGTTTGTTTGATTGATGATTGATTGACTTGGGTTAGAAAGTTAGTGGCATTAATTTATTTATTTTAATTGATTTGTTTTAGAGTTAATTGAATTGTCATAATCATTATGCAGTCATCTTAATTTGTTAGTTGAGAATATAATTTTGGCTATCAACTAAGAGATTTTGAGTTCGATTCTTAAGTATGTGATGTATGTATGAA
Organism: Dendrobium huoshanense; assembly: GCA_016618105.1. Taxonomy (NCBI): domain Eukaryota; kingdom Viridiplantae; phylum Streptophyta; class Magnoliopsida; order Asparagales; family Orchidaceae; genus Dendrobium; species Dendrobium huoshanense. The sequence continues at coordinate 43,761,676 of CM028358.1, read as the reverse complement.
ACTGTCTTAATTGATCCAAATGTCCCAAATAAAAAAAAAAAATTCTTCATAAATATTTGCATAGTTTATTTGAAATTACATTAAAAAACTATGAAAGAATTAATAAGTAGATTTCTTCATTAATTGGCATATTGCATGATTTTTAATAATAATAATAATAATAAGTTGCTTACATCTTTCAAAGGTTCTTCCTTCTTTACATATCAAGGAAAGAGCATTGAAAAATATTATTGGAACTATTATCTATCTTTATGTTTCTTTGAATATTTCTGACATTCCTAATTCTGTCCCTACTCCCTAGTTAGTAACTAATATTATGTATCACTAAATATTAAAATATTTTCTTAGTGTGAAAGGGAGGTCCTAGCGACCCTTTGATATCCATTAGTCAATTGTTTAGTGAATGTTCTTATGGCCCTTAGGTTCAACTGAACCACTACCATAGTCTCATTATACCCCTTTCAGATTTAATATTCATAGATCATTCCTTTCATCTTCCTTGAAAATTATATCTTAGAGTGTCCAAAATTGTATACACATGTCAATATTGATGTTTGTATTCTCTTCCTTTATTTTCCGTAGATTATAGTCAATTGGTAATGATGGTGAGTGGGTTATCATCTTAACATCCTTGTCTTCTAAAGTAGCTAAGAGGATGAAACATATTACTACCTAAGCGTGAAAATGCCTCAGGAAGCTCAAACTCATCGACCTCCCTAAAAATTCGTCAGGATACTTACTTTTTTCCTTTCTCTTTCTTACATGCCTCTATGTCCTACTAAATAGAATATATTGAAAGGTATAACTGACATCAAAAGTACTAGAAGCAAAAATGTGAACAACTTTTGATATTTTATCATGTATAACATAAAAGACATATAAACCATAGAAAGGAATGCCTTACGAGCAAACTTTTTTTTAGTAGAAGAAGACTCAGTCTCACATATTAGCGTAAACCTAAAGATAGGTTTATTGTCCATCCATTCATTAATTTTTACAAAAGTGAACAAAATACCATTAAAGATAAATACCAAATTATCAAAATTAATGTCAAACTTGGTTATGCTATCATAAATATGTAAGCTATAAAGTTAAGGGCTAAGTATAACTTATAATTGAAGGAGAAGGTCATTTTTCCAATCATTATTTTAGCATAATAAATAACTCTTAATTAGAATTTATGTTTCTTATATTTTCTATTTAACTTATATCTTGCACACCAATTCTAATTTTGAAACATCTTGATTTGGCATATAAAAACCAATGTTCTACTTGACATATATCACAACAAAGTTATGTGTAACTATAATGTGTTTTGACTAAATAAGATTATGGAGAATTCAATTTAAGAATATATATTTCTGTCGTATTGCATTAAAGTTTAAATTTTGAGAATTTTTAAACTATACTTTTAAAATTTAGGCTTGACAGCAGGTTCAACATTCATAATTTGATGATAATTTGGTTTGCTTTGAAATTTTGAAAATTTAAAACCATACTAATTACATACATTTACACTTGAAAAGTGGTTCTTGATTCAAAGTAGTTTATGATACTAAAATAAATCCTTAACCACCAAATTCATATTTAGTTAGAGGTCTAAATTTCAAAGAATCATAGAAATTTAGAAATTCTAAGAATTTGTGGAACCCTACCCACAAATCTAGGGATTGATGGACGTTCTTAAAAATTGAATCTTAGCAACACTTATCGAAGGAAGAAATTATTAAGTTATCAACAAAATCTTGGCAACACTTATCTTGGCAACATTTAAATGAAATCACAACTCACAATGACAACCCTAATTAAATACAATTTATTTTGTATTTTTGATTTTTTGGAAAAAGCAAGTAACACGAATTAGTTATTTAAATGAAATCACAACTGAAATGTTTTTATTATGAAACCTTTCAAAAAAAGGATATTGGACCACTAATATTTTTAAATAAGATTTTTATAACATGCTGTTCTTGTAATTTTTTAACTCGAATATGCTCACATCTCATGCTATGATTCCTCCATCTTAGGATATAATCTGCAAGACTTTAATTCACCTAGTTTTTACTTTTCTACTACAAGATCACCTACGGTGATGTGATTTTTTTCACCAGCAAATATTTTTATAAATAGACTATCTAAGTTATTGTAGATATAGAACAACCCACTGGGTATTTCAACGTAACAATCAAATATAACAATGAATAAGCTATTGATAAATTTCCTTAACAATAATACATCCCCACATCTAGTGTTACAATAACTAGCTCTGAAATGCTCGAGATGCTATTAAGGATTATCATGCCATCAAAGTTTTAAAATAAAAGTAGTATAAATCCTTTTGGATGTCAGACCAAATCATATTCTTTCAGGTTTGGCCAACCATTTAGAGCAGATAAAGTACCCTGAGATATAGTAAGCACTTATTTGACCTATTGCTCTACCATATCAATAGACTAGACTAATTTTACTTCTAACTTTATCAGTTTATTCTCAACTTCTTCTACATTAATTCCATCATTTTTATTTTTAACTTGCTCTAATTTATCAGGTGATAATTTAATTTGTACATTTGATGTAGGAGATCCCTTACCCTGTATTACAATCATCATAGCCATCATCTCCTCTATTTTATTTTCCATCATCAAAATCAATTCATCTTTTTTATTCAACTACTCTATAAGATGTTGAATTAAATTTGATGTATCTTTTTCATCAACCTCAGCATAAGTAGCTTTCATTCTAACTTTGCCTTTCCCCTTTTTCTCATTGTAAGGATGAATGCGTATAAGCCATGTTAATACTACCATACTTTTCTTTATCTTGTGAATCTATTTTTGTAGCTTCTTGCTCATTTGTTTGTCTAATACTTTCCTTCAAATAATCCATCATTTTGTCAATGGATATTCCTACTTTATTGTGCGAGTCGACCGGAGTGTATTCTCTGACAGATTACAATTCAGTTACAAATTTTCCTTTTTTTAACTCTCTCCTCTCTTTTACTACATTATTTTTTGAGCAATGAGTGTATTCAAATTGACAACCATTTTAGGCTACCAAACCTTCCTCCCATCCGATATTAAGGCCAACAAATTTATGAATTTTATCCTCCTATTAAAATAGGTTGATGATTTACTACCTTGTAAATATCACCGATTAATTCTTAATGAATATTGATTCGAAGAGCGACAAGAGGTTCTAATTATTGAAAGATTTGTATATTAATTAGAATATGGAGGGGATATGAGATTATACCCTTGATTAGCTAATGCTCCATATCCTAGAGATTTGATTAGAGTTTGATTACTCCGATAGTTGGATGATGTTACACAATCATTATCAAGTGAGAACTTCATTAGTTCTCGGAGATAATCTATAATAACAAACAGTTGACTTGGACCATATTCTTGAAACTATGCTCTTCTTTCAATAGGGGAAGAGATTTTTCTTTCTATGAATAAGTGTGACCGTGTTGTTATGGAGATGATATCCTTGACACTCCTTAAAAATTCATTCATTAACTGCCAATAACCAGAAGCACAATCATGAATTAATCCATCTAATAACAATTTAAATTTTTTTTCCTTTCAAATAAAGAATGATTTAATTTTTTTTTCCTTTCAAATAAAGAAGGTTAAATATGATTTCTATAAATAACAATAGGAGGAGAGTTTATTATATTATGGCATTCACTTCTTTAGTAGCAACTAATAGTGGATAGAAATAATATCTTTCTAGGAATTTTGAGTTTACAGGTAGTTCAAGGGTTTCATAACTTATATTCATGGCTACCTCAATAGTAATAGTGATCAGCACAACTTCTTCCAAAATTTTGACCTTATGGGCCCTCCATCTTAGATGAGGATTCATGTTACAACATTGAGACAATCGTCTCCTTTATTTCAAAAGATGACCCCATCTCGAAGTCATTAATTGCTAACATTTTAGAATGGGAAACATATTTCTCTTTGTTGTCTATAACAGACAGAGTGAAAGTCAAATGACAAAAGATTGATGGTTTAGTAATTACAAAAGCAACTATAAACTCACCCTCAATATTGACTTGAAGAGGAGTTGATTTAGGTTGGATATATATAGTTCCAAGAACTTCATTCTATGAAACAGTGAATATAAATTTCATATTAACAAAGCCTGATTCAAATATGATTTTGGTGCCCTTAACAAATTGGGCCTGGTCTATGTTAAAGTTCAAAATGATCTTCCTATTTTTTAAAAAAGTAAACCAGCAATCAATATTAGTTACTAAACTATTAGATTCCAAATTAGGTGCTAAATAAAGAAAATACACTCAATTGAATCTATCTAATCCCTAAAGAAAGTATTTAATGATTGACAATGGCGGGTGACAAAATTTTTGACCAAACAACCATTCCAGATTATATCACTTAGCTATATGAAGGAATGTGACTACAATGTACTATCCAAGGCTAGAAAATATATGACTATGGAGTTTGGATTTAAGTTGGTGGTTTTTTGGCATTTAGAATTGAGTTTGAAAATTGATGTGTGTTTGATTTTAGATTTTAAATTTTTAGAAATTTGAAATCGTTGATTGATTTTTAATAAATGAAACCACATTTTAAAAATTAATTAAAATTTGATTTTAGGGATTTAGAATTAATAATTGGAATATTTATAACTTTCATTCATGGATGAAATGAGCAAAAGGGATAACACAAGGAGGTGGCATAACTAAATAAAAATGTGAGTATACTACTCAATTTAAAGTCTATGAAAGTCTATATAGGTTGTTCGACCTAAAGCAATTATTAATTTTAAAAACCTCTTGAATAGAAAATTATTTTAAAATTATTTTACACAATGAAAATTTTTTTATTAACTTAAAAATTTTTTCAACCACAAAATTTAAAAAGTGCAGAAAAGTAAATTGCGAAAAAATAAAAAACATAAAAATTTATAGTGGTTCGATCCAACTAGACCTATGTCCACTACCTGAAAACTCCATCTTCAGGTATTGTACTATTACCAAAGTGACTCTCGTTTTGCTCCCACAGTAAGGCGAAGAAGCTTTTATAATTACCTTCTCTTCCACCAATCCTTGGTGCGACAGAGTATCATCATCAATTCAAACCCTCTAAGTGTCGGTAGAGTATTGTCATTCTTTCACACTCTCCATGTATCAACAGAGAAATATCATCCTTTCACACTCTCCAAGTGTTGGCAGAGAACCGACATCCTTTCACATCCTCTTTGTGTCTGCAAAGATCCGGCTTCCTTTCACACCCTCTTAGTTTCGGCAGAAAACTATCATCCATTCACACCTTTTTGTGTCGAAAGAGAACCGGAACTTCTTCAAAGATCTTCTCTCAAGCGTCTTCAAAGAAGTAAGGAAGAGATTTGAAATAATTTCTAAGAGATATTATTCACGTTTGGGCAACCTTGTGAACCCTTCACACTCTTCACTTGTAAGAACTCTCTATCAAACACTCTCCCTTTTCACTCTTACACTTGATCTCATAGATAAAACGAAAAAGAATTTATCCGTAGTCAGTTCTTAGGACCTTATACATGAAAGACACCAAAAACTATCCAGAAAACTAAAAAATTTAATTATGAACGTCCACAATCGACGATCGCATATACGAATAATTCAAAATTTGCTTGTACAATCCTGTACAAACCAATTTCATACATAGATAATCATTTGTATGAATGAACATCATATAGTATGATCATTTTAAAATTGAACCAAATTGTCCGATATGATTCTGTATGTCCCGAGTTCGCACACTAGAAGTCACTTGTATGAATCCATGTTCGTACATTACAAACTATTTTAACCAAATCATGTTTAGTTAGCTACAAAAATGGACGAGTCCATTTTGTACACTAGGAGTCGACTATACAAACACAAGTTCATCCTGAATGAACAATTCAAAAATTTACCTGTTCGTATGGATGAAAAGATACGCATCAATTTTATACTCTTGACGTCATCTGTATGAAGGCAAGTTCATCCTAGACAAATAGGTCAAAAAATGTATCTGTTCATAGGGATGAAAAGATGCGCACCCATTTCATACTCTAGACATCGTCTATTTGAAGGCAACTTCGTACAGTATTAATATTACTTAGAAATTATTTCCAGCCATGATTTGATTAATTGCATCTAGAGGAACGCTCAAGCCAAATCATCATGTACAATCCAGCATTATATATAACGATTAGTTTTAAAAATTACAAGTTTTTACACTCCCCTAGTGTGTGTGCATGATTACCTAATTACAATCACATTCTCTTAGACTTAATAAAGTATAAAAAGTAAAGACTTCAAATACAATTAATCATAGTCTAATCTATCTTGAAGTCTTCAACTGTCTAAAGTATAATTTTCCTAAAATGTAGTACACAGAAAAAACTAAAGCAATATTTTCAATATAGGTTAGGAGAAATAGTAATCAATACAATAATATTTTAAAATAATGAAAAACACAAAAAACATAATTATGAAAACTAAATTACAACAATCTTACCTTTTTTTATGATGGAAAAATAATTATTATTTGAGTTAACGTTTTAAATAACTTTCTCCATTGATCCCCTTGAAAAAATGATCCATAAAAAATTAAGGGGTTTCCAAAAATATCAAAAACAACAAACCTAACAAACCTAAAACCTTAAAAAGAAGAAACAACCAACAACAACTACTCAAATAAAAAATCAACTCGAACAACCAAAATGTGATTCAAATAATTAAAACATATACATATTCACAATATAACAATACAACACATACACAAATGAAAATAGACACACAAATGCATCAACATACACAAAACATACACTCATGCATAAATCATCAAACAAGCATCAATCATCAAACAATATTCTAACTCCCCCTTATTAAAAAGGGAAATATATCTTGAAATAAAAGATTTCTAGAGATAAACCAATAGAATTGAAGGAGAAAAAGAATTTAAAGTGATTGTAAATATAATATTAATTTCATAATACTAAAAAAAAAATTTCAAAATTTTAAATCAAAGAATAGCTAAGATAAGAAAATTCAATTAGGTTCATTGTTCATTCTAGATAAATCAAAACAAAATGATTATTATAAAAATGACAAAATGAATATTAGTTAACTTCAAATTCAATATTATATATGATTATTAATTAGATGAATTTGGATTAGAGATTGAATGATAGTCGAAAGAATACAATTAAAATTTTCAATTGACGTTATTGTACATCTTTTCAAATATTTGTTGTGCACTTTATATATATTATCTATTTGGGCTAATTTTGTGTCTCTTTTTATTTTGCGAATAATTGCACATCTTTTTTATTTTTGCACATATTGTGTATTTTCCTTTTTTTTTTACTTTTGGGTCTTTTTAATATAAGTAATCTAAATTCAAACTTCACTAATAATAGAAATAAATATATTGAAAAAGAAATAAAAAATCATAAGACATCAATCTTGCAACAATTATAACTTAGATATGATAACTAAAAGAACATAAAATTGATATCCTTATCTAAATCTAGTTATAAATTAATTTAAATTTCTTAAAAGATTAGATTTTATAAGGAAATTAATTTATAGAATAAAGTAATAGATAACTCATTTTAACTATCAATTTAAAAAAAAAATTTCTTAAAAAACATAATATTTCAAGAATTAATAATTAGAACATGTCAAAAAAACATATCACCTTGCATTTATATAAAGGATCACATACAAACATTTCATTTACATTATTCATAAGAACAATCAACAAACTTCATCACATAGATATAAAACAACATATGAAAATACAATTCTTCATTAAAAAACATCATAACAACAGATACAAAAACTCACAAACAAAAATACTAAGAAGTACATCTAAAAATATAAGGGGCCCTGGTCTAGAGGTGGTGGTGGGTTAAACCTTGAAAAATAGCTATTCATCATAGCTACATTCATGTTCACCATGTCAAATTAACCACTTATCCAACCCATATCTTCATGATGTCTTATATCCTGCTGAGTTAAGGGATTTTCAATTTGATCAAAATCTTGATCAAAATGAATTTATAATCTATCAAATTTCTTGAATATTTTTGGTAGAAGCTTTGGTCAGGCCTAGGTCAGGTACTAGAGCAAGTGCAGGAGCTTCCCCTTCTCCCTTATAATCATTACTATTAAAACTCTTATCTCTCCTAAAAAGTGCTCGAAAAGAGGCATTAGTGAAGTATATAGGGAGTTCAGTGGGAGGATCGAGAGGAATCAGATTGTACTTCTTATGTAGGATGTAGGTAACTAGATGTTCTAAAGTCACATTTTTCTTCCTCTTATGCTGTGGAAGACCAATTTCAAACAAATTATAAATGTAGTCTATAATAAGTTGAGCTTCATCAAAAAGCTTTTTAGTCATAATCAGATAGGTGATTGTGAACAAAATTGGAGTCATATTTACGTGATCACCAGCTTTAGGAAAAATCAAAGTTCTCAAAATAAGCTTGATGATCCAGGCATTTGATTCAAAGTGTAGACTCGAGCTAAATAAATAACTTGAGAGACACATCTAAGAGTTTTATTAATTTCAGACCAATCAAAACTAGATCTAGAGGTCAAAGTGTGGGCTCGAATACCTTTGATTCTTAGATGAAGAAAGGTTCCTAAATCTTACTTGGTAATTTTTACATGTTCTTTATTAACATATGAAGTTATCATAGATTGGTCCTCATTAGCTCTCATGTTAACCAAGAAGTATAGTAAAGTTTTTTTATAGTAGGCATAAATAAGAGTATGAATAAAAGAAAGTTGAGTCGACAAAAATAAGGGCATAACAAAAAAGTGAAGATTACCCTGAATGAGAAGTCTAGAAGGGGTGATTTTGGCAGCAGAATACCTAAAGTAGGCATCCTCGTTCTTTTTCAAGAGAAAGCTATCATCCACACCACTTCTAGAAGAAGAATCTTTAGAAACACATGGATGTTTGCTAGAACTAGCCATTTCTAAGATGAGGACAATAAAATGTTTTGAAATGGATATGAAAGTGAATGAAAAAGATTTCAAAGACCCTTCTATTTAAAGAATGAACCATCGCACCGTATGAAATCTGAATCATATGTACAATATAAAAATTGAATATGATGAAAATATTTTCATATGTATGAATAGAGACGGCAAAAAAAGAAATGGTTTTTTATAAAATGTCTTTTCTGAGGCATCCTTTTATATAGACTTTTTGACCATATGATCGTACAAACGAACATGTGTTTGTCCAGGAAAATAAGAATATTAAAGGTTGTTTTAAAGATAGTTAGGTTTGTCCCCCATAAAAATTGACATTTGGATCATATAGAAAAAAATTATTTTGTTTATATGATCAGCAATAAATAACTGACACTTTTTTAAAAAATTATCCCCACACGTATAGATGAAATTATGCAATTTATATAATACAATGATGTCATCATATAGTTTAAAACTTATGAAAAACTAAGTTTTGCGTACTCATATCCAAAAACCATCATGTATACGATACATAATTCGTACAAGATGAAAAAAATATTCATACCATATGAATATAACACTTAAATAATAAGACATGACAATCAAAAAATCTTTTTAAAAAATAATATTTTCTTATCAAATGACATGTTTCTAGCCTAAAAATAAAATCAAAAATGAAAAATATAAAACTAAACACACACAAATATATAAAACAAACAAATAGAGACAAACTAAATAGACACAAATAGAGAATATATCAAGTTTGCAGAATTTTCAATTTAAGCATTAAGATCAATTACACCTAATATCATTCTTAAGGTGTTAAATGTGTTAAAGGATAGTGATTTTGTAAAAAAAATATCAGCAAATTTATTTTCAATGGCAATGTGATTTAATTTAATTTCTTCCTTAGCTATGTGATCTCTAATGAAGTGATATCTTATGTCTATATGCTTGGTTGTATAATGTTAAATATGATTCTTTAAATTGTAAATGACATTATTATTATCACAAAAATTGAAATTGTGCCAATATGAAATCCTAAGTTAATCAATTATTATTTTAACCAAAGTACTTGTGCTACACAACTACCAATGTATTCTTCTTCAGTTGTTGATAGGGCCACTGAATTATATTTCCTACTGGACTAAGAAATTAAAGAGTTTTTTTTATAAATTTATAAGTTTTAGTTATACTTTTTGATCAACCCTATAACCTACAAAATTTGAATCTTAATATCTATTTTTTTTAAAAGAAGAGTTGTGCTTAGGATACCAAATCTCTAAGTTTTGAGTTCCTAAAAGATATGTCATAATTCTTTTAGTATTGTCAAATCTGATTCTTTTGGATCAAATTGAAATCTAGCACACAAATAAATACTGAACATTATATCTGGTATGCTAGCAATCAAGTAAAGCAATGATCTAATAATCTCTCTAAAATTATTTTCATCAACAGATTTTCCCATATGGTCCTTTTCTAATTGCACCTAATAAATCATTGGTGTAGTTACTGGTTTAGTATTATTCATTTCATATTTTTTGAGAATGTCCCTAATATACTTTAACTGATTAAGAAAAGCTTTGTCCTCATTTTGCTTAATGCTAAAACTATGAAACTAACTCAAATCTCCTATTAAACTCATCTCAAATTCACTACTTATTATTTTTAAAAAATCATTACAAAGATTTTTATTTATAGATCCAAATATGATGTTATCAATATATATTTAAATAATGAGTATATCATCTCCTATTTTCTTTAAAAAGATAGTGATGTCCACACATCCTTTCATAAAAGATATCTCTAATAGAAAAATGCTTAACCTCTCAAACCAAGCCTTAGGTACCTATTTTAGTCCATACATCATCTTTTTCAATTTAAACACATGAATAGAGAATTTAAAATTTTCAAAACCTGGAGGTTGCTCAACATAAACATCATCTTGTGTCACCCCATTCAAAAAGATACTCTTGACATCCATTTAAAATAACTTAAAATCTTTAAAATAGGCAAAGCCTAATAAAATCCTAATTTCTTCAAGTCTTGCTATAAGAGAAAAAGTCTCTTCAAAATTAATCTCTTCTATTTGATTATACCCCTTAGCCACCAATCTTACCTTATTTCTAATGATAGCACCTGAATCATTCATTTTATTTTTGAATACCCACTTAATTCTAATAATACTTTGATCCTTTGGCCTTTCAATCAATTCCCAAATATTATTTCTTACATTTTAATTCAACTCTTCTTGCATGGCCAAAATCTAAAATTTATCAAAAAGTGCTTGATTTATATTTATGGGTTCAACCACTTAAATAAAAATAGAATGATTCACCCTTTTGCTAAGTCCATGCCTAGTCCTAACACCCTCACTAGGTTCGCCTAAAATCAATTTCTTTGGGTGATTCTTAGAAACTTTCCATTATCTAGGCAAAGGGTTTTCTATTTCCGTATTCTCTTCCAAATTTATATTTTTTATTGCTTGGGTGTTATTTTCAATATGATCCTCTTCTAACTTTTGATCTTCCAAAATGCCAGTTTCATCAAACACAACATGTGTGATCTCCTCAACTACCAAAGTCCTCTTGTTAAAAACCCTTTTAAGATTTTCCACCACTAGAGTATCCAAGAAAAATCCTTCATCAGATTTTGGATCAAATTTTTTTAAAAGTTTTTTTCTCATTTTTATGAATGAACTCCTTACATCAAAAAATATGAAAATATGACAAATTTGGTGCTCTCCTTAAGAAGTTCATAGGGTGTCTTATTTAATTTAGATCTAATGTTCACCATATTTAGAACATAATAAGCTGTACTAATTACTTCAGCCCAAAAATATTTTGAAAGTGAGTATTCTGCCAACATGATTCGAGCAGCTTCAAATAGTATTATATTCTTTCTATGTACTACCCCATTTTATTGGGGGGTCCTAGATGTTGAAAATTTTTTATTAATTCCATTCTCTTTATAAAAATCTTCAAATTTTTTATTTTTAAGTTCTCCTCCATAATCATTTGAATTCATAAATTCTCACATCCTAGTATTCTTTGAATCTAAGTTGAAAAACTTCTAAATTCCTAAACTTATTCACTCATATGAAATAAAAATTTAACCCAAGTGAATCTTGAAAAAATCATAAATAATCACAAATCCAAATACTTTACCTCGTAGACTTATAGTGCTAATCGGTCCAAAAAAGTGCTAACCGGTCCAAAAAGATCTATGTGAATTATTTCTAAAGGTCTAAGATATTTAATGGAATGAAAGGAGGACTTCACCTATTTTTCTAATTGACATGCATCACACAAGTGATCCTTAGTAAAGTCTAGTTTTGGTATTCCTCTAACAAGTTCTTTTTAGGTAATTTTTCAAAGGTTCTTCATGCTAGCATGATAAAGTCTCTTATAACATAACCATGATTCATTAGAAATTATTTTTAGATAAAAAGTATTAGGAGATTTATTACAATTCAAATCAAGAATGTACACATTATTTAACTAATTATATGAAGTATATTTATTCCATTTTGGCTTAATATACAACTAGTGGGAAAACATTTTACACTATGAATCTTATCATATAGCTAACTAATACTCAACAGATTATGCTTTAAGCTTTATATAAGTAAACATTCTAAATAAAAAAAAATTATTCAAGTTTCCAATCATACATGTGCCTACCACTTTTCTAGTGATATTATTTCCAGTGTAACCTTGCCTCCATTCATAGCTTCCAGGGATATGAATTGTGTAGTGTCTCCAGTCATATGCTTCGAGCATCACCTGTCCAAGTACCAAATGCTCCCATGAGGTCTTATATGAGAGTGTTTCTATAAGATAATCAAACATTAGACTTGGGAACCTAAATAAGTTTGAGTTCTTCTCTTGGCAAAAATAAATTAGATTTATATTTGATATAGCTTATTTTATGCATCTTAGGTCTCCACACTAAATGTGTTTTACTATGAAAAGTATAAGTGTGAGAGATATGTCCAAGTAATCCATAAGAAAAATATCTTTCTCAGGGAAAAGGATTTATTAATCTACGTGTACTAAATTATCTTTTCCTAGGTTTTAAAAATTTTATCTTTTAATTAGGATTGAAAAATTCTTCAGATGTGGGTGGAATCTTATTTTTCTCAAGAGCTTTCAATTGAGATTTGAAAATTAAGTTTTCACTTTCTAAAACAATATTATCAACTTTTAAATAGTGCTTCCTACTATCAGATTCATCTATAAATATTTTAAAATCAGTTTCAAGTTAAAAATGGAATGATTTCAATAGTTCATGATATTTGTTTAATTCATTAAACTCATCCAAATGTTTCATGTGGTAGCTATCAATCAGTGCATGATCTTTCCTAAGAATTTTATGCTCTTTTTGTAATTCTAAGAAATCTATGTTCAACCTAGCATACACTTTGAATTTTTTATATGTCGTATTTATTTTCTTAGAAACATCAAATAGCTCTTCATTAGTTAAGTAACATACCTCTTCTTGATCTGACTGATAAAGATTATAGGCCATTAAGCACAAATTTGTGACTTCCACCTCTACTTCTATTTTTAAGGAATTCGAAGCTGAATCCACCAAAAATGCTCTTTATAATTTCCTCTTGTCCTTCTTCATATTTATTTTCTCCTCAACCTTTTTCTTGATAGGTTTGGCTTTAAGATTATAGCATTTAGATTTGATATGTCTAGGCTTCATGTATTCATAGCAAATAATATCATTAGAAGCCTTAGCATTTTTGTGAACTTATCTTTATTCCACTATTGATGTCTCCTTTACTTGCTTTTTAGAAAACTCTTGAATTGCCTTATCATCAAGGTCATGTCATCTTCACTCTACAAGTCATCCACTTTCAATGCTATGTTCTTCCCCTTTCGCTTTTCACTTATATAAATCTATATTTGAGTCACTCATTGCTCATAAGCAATTAGAGATCCAAGAAGATTGTCAATAAAATACACATTTAAATCTTTAGACTCTATAATAGCAGTTAATTTTGCATCATAGGCAGTAGGAAAATAATGAATTATTTTATTCACTTTTTCAATATTCATTAATTTCCTACCTAAATCATGCAAGGAGGTGACTTTTTTTTTTGAAACATGTATTTATGTCACAAATTGATTATTTGGTTTCATGTGAAACAATTCATAATCATATAACAAAATATTCAATTTAGATTATTTTACTTCATTAGTCTCGTTATATGTGATAAAAAGTCTATTCCAAATTTCTTTTCCACATTATAGGTAGGGACGTGCATATAGTATTCAGATTTAAGTGCACAGAAAAAATTGTTCAAACAATTAGTCTTTAAATAAGCGAAGTCTCATTCTTTTACAGTCAAGTCAATAATTGGTGTTTCAATTATAATGTCATATACAATTCTAGTTGGCCTAGTGTATGCTTCTTATACTAAAATCCACATGCGATAGTCAAGTGATTGAAGAAAAGTAGACATACATGTTTTGCAAAAATCGAAAGGGGTGTTATCAAACAATGGGGGTCTAATGATCGAATACCCTTCAGGTGTGTTATGGTTTTCAAAAGTAGCCATGATCATTTTTAAAAAGCTGTTTAAACCTTAATTTTTAAAAGTAGGCTCTAATACCACTTAAAAATTTGTATAGGTAGTTAGACCTAAAGCAATTGTTCAATGCTAACCAAGAGCGGGGTTGAATTGATAATTTTAAAACCTCTTGAATAAAAAACAATTTTATAATTATTTTTCATAATAAAGAAATTTTTAACAACTAAAAAAATTTTCAACCACAAAAATTAAAATGTGCAAATAAGTAAAATTATAGAAAAATAAAAAAATAGAGAAATTTATAGTGGTTTGGTCTAACTAGACCTACATCCAAACCCAAAAGAGTCCCTATTCAGGTATTACACTAATATCAAAGTGACTCACCTTTTGTTCCCACAACAAGTTGGAGAAGCCTTTACAATTACCCTCTCTTCCACCAATCCCTTGTGCGGTAGAGTAACATCATCCTTTCACACCCTCCAAGTGTCGGTAGAGTGTTGTTGTCCTTTAACAGTCTCCAAGTATCCACAGAGAACCATCATCCTGTCACACTCTCCAAGTGTCAGCATAAAACAGACAACCTTTCACACCATCCTAGTGTTAGCAGAAAACTGGCATCCTTTCACACCCTCCTGGTATCGGTACAGAACTGACATTCTTTCACACTCTTCTGATATTAGCAGAGAACCAGATATTCTTCAAATATCTTCTCTCGAGCGTCTTCAAAGAAGTAAGGAAGATATTTGGAATAATTATTGAGAGATTATCACCTTTGGGCAACATTGTGAATCCTTCACACTCTCCACTTACAAGAACTCTCTCTCAAACACTCTCCCTTTTCAATCTCACACTTTCTCTCAAAGATAAAATAAAAAAAGGATTAGTTCATAGTCAGTTATTAGGACCTTATGTATGAAAGGCACAAAATTGTTGAGAAAACTAAAAATTTTAATTATGATCATCCACGATCGTACAGTATGGTCCACGATCGTACGTATAAATAATTTAAAATTTGCTTGTATGATCCTGTACAGACCAAATTCATACATAGATAATCATCTGTATGAATAGACTTCGTAAAGTATGATCAGTTTAAAATTGAACAAAATCGTCCGGTACGATTCTATTTATCCCAAGTTTGTACACTATAAGTCGTCTGTATGAATCCATATTCGTATAGTACGAACTATTTTAACCAAATCATGTTTCATTCAGTAAAAAAATTGATGAGTCCATTTCATACACTAAGAGTCATC
Organism: Dendrobium huoshanense; assembly: GCA_016618105.1. Classification (NCBI taxonomy): domain Eukaryota; kingdom Viridiplantae; phylum Streptophyta; class Magnoliopsida; order Asparagales; family Orchidaceae; genus Dendrobium; species Dendrobium huoshanense. Next base: position 43,745,889 of record CM028358.1, on the reverse strand, counting down.
TCTTCGAACCCAAGCTCATCCCGGATGAACAATTTAAAAATTTTACATATTCATATGGATGAAACGATACACATCAATTTTGTACTCTGGAATTGTCTGTACAAAGGCAACTTCATCCCGAATGAATAGTTCAAAAAATTTACTTATTTGTATGGATGAAAAGATGCACACCCATTATTTACTCTATATTTCATCTGTACGAAGACAACTTCATAAAGTATGAATAGTACTGAGAATTTTTTTCCATCCATGATTTGATTAAATTCTTATGGTGGAACACTCAGGCCAAATCATCTCGCATGATCCAACATTATACAATATGATTAATTTTAAAAATTATAAGTTTTAACACTCTCCTAGTGTATGTGTGTGTGCGTACAGTTACCTAATTACAATCACACTCTCTCAGATATAAGAAAAGTATAAAAAGTATAAACTTTAAATATAATTAATCCTTGTCTAATATGTCTTGAGGTCTTCAACTATTTAGAGTATGATTTTCCCAAAATGTTAGTATACATAAACAACAAATGTAACATTTCCAATACATGTTAGGAGAAATAGTAATCAATACACAAATATTTTGGAATCATTAAAAACATAAAAAAAACATAATTATGAACTAAGTTGCAATAGTCTTATCACCATTAAAGATGAAAAGTGAACCAGTCTCCAACGGAGTCACTAGAAAAATTTCATGGAAAAAATAAATTTGCCACTAATTTACTATCAGTGTTTCTTTAGTCAAATCTATATACAAAACACTTCAATACCTCAAGAAATAGACTAATGTTTCATTATCGATTTTAAAAGCCAAATAAAATTTATTTTAATAATAAAACATTGAATAGGGATTGTTTAATACATCCTAAATAATAAAAAAATTATTCACCTATCACTTTAAAAATAAAATTAACTAAGAATATGCTTTAGTCTATGTCTAAACATTTTCCCCCGACCTTAAAAAGGATCTAAGATAGGGTTTATTTTAATCTTGGTTCTTTGGTTCCTATAGAGGAAAACCACTATATTAATTACAACTCTGAAGCTTTAGGCTTTAGGCTCCCCTTGGTTCTATAGATTGGATAGGAGTTTATTAACACCTCTGCTTTAGGCTCCCCTTATTGTTTTGTAGTGATGCATTTGGCATGAATTGCCTCGGACCATTTTTCGATAACTTTACAATTTCAGAACTTCAAAGCTACTTCAAATAGGAAGATCAAGTTTGACAACATGTGGGCATCTTATCAAGCTTCTTTTGTTGTTGTAAGGAAGGAATGGAATAAAAACTATCAAGGCAATTACTTGCAAGTGCTCAACAAGAAGTTTAAAAATTCATTGAAATCTTTGTATTTTTGGAGCAAATCTAAGCTTAAGGATTTAAATAAGCTCAAAGATAAACTTATTGAAGAAATTATGGAACTCCAACACAAAGAATCTTCTCTTGGAGCTCTCATTGAATCTGAGTATTGTAGTCTTAAAAATAAGGTGAATGAGTATAATTCAACCTTGTCAAGATTAAATTCGTGGTGGAAATAAAGAGCCAATATCAAGTGGCTCAAGAAAGGTGATGTAAACTCAAAATTATCAAGATGAAGGATGAAAATGGGTTGTTAGTGGAAGAACAAGGTGAAATGGAGGAGGTGTTTTTGCGGTTTTTCCAAACAAAATGGGAGGCGAGATGTTGCAAGCTGGAAGGTTGGCCGGCAGAGAGATCTTGTTTAAATTCAGATGATCAGAAGTTACTGGAGGCTGAATTGACTTTTGAAGAGGTGGAGGGAATTCTCGAACAATTGGGAGGCAACACTGCTCCGGGAAATGATGGAGTCACTAATCCTTTCATCAAAGCTTATTAGGGGATCATCAAAATAGATTTCTGGAAGGCCATTAAACACTTCTTTGTCAATGGTGAATTGAATGAAGAATGGAAGGATACGTTGATAGTGCTTATTCCAAAGATATCTAATCCTATTCTTCCTTCTAATTATAGACATATTAGTCTTTGTAATACGGTCTATAAGGAAGCAGCAAAAATTATTCAAAATTTATTAGCTATGGTCATTCCAAAACTAATCTCCATGGAGCAAATAGCATTCATTAAGGGGAGATCAATGTCAGACAATGTTTTGGTTGCTTAGGAAATTTTTCACAAATTAAGGATCTCTAAGAATTCTAATGGCCTTGTGTCCTTCAAAGTAGACATGGAACAAGCATATGATTCCATGGTTTGGCCTTCTTTAAGGAAAGTGTTAGTGTATTTCAACTTTCCTTCAAAAATTTCAAAACTCATTTTGCCAGGCATTGAAGATCATAAATTTGCTTTAATCATCAATGACAATCTTTCCAATTGGATACATGCAAGGAGCGGCTTTAGGCAAGGTTGTCCCTTATCTCCAATCCTTTTCATTCTTTGCACTCAACGTTTCTCAAATGCATTTGAATAAAGCTCATGTGGCATTAAAATCATTTCGGAGGGACCTAGAATTTCCCATTTACTATATGCAGATGATGTGATTATATTCTCAGAAGCAAATAAAAAGAAGGTTAAAAAAGTAAAGGAAATCTTATTCAGTTTTTGTGAATGGACTGGACAGCGTATTAATTTGAACAAAAATGTAATGTTGTTCGGTAAACATGTTGGAAGGAAGAAGAAAAACTGCATCAAAAGAATAATGGGTTTTAAAACTGTTAAAGAACTCAATTATCTTGGATTGAAGATAGCTTTGAGAAGCTTAAAATATGAAGATTATCAATTTATCATTGAAAATGCATTGAAGAAGTTGAACCAATGGGTTAGTAAATTACTGTCTTTTGCAGGTAAATTGACTCTTGTAAAAACTATTTTTCTAACTTTGCCCACATTCCATGCTTCTCACTCTCTAGTCCCTAAATGTGTATTAGAAGATCTTGATAAAGCTTGCAGAAATTTTATCTGGAGTAAGAATAATGGCAACAGAGGGATGCATTATGTAAATTGGTCGAAAATGTGCAAACCAATTGAATGTGGTGGACGAGGCCTGCATTCCAATAGTTTGAAGACACCAGCTTTGAGAGCACGGTTAGCATGGAGATTCATCCAGAAAAAAGATTCATTGTTAAACAAAATGAAGGCTTATAAATATGGAGATAAACTGGATAAGGCTGGCAGTTGAATGAGCAGCTCTTCTTCTTATGAACTGTTAGACGAGGGACTTAAAATGCTAAAGCCTATTGTGAAATGGCCTTTAGTAAATGGTGATTCAGTTGATAAATATAAGGATATTTGGATCCTTGATAAAAGCTTAGACAAGTGGCCTACGTTTGTCATTCCACATGATGGTAATCCTGTTTTGGTTAATAAGTTCATTCAGGATGGCAGTTGGAATGAAGCATTGCTGCTGGAATCCTTTGGAAGGGAACTTGTTAATTTGATTACTCAAATTATTATCACACAAGAAGGAGAAGAAGACTGTATGGAGTTGATCCACCAAAAATCTGGTTTGTCTATAGCTGGACTAGCATACAAGGATTCGATAGTAGTATCTCAAGATGTCCAGTACTGGGACTGGATAAATAGAGTAAAACTGAATGCTCGTGTGGAGGTGTTCTGGTGGAGACTATGTAGAAATGCAATTCCATCTTTTCAATTCTTATTATATAGAAGATTAATAAATAATGTTGTTTGTCCGAGGGGCTACAACTCAAATGAAGATGTGGAACACATAATATGTGGATGCTTGTAGCTTAAAGAAGTTATCCATCATCTAAATCTTTGGGGATCTTGCATTCCACATATGGATAACTTTGAGCAATGTATTAATTGGCTGGAGACTAGTTCTAAAAAGAAAGGTATGGTTGTCAACCTTTATTTCAATTCAGTTTTCTTGAATTGGAAAAGTAGAAACAAATACATACATGAAGGCGTGGAAGAAAGTTCAAGTTATATAGCTTCTAATGCTATTTGCCAAGCTTCGATCTGTTTTTGTTCTAGTCACTTCAATTTGGGCATTTGGGATGCTAACCAGTCGTTAAGACTATCCAATAATTGGCATCCTGCTCCACCCAAATGGATTAAAGTGAATGTAGATGCTTCCCTACTTTCTTCATATAAAGCAAGGATTACAGCAGTTTTCAGAGATTGTAAAGGGAGATTTCTTTATGCTTATGGAAGATCTTGCTTTCATTGGGACATAGCTCAACTGGAATTGCTAGCAATACATTCCTTAAAAGATGAAAATCAAGGACTGGATGTTCAAGTATAAAGGCTTAATTATAGAGGGGGGCAACTCAAATATCATAACTTTTCTTCAAAGCTCTTAGAAGAAAGGAAGGCATAAGGATGTTGGTATGGATTTTCTTATGAATTTCAATTTTGTTATTTTTAATTGTATAGGCTATGAGAATAATAAGTTAGCAAACTTATGTGCTAACTATGCTTTATTTGATAGCTTTAATTGGGATGATTTATCTCTTAATAAGTTTCCTCCTTCATTCTTTAATACTTTGAAGAAGGAATCATCATTTAGGATCTCTTTTTATTGCTTTTTAATATATTAAGCTCTGGCTTTTCTTTCAAAAAAAAAAATTACAACTCTGAAAATTTAACTTTTAATTAAAGTGGAGAATAAACTTATCTTAGATTTAAAAATTTATTATTTTTATTTAAAAATTTAAACATTTCAATCAATAAATTTGAAAACACTTTTTAAATATATAAAACTTATATGGAAGGTCAGGATAATCCCCTTAGCACGAGGTTTAAGGACTAAAAATGAATATTGACTTATGCTCACTTGGGGTGCACTTCTAGCTAACCACCTAAGCACATATTTTTAAATCCATGAATTCCATGTATGATGCATGAAGGTAAGAAAGCTATTTTTTATTTAATAAATAAGAATTCTTGTTAATAATTATGATTAGAGTTTAGTAATATGAATCAAATAAAATGCTGCAAACAAATGCAATCTTGATGCAAAGTGGGTTATGTGCTTAAATTTTCTTAAATTTTTTAAGTCCATATTTTCTATGAAAATTCAACATCATAATATACCTAACCCATAAGATGCCAGTGGGTTATATGCTTGGATAGTGTTCATTGAAGAAATTCGAATGCATGTATGTATTCATAATTAGGTTTTGGTGTTCGTATATATGGTAACACTACCGTATTAGCCTAGAACTAGCATGCATGTTGCTACAAAGTACCAAACATATACACCAAAAAAAACCTATGAAAAAGTTACCCTCAAATGATATCTACCACTAATATAAATGCAATTAATGTATTATGAAGTAGTATGAAAAGTAGTGTGTAAAACAAAACAATGTAAGGAAAAGAATTTCATTTCATTTATAAAAGATTTATATACAACCCTGGATTTGGGATCATCAAGAAAGTAAGGTAGACATGCTCCACTATAACTTTTTATGCATATCAAATATTAATTTAAAAGTATTTACTTATTATCTTCTGGATCCTAGTGGTATATAGAACTCCAAAAGCGAATAACCTCCAAAAGAGATGTAATTTCTTTTGGAGCACTATACTATACATAAGAAAATACTTTTAAACCTTTACAACTCTTTGATGCTTTACAACTCAATATATATATATATATATATATATATATATATATATATATATATATAGTGACTCTTTATATATATTTACGTTAGATCCTAAGTACATCTAACACTTACTCTTGCAAATAATAAAAATAGTGAAGTAATAAAAGAGTGCAATGTAAGTGTATGAGAATATAATGAGGCTAATTTATCCTAATAAAGATTAATGTGCAGCAATAGAAATTAAACTTTTGTGAGGAATAAGTAAACAAAGAAAAGAAACCCTCCAAGCAAGGCATCTGCTTGCAAATCTGACTAATCACTTGTCCATCTTAGACTAGAGTTGGTTGTCCTAGTAAACTATCTATAGTGTGTAAAGAAGGTTGCATTTCTTTGATATGTACTAAAGGATTATATTGTTTGAGTTATGTGATTTGAAATTGTTAATTTAATATAGGCCAAAGGGATCTTAAATCAAGTTTAAGTTTGAGTGATTTTGTATTTTATTATTTATATTTTAGAATGTTTGAGTTGATTATTTAATTATAAAGAACACTATAAGCTATTGTCTTCAAATTGTAGAAGACATTAACCTATAAGTCTTATAGGATATATTGGTTGAATAGAGTCCTTAAAGTTAATTAGCCATATATTAGGTGATTTAAAAGATATTTTTTATGAAGAATGTGTTAGTTGAAATACCCAAAATTGTTTTATAGCATTTAATCCCATATCATAAGCCTTATAAGTGCAATACATGTATGCCTTCCCATTATAATCAATCATAATGTATAAAGTCTATGGTTAATGGATAGTTTATTAAAGACATGTATATCTAATGCATTGGTGTCTTCCAAAATGAGTTAAACATAATGTATACATGCTTTTGATTTAACTATTTAGTAATTACTTAATTAATTAATTTATTTAAATTGGATTTAAATAAGGTTTAAGTCAATTAAATGTTATTTAATGTTCACTATTTTTTTTAATTTATTTGAATTTTAATGATTTATTTAAATTTTAAAAACTTTTTAATTAAGTTATATTAATTATTAAATTTGATTGTTAAATTTTATTTTAAAGCTTTTATTTAAATTTAATTTAATGTTTTTTACTTTATTTTTCATTTAATGTCACTCAATTTTCTAGGTTTGAATTTCATCCTTATCAGATTTAGGGATAAATTTCTAGCATTTTTTAAAGTTCTCTAGATTAAACCCTAATTCAAATTCTTTAGGACTCTCTATTATTCAAATATGCTTGTAATAATTATATCTAACCCTTACATTGAAATAAAAGTTTCATAGAAAAATGATGATCTAATTTTACATGTATTAGGTTTCCAAATTTGTAGGTCAAATAATGACCCATAAATTTGGAAATTCAATTACATAGCTTAAGGACATCATCAAACCCATAAAACATTAGGTGATATAGATAACATGCCCTAGTTCACCTTGTCCAAAGATGAGCCTTTGATAACCATTGGTTAAGGAATATTAATTAAAAATCATAGGGGCTTCAAATATAAAATACTGCCTATACACTAGTCCTCATACAATGAAACTAATTTTAAATGAAAGTTCATAACCTTGGTTCCATAGAGCCCAAGATTATTAGAAATGATTATTTAGTTAATTTATAATGATTTTTCAAAGTTTTAGATCAGCTAAATGTATTTAAAAATTCATTTGCTTAATGATTACATAGCACAACGACGATCAACTAACTAGGTAGACTATTACCATGCAATGTGGCATTATAGGGCACCAAAACATGTCAAATTTGATCATAGTTATTCAATACATTGTGATCTAGTTGGATAGCTTATTGGTTCGACGTATGGTTTTATTGATCAAACAAAATAATTCGTATAACAAGATATTTGCCGTGCGAGTAAGAAAGACAGTCCAAATTTCATCTTCTTCCTACGCTGTCCAAAAACCCTTGTTTGGAAGAATCATCTAAACATTTTATAGGATTAACCTCTCAACCTAAAACTTTTGGCAGTGGTTCATTATTAAAAATGAAGAGTGACGAGTAGATTTTGGGGTTTGAAATGCATTATATGAAAATTTATTAAAAATTCTATTTAGAACTATAGGTTTTGTGTTTTACATATATATGAAGTTTATCAGAGAGTGTATAAGCCCTAGTTCCCTTCCTTGACTCCTCTAGCATATGTTTGACGAAGGAGTCAAGGCTTGAGGATGTATTGACTGGAAATTAAGAAGCTTGGGATGGAAATGATCATGGGCTTCCATTGATCACATAGTCGATGACACACAAATGGTAGAGAACCAACAAGAAAATATAGAGGAACTCTAGAAATTCGAAAATTAAATCACATGAGGGCAAGAGAGGCCGTGGGTAACGATAAAACTTGAATGAGACTATGGATTTATATATCGGCCTTATGTTTTTTTTAGCATAATCTTTGAAAATTTTGGATTAAACCTAACTCTTTGATGTTGGTTAATCTAATTCATTCAAGAAAATTACAATAATATTATTTTTACTACCTCTTTAAGAAAAAAAATTCCTATTTAAATAATTTTGATTATATTATTACTCATATTTAGAGAGATGGTAATAGTTGTGCTAAATGGCTAGCTAAGAAAGGTATTGGTTATGCTTCCACTAAATTATTTTACTATTTGTCTCAACTTCACGATTTAAGGGGGTTGGTTAGGCTTGATAAATTGGGTTTCCCATATATTAAGAATGTGTAATTGGCTTGTTATTTTATAATTTTTATTATTTTTCCCATTTCTTTTTTGTTGGTAGTCTAAATGTTCCTGTTTTATTACCTCCCTCTATTCTTGGGTGAGAATATTGCTTTTTATTATTATGGACAATGTTTTGCTAATGAATTTGTTTAGGCTAGTTTCTCTTAATACATTAGTCAGAGTTTCTACCTATCTAAATTTCTTGTTTCCATTCAAGGGACTTACGCATTGATAAAGAAATTGGATTACATGACAAAATAAGATAATATTCTCATTAAAGCAAAAAAAAAAAAAGAACAACAAAGTTCATAATAGAGAGTAAAGGGAAGCTCACGCGTTAAAGGAAACCAAATACAAGGCAACTTTGAAGCTCAAGAAGGTACCAACAAATATTAAAGAATTGGCCCAAGCTCAAGCCAACAATGGATCTCAAAGAGAAAGCAACAATAATTCCAGAAAATAATAAGAGAACCACTAGTAAATGATCAAACAACCTCCACACCAATGTCCCAAGCAGATAAAACCCATAAAGCACCAAACATGATACTGAGAAATACATCAAACCAATCACTAAACACCATCAACTTCAAACCATCAGCAAGATATCTCTAAGCTTTAGAAATCAGTTTAAGTGTAGTAATTCCTTGCTGGCTCGGACTCACTTTTGGTGGTTGCTCAGGTTTTTTGATTTTTTTTGGTGGTTCGCCGATTGTGGTTTATTGGATTTTCACCTATATTAGTGATCTTGTTGTTTATTAGGATTTTTTACTGGGTGGTGCTTTCACCAAACCTGTGGATGGTTCTTTTACGGAGGTTCATCTGCTGCTTGTTTCTTCCTTATTTATCAGTAAGTTTGGTTACTTATCAGCTGATTTAGTTATGAATTTTGGGATTACGGTTCTGGCTATATCTGCAATGGGTATATCTGTTCACAACTTATTTAATTTATTAGCTTATCTAGTTATGTCAATTATATTTGTGCTAATCTTATTAAGTATTATTTATTCTTCCACTCTCTTTATTGTAATTTCCATTTGGATTGGAGTTATGTTCTTTTGCCGGCTTGGATATTGGAGGTTTACTCTGGTGTGGAGGTCTTTTTTTGGAAGAAAGTTTGTGCTGATTTTTTATTTTTGAATCTTTCTTTTTTGGGTGCTTCCTTCGTGCCGTCTTAGATTGTATCTAGGCAATTTTGTATTTTGGAGTAGTAGGGGAATTTTGGCACTTAGGTTCTCTTTCTTTAAATTTTTGTGTAGCTCTTTGAGCATTAATGAGATGATCTTCCCCCTAAGGATTTTGTATTTTTGGATTTATATTGACGCGTAAGCCTCTCCATGGGTTTCTCCTAAAAAAGACCTAGTTATTCCAACATCAGCTGAGAGATGTTATTCATACTTTCTTTTTCTACTTTTTTCATACTAGATACTAGAAAACCTTAATCTTTGATAACCTGTATAACATTTTAGTCAAATGCTTCTGAAAAATGTTAATGTAATATGACCTTTTAGAAAAAACTTTGTTATAGTCTAAATTATAGGAAAGTTGAATAGTAACACGATGGTCACCCAATAATCCAATAGAAAATGAACCTGATTATTTAAGATTAGCAAAAATAATAAGGATATCCTTCGAGTTGGGATGGTAAATTGAAAATTTTCCCATAAGAGTAAATGCATAAGGAGAAGCAAGTTTCAAGACATTATCTTTAGAAAAATAAATATCGGAGCTCCCTTAAAAGAAGTATGAACAAACAAAATAGCCGGAGAAGACGTATTATCGGATACTATCTCTTTGAAGCTGTGAGAAATTTATTCAATAAGAGTACCATAAACTCCAAAAAAAAGCTTAGAGATTTAACCTGAGCAAGGGCTTGGGTCTCATGATACCTAGGAACGTGAGCTTTTATGATCCATGTGAACTTTAATTAGTTTTCCTTGGGTCAAGGAGTATTTATTTCAATGTTGTCGAACTTTAATCTTATGTTATGCTTTATTTATTCTTGTGACTTATTTTATTCTAGCTTTGATCCTTTTCTAATCTATTTGTTTTTAGGTCTTGGCTGTGCTATTTTACTTGCTTCTCTTTTCAGTAGTTATTTGTTTTGTCTCCTTGCGGCTTTTAGTAGGATCTTAGTTCTATTTATTATTTACCTTTCTTGTCCTACTCCTATATGTTTATTATTTGTCTTCCTAAAGGTTTCTTTGGGCATCGCCCCCTTGCTCATCCTCTTTGCTACTGTGCTGACTGAAAGTTCATTAGGGATGTTAAGCCCTTATGAACTAGAGGGGGGTGAATTGATATGTTAAAAATCTTTTAATAAAAAATTAAATCACATTCAAAACCAAAATTCACCACAAAAATAATCAAAGTGCTGAAATTAAATGCAGAAATAATAAAGGAAAGAACACATCAGATTTATAATGGTTCGGTCAAACCTTGAACCTACGTCCACTCCTTGGAGGCACCCTCCGAGTATTGTACTAAACTCAGTGTTTCTCCTTTATCCCCCACAGTTAGGCAGAGAAGCCCTTACAAAATTACTTCCACCTTCCCCGGTGCGGTGGAGTAGCCGGGCCTTTTGACAATAAAGAGATCTTCTTCTTCCCAAAACTTCCCTCAAGACGAACCTTGAATCCGATGGTACTAAGGTGCAAGCTCGTCAAAGAAACTATGTGGAAACCCCTCCACACCCCCTTGAAACCCCCTCTAAGGATCTTCTCCCTCTCTCAAACTTCACCCTTTCCTTTCTCCCTTTCAAGCTCTCACTTCAAGTTTCCTTTAGAAAAAAGGAAGCCTCAATGGCTACCAAAAACACAAATCAAGTGCCTTGATAAAGTTTAAATAGAAGAGCTCCAAATGAGCTCATTAATTGTAACTTGCTGACTTTATCATTCAGGATGATATGAATATCGCCCTAGTCGATCAATGTAAATTTCGCTCAATCAGCCCAGCTAGTTTGGTACAATCAAAATATTTTTGGTCATATCGTCCAGGCCGATATCACGATCGTCTGGGATGATTAGTTCAAATATGAGGAAAATTAGTATGAATATCACCCTGAATAGAAGTTGGACGATGTTAATCGTCCAAGCGATCTTCCAGGACAATCCAATATCATCCTGGCTGATGTAATTAATCATGCAATCAAACCTTAATTACTTTTCTTAATTACCAAATTAATTTAGGCATAATTAGGCTACATCGTCCAAGATGATGTCCTGAACAATGTCCAAAAATAAAGAATATCTAAATAGATATGGTAGTTTATTCTTTCTATTTTGAGGCTATCGTCCCGCCCGATACGAATATTATCCAAGACGATGTGCTTAAAGACGACTGCCTTAACCAGAATGCCCTAATTAAGATTTTTATTTTCAACTAATCATTTCGGCCGATGTTTTGGATCATCCCGGATGATGTGAGCAAAAATAGAGTACTCTAAAACAACAATAAGTGAGCAGGGTTACAAGCAAGCAAACACCCTTAAAAGCCAAGAAATATATTAATGAAAAATACAAATAGAACATGTTCTGCTAAAGCTGAGCTTTGTAAGGTGCGATGTAATCCTGAAATGTTAGTAAACACAAAGAAAAAATATATTGCAAATACAGGTAGACAGCAAAAAGTGAGCCACAATGTTTATTATTATCAAAACATAAATTTATAAGCTCGAGTTGCAATAATCTCCCCCTTTTTTATAATGATAAATATTACTGGTTGAATTTGCAAAATTGAAAATATTTTCTCCTAATCTTCTACCTCTCTAGAATAAAAAATTAAAAATAGATGAAGATAAAATTTTTGTTGCTTTTATTTTATTATTATTATTTTTTTAAAAAGAAAAAATAGAAACAAATACAACAGTATGTTCTCCCCTTTTAACATTATCAAAAAGAGGAGGGGCACAAACAATCAAAAAAATAAAAATAAATAAAAAATAGAATGATCCCAGATCTAGTGGAAAGAAAAAAAAAATATTCTTAAAATGAGAAAGTTACCTATTGATTTTATTCCAAAACTTAGTAAGGAATGGATTGACAACGCATAATCTAAAAAATATTAGAAATTCAGAGACCGTTAATCCAAGCTCGAGTTCTTTTAAAGGCTCAAAAACTTTTTAATCAAATGTATAAATCAAGAAATAAATTAGAGAAAAGAAACACTAATTTTTTTTTCAAAACTTCTTTCATAAAATATATCAAATAGAAGATTATTGCAAAAATTTGTGAGTCAGGAATCATGATTTTCAAGCTTAAGTATAAAAAATATCAAGGATTTTCTTAAGCTTTTAAGAAGTACAAGAATGGTAAGCAATACTTTTTATGGGCTCATTTAATGCCTCTTTTCTGGTTTTTGACACTCTTTGCGCATCTTTTAATTTCTGATACACTTTGTGTATCTTTCTTAATTTTTGTGTCATTGTGTATCTTTTGATTTTGGCGTCATTGGCCACTTTTTTTTTCAATCAAATATGCTACATTTTTGAAATTTTAAAAATAAAATTAAACCCATTCTATTGATAAAATAAACTACTTGATTAAGAAAATTATGAGATAGATTCAACAACTTACAAAATATCCCTATGTGATCAACAAAATATAGGGAGATAAAAAAAGATTAGTTTCAAAATCCAATTTATAATATGATGAAGATTTTGAATCAAAAGTAAAATAACCTCTTTAAAAATAGATAGAGAGATAAAATCATGAGTTTCCTTCTTTTGACTATTTTTAGAAAAGTCAACCACAACTTACATAAGAATTCAAGAAAAATAGGAGGTAGGTTTTTTCATTTTTTGAAAGGTGAACGTGTGTATTGATTAGAGAGAACTTCACAAAAAGAAACGTAAAGACAAATTAACAAATTTAATGAAAAAGAAAAAAAGAATGAAAATAAATCCAGAGAAAAAACACAGAAAATACACAAAAACAAATAAAACATGCATACACAGAAAAATAAACACACAGATTGTGGTTTAAATATTATCTTACTCATGTTCTAATGATTCAGAAGTTAGGTTTGCCTAGAAGATTTTTTTGCTCTTCATTATCATTTTTACAATTTGCTTAGCTTTGCCATTTTCTTTTGCAGGAAGAGTTCTCAAATTAGAGCACTAATTTTTCATGTGTACAGGCTTCCTACATCCAAAGTAAATAACGTTAGAAGAAATCTTAACATTCTTATCCTTTTTACCTTTATTTCACTTTTGTTGATGGTTATGTTTTGGTGATCTTTTTAGTTTTCTTGATAAGTCATTGCTTTTGTCACCAACTAAGCCACTTTTCTTTGAGTCTTCAGCATTTAGTACTATCATCTCACATGTATCCAAAAGTCTTTGACCTAAATTTTGCTCGTAAGCAATGAGTGAGCCAATCAAATTATAAATAGAATATTTATTCAAATTTTTTGATTCACAATTATAACAACTTTGGCATCAAATTTGTTAATTAAATAATATAGAGTTTTATTAACTTTTTCAAAGTTCGAAATTTTTTTACCTAAAACATGCAATGATATCACAATTTGATTAAATTTAGTATACATGTCTAAGATCGAATCATAAGGTTTCAAGCAAAATAATTCATAATTATGTATTAAAATATTTAATCTGGATTGCTTGATTTCACTAGTGCCTTCATATATATTGTGTAATTTATCCCAAATTTTCTTGCCAATAATACACGTGGAAATAAATATAAAATATTCAAAATTTAAAGCATAGAAAAATAATTCAATGATTTAGCATTTAATTGAGCATTGATTTGTTCATCTCTACTCCATTAATTAAAAGGAATATCAATTTTAATTCCATCTATAATACGTGACGGTACAGAATAACCAGTTAAAATTATTTATCACATTTAAAAATCAATAGATTGCAAGAAAGTAAACATTCAAAATTTTCAAAAATCAAAAGTAATATTTTTAAATAAAGGTGATCAGGTGATTGAATAACCTTCCGTAGTATTAGGATTACAAAAATTAGCCATAGATCAAAATTCAAAAGTTTTCAAAAACTAAATTTTATAAATCCTACTCTAATACCACATAAAAGTTCGTTAAGGATGTTAAGCCCTTATGAACTAGCCCGAGGATAACTAAGAGAGGGTGTGAATTGATATGTTAAAAATCTTTTAATCAAAAACACATACACATCCAAAATTGAAATTCACCATAAAGAAAATCAAAGCGCGAAAATTAAATACATAAATAATAAAGGAAAGAACACACCAGATTTATAGTGGTTCGGTCAAACCTTGACTTATGTCCACTCCTCAGAGGCACCCTCTGAGTATTGCACTAAACTCAGTGTCTTTCCTTTAGCCCCCACAGCTAGGCGAAGAAGCTCTTATAAAATCACTTCCACCTTCCCTGGTGCGGCGGAGTAGATGGGCCCTTTGACATCAAAGAGATATTCTTCTTCCCAAAGCTTCCATTAAGATGAGCCTTGAATCCAACGGTACTAAGGTACAAGCTCGCCAGAGCAACCGTGTCGAACCCCCTCCACACTTCCTTGAAACCCCCTCTAAGGATCTTCCCCCTCTCTCAAACTCCACCCTTTCCTCTCACCCTTTCAAGCTCTTTCTTCAAGTTTCCTCCAGAAGAAATGAAGCCTCAATGGCTGCCGAAGACACATATCAAGTTCCTTGATAAATCTTAAATAGAAGAGCTCCAAACGAGCTCATTAATTGCAACTTGCTGACTTTATCATCCAGGATGATATGAATATCGTCCTGGCCAATCAGCATAAATTTTGCTCAGTCAGCCCGATCGGTTTGGGATGATTAGAAGATTTTTGGTCATATCATCCAGACCAATATCACGATCATCCTGACCGATTAGTTCAAATACAAGGAAAATTATCCTGAATATCACCATGAATAGAAGCTGGATGATGTTAATCGTCCATGCGATCATCCCGGACGATCCTATGATTGTCCTGATCGATGTGATTGTGCAATACAACCTTAATTGCTTTCATTAATTACCAGATTAATTTGGGCATAATTGAGCTACATCATCCAGGATGATGTCCTGGATGATGTCCAAAAATAAAGAATACCTAAATAGATCTGGTGGTTGATTCTTTCTATTTAGAGCCTATCATCCCAGCATATAAGAATATCGTCCATGACGATGTGCTTAAAGATGGTTACCTTAACCAGGGTTTCCTAATTAGGGTTTTTATTTTCACCTGATTATCCCGGCTGATGTTTTGATCATCTCGGACCATGTGAGTAAAAATAGAGAACTCTAAAATAGAAATAATTGAGCAAGGTTACAAGTAAGAAAACACCCTTATAAGCCAAGTAATACATTAATGAAAAATACAAATAGAACATGTTCTGCTAAAGCTGAGCCTTGTAAGGTACACTCTAATCCTGAAATGATAGTAAACACATAAAGAAAAAAGTATATTACAAATATAGGTAGACAGTAGAAAGTGAGCTAGAATATATTGTATTATCAAAACATAAACTTATAAGCACGAGTTGCAACACTGACTTCCAATTCAGGTCATGATTTTGTGCAGGTTTCTTTCTGGTTTTCTGCCTAAATATTAGCTATGATCCTTGTTATTCCTCTTGGTTTCTAAATTGAGCTTATTATCTATCTCAGCTATAAGCTATTTATATTTAGGTTTCGCTTCTTACCTAATTTCATTAGGTCATTTTTACTTTGGTTCAAATTTGTAATTAGGTAGCAAAATTTGATGCTTAGTTCTTTTTTTTCCTTTTGATTGTAACACTTTGAGCAATAATGAGTTATTGATCACTTTAAGAACTTGAAACCATTTTTTATTTAATAACACATAATCCCTTCAATGAGTTTTTATAAAAAATCAAAAATTTATATTATAAAAAATTACTTAATTGTAAAATATATCTTTAAACTTTAATTTATTTATATTTATATCTAAAAATTATATCACACAAGCTAAAGAAAATAAAAGAAATGGTTAGAATATCCTGAGAAAATTTTTTATCATGATGGGCCTTAAAAATCTTTGATATGCTTTAAATTAATTCAATACATGGGTAATAAATATTACATAAAGCTCAAATCATATCTATGTTCATGAGTTCATATCTTGATAAAGAAGAAAATTCAATAACTCTTTTAGCTCTTGCATTTTCTTTGCGATTCTGACTGCCACTGTTCAATTTTGTAGTTTCTATTGTAGATCCTATTTCTTTTATTGATTTTCAGAATTGTTTCTCGATTCGTTTAGTTTTGAGGCCGGTTGGCCTTAGGTCATTCCCTTCTCCTCATGGAGGCGGGTCTGTCCTTTGCAATTCCTGATGCTTGGAGTGCTCCGCCCTTAGGATCAATTTCTTCTTTAAAAGTTTTATTTTTAAATGGTAGATCTGGATCTATTTCTCGCTCTTTTCAAGATATTTTAGTGGGGTCCTTTTCTTCGAAGGATCCTGCCTTCTCTTTCTTAAACTTATTTCCTCCTTTAAGTTCACCCTTGTAGGTAAGTTTTCTGTTTGTAGAGCTAACCTAGATGTATTTGAAACTTTTTTGGGAAGTTGAAGTTATCTGGTAATTTCTCTATTAGTATGTTTGATGCTAGGCATGTTTCAATTCAGCTATCTAATGATCTTGATTATGGTCGTTTTTGCTAAGAGATCATAGTACATTCTCAACTACCAATTGAGGTTACTTAAATGGACTCCATTTTTTTATGTCAAAGAAGAATCGCCTATTATCCCTATATGGATTTTGTTCTCTAATTTACATTTGCTTTTTTTTTTTAATACTCATATCTTACATTCTTTAGGATCCTTCTTTGGTAGGCCATTCCAAATGGATCAAGCCACCACTTCTCATTTGAGGCCTTCGGTGGCAAGGATTTTGGTGGAGCTAGATATCACTAAGAAGAATCCTAAAGATGTTTGGATTAGCTCAGAAAATGTCGGGTATTTACAAAAAGTTGAGTTTGAAAATGTTCTAGTTTTTTGTTTGCATTGTAAAATTCGTAGGCATTCGGTTACCAATTATTTTGTTGCTCACCCTCAACTTAGAAAGAACATTAAGACCTCTAAAACTGTGGTTGAACCCATTACGGGTGAACAGGACATGCTTGTAGGTCCTTCTCTTTCCAAGGATAAGTAACCAACACTTCATTTAGCAGAACCAAAAGCTTGTGGAGATGACATAGATATTTATCCTTTAGATACTTTTATACAGAGTGAAGGTGTGTTGACTAAGGTTAATAAGGATGGTGAGAATGTAGAGGATTGTGCTTTTGTGAATGTGGATGAGAATGTTGTAGAAGATAAAATTGAGAAAGCTATATATACTATTGATCTGGCGGCTAACCAAGGGAGGGAGCTAAACAAGAGTGTGTCTCCCAACCAGAAAAATTATGCTAATGAATGTGATATTAACCAAGTTAATGAGGAAAATTGTGGAAATGGAAGTGAGAGTAATTTCATAAAGCCTCAGTTAGGCGATGAGGACAAGAACGAGGACATGGAGGAAGAGGAAGTGGGTTCTATTGAAATTTGGATTCCTATGGAAGACCTAGGGATTTTGCTAATTCTATGTCATCTCCCAATGGGAAGGCTAAAAGTTTTGAAGAAGGTAATACATCTTTTTCCAAAAATAAGGGTAAGAACAAAAAAACCAATTCGAGCATCACCTCCAGGGTCACTAAAGTTGCTAATCAATCTTTTAATGGTAAAGCTCTTTTGTGGAATATTAGGGGTGTGGGTGGTTCTTTCTTTAAGGCTAGAGTGAAGAATCTTTATAAGATTCATGGTATTCACTTGCTTGTTTTAATTGAACCGTTGATTGCTGCTACTAAGTTTGATTCTGTTAGGGTTAATTTGAGTTTTGATTTCTCTTTTGACAACAGTACTAATAAAATTTGGCTTTTTTGGAAACAGTCTATTTCTTTAGAAGTTATTATGGATTTTCCTTAATTGAATCACACTAATATTTCTTTGAATCAAGTCTCTTGCTATGCTTCGTTTGTTTATGCTTCCTATTCTAGATAAGGGAGGAAACTCCTTTGGGATCAACTCTTCCACTTTTCCTCATCTGTCAATGCTCCTTGGTATGTGGGTGGATATTTTAACTGTATTACAAATGCTACTGAACGTGTGGGAGGTAAGTCACATAATTTTCATGTTATGGAGGATTTTAATGATATGATTAGGAGTCATAATTTTCATGATATTGGTTTTTCTAGAAACAATTTTACTTGGAATAAAGGTACTATATGGAAAAGATTAGATCGCATCCTTTTTAATAATTTTTGGATAGCTTCTTTTTCTAATACTCACATTACACATTTAAGCCTTACTTTATCTGATCACTCCCCCTTATTATTAAGCATTAGTAATACTACTGGTAATACTTTTCAACATTGTAGGTTTCAGAATATGTGGCTTCTTGATGATAATTTTTTTCATACTGTGCAAGACAATTAGGATGCTCAACTTTTCCCTACTGAAAATGTTTATGGCATTACCAAGCTCTAGTTTAAACTTAAAAGGCTTAAGCAAAATCTTTCTTGGTGGAATAAATATATTTTGAAAATATATTTTCTAGTATCTTGAACGCCAAAAAGATGTGGATAATGCTAGGATGGCTTACATGCATAATTCCTCACTTGATAATTTGACCTTTCTTAATGAAGCCAAGACTAATTTGTTCAAGCTGCAGGAAAAAGAAGAAGCCTATTAAAGACAAAAGGCATCCTCAAAATTCATTTGGAAGGTGACCGTAACACTTCCTACTTTCATAATACTGCTAATTATAATAAGGTGAGTAGGCGAATTCATAAGATCCCTTCTCTTGATGGTAATGAAATTGAAGATCCTGATTAGATCTCTTTATCGGATAAAGAATAATTTTTATAAATCTTTCAACTCAATTTTACTCCAGATCATAATACTAATTTCTTCTTTATCACTTCTCTTATTTTTCAGGAGGATAATGTGATGTTGACTAACCCTTCCACTGAAGAGGAAATTTAGTGTAATATAAAAAACATGAATACTGATTATGTTGCCAGTCCTAACAGTTTTACCAATATTTTTTTTTCAAAAATCTTGTGATATCATTAAGAAGGATCTTGTTAATGCTTTAGTGGATTTTTTTAGAGGAAATCCTATTCCTAAATTTTTTACAACTACTTCAATTGCTTTAATTCCTAAATCTCTTAATATTAATTTCTGGAATAATTTTTTGCCTATTAGTTTATGTGTTTTTTTCAATAAACTTATTACTAAAATTTAAATGGGGAGGCTTGCTTTAATTCTTCCAAACATTATTTCCTTATAATATACTAGTTTTATAAAAGGTAGATCTATATTTGACAATGTTTTGTTATGAATTTATTTTCAGGGAGTATGATTTTGATGTTAACAAATACTTATGTTTCTCTACGACAGCCTTGACTACTAATATTTTAGGTCCATAAGACAAACTATAATTTGAACCAATTTAAGATTGGGTAGACTAGGTCTGAGTCAGTTTATAAACTTTTTTTTCCTTTCTTGAGTCTATTGTAAATGATGTGGTTCCTGATGCTAAGTAACCTTGCACACACACACACATGGGGGAAAATTTCTATCTCCTGGTTAGAATTTTATGTTTTGATCACATCATCTGGGACAATCCAAACATCATCCTTGATGATCTGTTAAAAGTAAAAACCCTAATTAGGGCATCCTGGTTAAGGTAGTCGTCATTAAGCACATCATCCAGGATGATATTCATATCATCCGTGATGAATAGGCTCAAATTAGAAAGAATTAGTTGCTAGATCTATTTAGGCATGATTTATTTTTGGACATCATTATCCTTGATAATGAAACAAAATTATGCCTAAATTACTTTGGTAATTAAGAAAAGCAATTAAGGTTTTGATTTCTCGATCAAATCATCCTAGACGATCGAAGGATCGACCAGGATGATCAGTTCAAAAAACCATAGTTATTCTTGGATGATCTATATCAACCGTTGCCTTCAGGGCGATAGTCTAGATAATTTTCATGGATTTGAACTAATCATTCGAGACAATTGTTAGATCGGCCTAGACGATCAAGCTATTTTTTTTCCTCCAGACATATTTCAGTGCAATTGTCTAGATGATATTCAATGATTTATATTGATCGTACAGGATGATATCCTATCGGCCTGGATGAGATGAACAAAAATCTTTGATCGTCCCCAACCGTCCGGGCTGATTGAGCAAAATTTACGCTGATCGTCCAGGATGATAAAGTCAGTTTGTATAAAATAAAAGCTATTCTGAAACTATTCTATTTAAGAGCTCTTATTCTACCCAAGAGCTCATCTTTTGCTGCTTTCTTGACTTGAGAGAGCCTAGAGGAGAGGGAGAGAGAAAGAGAGAGGATCTTGAGAGGGGGAGTTTATTATGGGTTTCAAAAAGGTTGCTCCAAGCAAGGATCCAAGTTGTCTTCTCTGATTGTCTTCCCTTATTCTTGAAGGTTTGAGAGAGGTCCACTTCAACAATCGATTAAGTTTCTCTGCTTTCTTTAGGAGGAAGCAAAAGAAGTTGGGTTCTCTACCTCATCGGTGTTAGTGGAAAGGAGGTTTTATATAGGCTTCTCTGCCATGATGTGGGAGCAAAACGATAGTCACTGAGTTTAGTGCAATACTAAGAGGGCGCCTCCAGGGAGTTGACGTAGGACCGTACCACTATAAATTTTTGTGTTTCTTTTCTACAACTTTTTTCCGCATTTAATTTCTGCATGTTGAATTTCTTTGTGAGAAATTTTGGTTTGGTTGAGATTTTGCTTTTGATTAAAAGATTTTTTAAAATACCAATTTATAGCTTGGGCTAGTTCATAAGGGCTTAACTTCCCTAACGAACTTTCATATTTTACTTGCTCAAGAGTTAGTCCATGATTTGGATAAGAAGGTGGCTGGTGGTAATATAATTTTTAAAATGGATATCACCAAAGCATATGATAACCTCAATTAGAAATTTTTGTATGTCATTTTAAAGTTGATTGCTTTTAATTTGCAGTTTCTTAATATTATAAAAAATAGTATTGAGTTTTTGCTATTTCTCGGTTATTATTATTGGTATGTCTCATTGTATTTTCCGGTCCTCTCATGGTTTAAGAAAAGGAGATCTTTTATCTCCTGCTCTATTTATTATAGATGTGGAATTCTTATCTCGTGGTATTAATTATCTTTTTAGAATGAATCCTAATTTGCACTTTAGGTCGGGTGGTGGTTTCTCCATAAAACATTTGAGCTATATGGATGATTTCATCATTTTCTCTAATTGCTCTATAAAAATGTTGCATATTATCTTCAATTTTCTTAATATTTTTCAGCATGCTAGTGGTTTAATTTTTAACATTTTTAAGAGTTATTTTATTTTTGCTAAGTCTATTTCTTCCACTTGTGTTTAAAGTATTGAAATAAATTTTAGTTTAAACAAGAGGCTCCTTCCATTAAAATATTTGGGTACGCCTCTTTACAATGGTAAGAAATGATCACATTTATTTGATGATATTTTCTCTACTATCCATAAGAAATTTTCTCTTGGGCTTTCAATTTTCTCACTTATAGTGGTAGACTTGCTCTGATTAAGCATGTCCTATTTTCTATCCTAATATATTTGTTTCACACTTTATGCCCGACTTTAAATGTTTGTAGTAGAATGTAGGTTTTATTTAATAAATTCCTTTAGGGTTCTAAGGATAGTAATCGTTCTATTGTTTGGGGCTCTTGGAAGAATTTCTTTGGGACTATGGATGAGGGCAAATTAGTTTTCAAAACATTTACTGAAATGATCAAGACCTATAATCATAAATTGTGGTTCTTTTAGAGCTAAAAACGTTTATGGGCCAAGTTTATGATGTCTAAGTATTGTGTTGGGAAGCACCCTTTGAATTGTGATATTAAAATGGTGACTCTTTCAATTGGAAAAGATTATGTAACATTAAGTGGGAAGCTGAGGGGTTTATTCAGTGGGGCTTGGGAGCTGGGGAAATTCATTTTTGACAAGATAAATGGTTGGGTAATTTTTCTATTGATAATCTTTTATACACCCATTCCACCTCTTTTTGTAAAGTTAAGGATTTTATTTGTAATGAGGGTCGAAACATTGATTTACTTTTCAATTTTATGCCTGAATTTATTACCAAGTTTATTCTCAAGATTTCAATTCATGTGGAGAGTGAAGACTGCATCTTGTTCAACCACTCTAATGATGGGAAATTTAATACTAAACAAGTTTGGAATACTATTAGAAAAATTCTTCCTAGGAATTCTCTTAATGTAGCTTTTTGGCATACGAGTATCCCTCCTTCTTGTTCCTTTCTTATTTGGAGGATTTTGCATAATTATTTGCCTTTGGATTCTATTCTAGCTAGGAAAGGTTTATATATTATTTCTAAATGCCAATGCTGCTGTTTCATTGAGAATATGAATCATGTGTTTATTCAAGGCCCTATTGCTATAAAAGTTTTGATTCATTTTGAGAATCACTATGGGAAAACACGCGAATATCGTCGTACTTTTTGGCGGAATATTTTGCGTGAGTGAATACGGCGTTTGTACTGGCTCATATTGCGAAGGAATTATGATGGCATTTTTTTCGGTGCATAGTGCGATGGAAAATTTTTGATGTCCAATGCGCCGGTAGCATCGTCAGAATATACAAGCATTTCATTGATACCAGTGCATTTTACGGCGGAAAATGTCCGGCGAACTTACTGACAGAAAATACGACGGCTATTTTAAACTCAACAACTTGTAACAGGTGTAAAATGCACCAGACAACATTCCGGCATCTCGGACGCTAGAAAGTCCACCGGCAAAAGCCCTATTTCTGAACCCGAGCCCGTCTGGCTGCTCATTTCATTTGTTCATTTCTCTCGCATCTCCGGTGTCACCCTCATCGCCTAGCGTCGCTCACCGTAGATCGACGTCGCCGAGCTTTGTTGACGTTCACAGGATGTCACTGACGATCACCGCCTTTGTCGCCGGCGAAAGATTTATTTTCGACCGTGAGTTTTTGCCTCCCGTCGATTTTAAGTTTTTTTTAATTCATGTAATTTCTTTTTAGGTATTTGATATAGGATGCATATTGTAGATGTTTTTATGTTGAAATTTTTTTCAAAATCAATTTGGATTCATACCGGGTAGGTCTATTATGGAAGCCATACATTTTTTGAGAGGTTTGATGGAGAAATATAGAGAGTAAGGAGGATCTACATATGATTTTTTTTTATTTAGAGAAAGCATATGATAAAGTTTCAAGAGGAGTTCTATTGAGAGTTCTTGCAAAAAAATATATTTAATAATGCTTATATTCAATGTTTTTTTTGTTTCTAAACTTTTCAAAATCAAATTGGATTCATGCCAGGTAGGTATACTATGGAAGTTATACATTTATTGAGAGGTTTGATGGAGAAATAAAGAGAATAAGAGGATATGCATTTGATATTTATTGATTTAGAGAAAGCCTATGATAAAGTTTCAAGAGAAGTGCTATGGGGAGTTCTTGAAAAAAAGAGTTAATAATGTTTGTATTCAAAACATTAAAGATATATGCATGAGCTATTACTTGTGTTCAAACACAAGGTGGTTTGACCAAGTATTTTCCTATTTTGTCTAGATTACATCAAGGATCTGCCTCAAGTCCATATCTTTTTGCTTTTGTCATGGACATTCTCAATAGGCATTTGCAAGAGGATGTACCTTTATGTATTCTTTTTGCTGATGATATTCTTCTTGTTGATAAGATTAGAGAGGGAGTTTAAGGTAAACTTGAATTATGGAGGTCAACTTTAGAGTATAAAGGTTTTCGCTTGAGTAGATCTAAAACTAAATATATGGAGTATAATTTTAGTAGCAATAGACCTAAAGATGAGATTGTAACTTTTGGCGATCAAGTCAATAATAAGAGTAGGCATTTTATATATCTTGGATCTATTGTTTAGAGTGATGGTGAAATTGAAGGGGATATTATCAGCAGAATTCAAGTTTGATGGTTGAAGTGGAGGAATGCATCGGGCTTACTGTGTGATAGAAAAGTCCCCCTAAAACATAAGTGAAAATTCTATAAGATGGTGGTGAGACTTGCAATGCTTTAATGTGCCAAATGTTGGCCATAAAAAGAGAAGCATAATACTAAGTTAAGTATTGTAGAGATTAGATGCTTAGGTGGATGAGTGGCTTGACCCTTTGGGATAGGATACAAATTGATCATAATTTTCTACAATCACCTTAATGACTTCCTTGCATTGAATCACCTATGACTTTTAGCTTTTACTTGTGTTAAAACACAAGGTAGTTTCACAAATTAATTTCTTATTCAGTTGGATTGCATCAAGGATAAGCCATAAGTCCATATCTTTTTTACTTTTGTCATAGATGTTCTCACTAGACATTTACAAAATGTCCAGCACAGTTACCGATGTATGTTTTTTGCTGATGATATTCTTTATATACTTCTCCACCTATTTCACAATCACTTGAATTCTAATGTTAATATCTCCATATATTCAGTTTTAGATCTACTCAAGTGAAAATCCATTAAATATTTGCTCTTATATTTAGGTTATGGATATTAGAAATCAAAAAAGTTGGATGCGTGACATGTTCATAGACATTAGAAAGTCTGGTAAGGGACCATTGTGGATTGGGGAGAATATATGGGCTGAGTTGAACACTGCTTGGAGCAGCGAAGAGTATAGAAGGAGGAGGGATCAAAATCGACAGAATAGAGCTTCTGATGTTGGGGGCTTGGGTAGTTCCCTTCATACTGGCGGCTCCGTTCCACATACTAAGCACATGTGACGTTTGGTAATGAATTTTAAATATTTTTTAAAATTTTTCTTTAATACAAATATTAATAGAATTCTCTTAATTCTAATAGAAAGAGATGCTGGGTAGAGAACCTACTCCTGTGGAATTTCATAGTCACATTCCACTCATGTTTTTTAGTATATGTTGAAGTTCTTGACATCTGTGATGTGTATATCTGTGTTGTGGAACTGTTATTGTATGAATTTGTACATGTTTGCAGGTGTGGAAATCCAATTATTGGCTGGGAAGGCAATTTTTTTATTATTATTGCTACAGGTTTCCGGCGAATTTGGCATCAGAAATGCGACAGAACCGATGATACAACGAATCAGTACAATCATGCCGGCATTTTTTTTTCTTCGGAAACGGGCTGCAGTAAATGCGCTGGAAGCAAGTCATAGCTTTATTTATGACGCACCTTACGGTGTCTTATCCGCCGGCATTTTTCGGCTTACCAATAGCGCCAGAAACAAACCGTTGCTTTAGTTACAGCGAATCTAAGGCATTTTATTTACCGATATTTGTCGTCGGATATATACGTCGTAAAATTCCTGAGTATATCTCGCCGGAATAATTGGTTAGGAAATGACATTTTGACTAACATATTTTGTGTCAATAATGCATCGAAGAGTGCATCGAAAAGGTTTTTGGTGTCTTACAAACATCGGAAGACATTTTTCGACGTGCACCAAACTAGCATACCAAAATCCGACGGAAATGTGCTAGAAACCTTTTATCAAACTGAAAGGAAGGCTAAAGAATGCTAGATTTTTATGCTTAGGAATGCTAGATTTTTATGCTTCGAACACGGACATCTAAACATTTTATCAAACTGAAAGGAAGGCAGTTGAGATGCAACTTGAATGAAAGTTTCAACTCCCTCTATAAATTCAATTGTCAATCCT
This sequence comes from Dendrobium huoshanense, assembly GCA_016618105.1. Classification (NCBI taxonomy): domain Eukaryota; kingdom Viridiplantae; phylum Streptophyta; class Magnoliopsida; order Asparagales; family Orchidaceae; genus Dendrobium; species Dendrobium huoshanense. Next base: position 43,719,893 of record CM028358.1, on the reverse strand, counting down.
TTTCGACCCGGCAACAATCTGTTGTACATCCAATATCTCTCTTATTGGATAGTCATTTGCACGTTGAAGTAAATGTACCCTACATGTTTGAGGCATAAACAATTTGTTATACATCCAAATAGATTTTTATGCTTTGAAGGACTTAATCATGCTCTAAAAGAACAAAAGCTTATCCATATGTTGCATTTAAATAAAATAAACGCATAGATTTGATTTGGGGCCTAAAGGGGCAAGGTGGTCAACCCTGGTTGACTTGGTCAACCGGGTTGACCCAGGGTACAAGTCTAGGCCCAACAGACTCGACTCGACTCTCTGAACCCATTGGAGAGGGTCTTGGGGTTCGACTTGGTCAATTTGACCAAGTCAACTCTTATTAATGTCTTGATCACCCAATGCCATAATCCCCTCACAAGGTCTATTACAACTAACCTTTTTAATAAATATATAGTAAAACTATGAATTTTTTTTCCTTTTTTTCTTGCAAATAGATTTTGTGCTTGAACCTATTCATTAATAATTTCTCCAAAGAGCATTTCTATTATTCCTTGATATCAGTGCTTTTGATTAGGATTCTACAATCTTCCTCAATATCAATCATTCCCCAATAGTTGGGATATGAAGAGGACCCTATTATCTTCACTCTTAAACCATCTAACAAGATCAAAGAAATCATATTATTATTGGGACATTTTTTTAAATCAATTAAAAGCACATCTCTTTAATTTAATAATATTTTATGCCTTCTCAGTCCATATCAGGTTTGCTTCAAAGTTAAAAATTCAACTTTCCTTATTGAAAAGCTATCATGGAAGCTTAATATATCTCAACCTTTAACTTACACATTTTATCCTACGACGTCATCTATTTTCATTATTTATGTTTCTAAAATACAAATCCACAACAAAATATGCCAGTACACTAGGTAAGAATTGTTAGAAATGAATACTAAACAGGGTAGTCTCCAAACCAATGCCATATGAGTGGACACAATGCAAAAAGCCAAGACAAAATCTAGTGCACTACACTAACTCACTAAAAAAAAAAAAAACAATAAGCCTTTTTACACCAAACCAAAGTTAGTCTCCAAGAATAATCTTAGGTGCATATTTTTCTTATGTGATCATAACATATTCAAAAAGCTAAGCATGTTAATTTGAAAGAAAAATGTAAACTTTACATATCAATAAAAAATAACCTTAAAATAGAAATCCGATTGTTTGGGGTCGGAATCGGTCGGCGGTCTGGCGTCGGAGTAGACTCGTCGGCGGCGGTCGGACTGGGGTCGACAGCGGTCGGAATGGGGTCGGCGGCGGTCGGACTGGGGTCGGCGGTCGGAGTTCAGAAATACCGACGGTCCATAAACCGCCGGTTCAAACCGCCGGTATTTGACATTTTTCCTGTAGTGGGTTGAATTTTATTTCCGCTACTACTGGTTGTATTGACAGGATTATTTACTGGAGAAAACCTGAGGTGGGATGTTTTAAATTTAGTACTGATGGTGCCAGGAATAATTATAGTGCTGGTTGTGGTGGTACTATCCGAGATTCTAATGTAGTTGTGATTTTGGCTTTTGTGGGTCCCTCTATTGCTACTATTGCGATTCAAGCTGAACTTGAAAGCCTCTTATTTGTGATTCAATTAAGCAATTCTCTTAGCATCACTAATTTATGGATTGAAGTTGATGCTTTGCTCCTTATCCATTATGTCAATGGTAACACCTCTTCCAATCCAGTTAATTTCTATCAGCTCAAAGATATTAAGTACTGGCTATCTCTCATTACTTATAAAATTTCTCATATCTTGAGGGAGGGGAATTTTTTGCCGATTCTTTAGCTAACTTGAGTTTCAATTTAGATAATTTTATTGAATACTATGATCATACTCTTCCTAAAGAGACCAAAGGATTGGCTAGAATAGACCAGATGGGTCTACCTTACATTTGTTTTTATTAGTTGTCTTGGATTGGTTTTGCTTTCCTTTTTCTACGGTTGTTTTTGGCTCTACTGTTTTGATGAGTATGCTTAATTGGCTTTTGAGCTAGGACTGCTGGGCTTTTACTTCCATTTATGGTGTTAAGTTTCTTGTGTTAACAAAATTAATTGTATATTTGAAGGCTTATATCTTGTGCTGCTATTGGATGGTAGTTCCAGGAATTAGATGTGAGTGAAATTTGGGGTTATATCATGATGGTACTGGTACTACACACCTAAGCTATAACCCTACTTATGATTTCAATCTTCTGGCTTACACATCTTACCTTCCTTATGCTATGAACACTGGTTTGCTGATTATTATTAGCTGTATCGGCAATGGTTGTATTCTAGGGGATCCTTAATGCTATTATGATCTGGCTTATGTTAATTATTTCCTATTTCCTGTAGAGTTTTTTGTGTGTTCTACTAGTCTTGGGTTGGGTTGTTACTTGTTTGTTTTAATGAGCTTTCTTAATTGGGTTTGGAACCGGGTTTGCAGGGATTATACTATAATTTTTTGTAGGATTTCGGGTGTTAAGTATTCGAATGTTATTTTCCTATGGTGCTATTAACTGGTGGTTCCTGGGATTTGTTGTGAGTTGCATTTGGGGTTATATTATAGTGGTACTGGTACTACTCAAACGGGTTATCCTCCTACCAATGGTTTAGATCTTTTGGCTTACCCGCTCCCCTTTTCTAATACTATGTACATTGCTTTTTTTTATTATCTTTAACTATATCAGATGTGGTTGTATTTTGGGGTATCTTTGCTCTTGGTTTACTAAAATTTTTTGGTCGTTGCAAGAACTTTAATGGCTGTCCATTTCATATTGGTGGTACTATTCTGCAAGGTTATGTGAACACGTATCCTTTTGTGTTTAAATTTGATTTGTTATAAAACTGCATATTTCTTGCATATTCTTGCTTGTTTTGCAGTCTGATTCTCTTGCAGGTTAAAGAGATCGAGAATTTGGAGTGTAGATAGTTTTTTGTATGAAGATGGTGCCGATAGTACTTTCCTTTTCTTCCGTTTTTGGGTCCTAGTTCTTGCAGGCCAAGAATGTTATTAGGGTATTCTATTTTCTGTAGTAGAGGGAACCATCAGCTCATAGGTTTACTTTTGAATTGTTTTATAGCTCTTCTTAGCAGTAGCGAGCTGAAAGTTCTCTTTAAGGACCTTGTAATCCTTTTCTCAATTAACACGTAAGCCCCTTTGGGGTTTCCCCTTAAAAAAATGAGTTCATCTTGATAATTTTTTAGTTGTGATGTCCTTACACAATTCTTTTGTAAAGAAATATGGGTTAGGAAGAAGTATTTACCAAATTAGAAGTGAATTTACCTTTAATATGATGACAAAATGTCTTTATTAAATAAAAGTTTAGCAGAGTAAAAAAGTTAGTAAGCTTTTTTTTTTTTTACATTTTAGCAAATATTTTCATTATCCACAATTAATTTGCACCATCATTATCAAATATATTTGGAAACATATAACTAATTTAAAAAATTTGTTGGAATTCATTCAAATTCAACGATTCACAATCTAATATAACTAATTTGGTTGGTCAATTTATATCTAATTTAATTTATTTTAAAAATATTTGCAAAACATGATGGTCAATTTATAAGTATCTAATTTTAAGGTGAACTTTTAAGATAATGCCTTCAAATTTGATGTAATTTTTTTTAACATTGTAATCATTTTCAAGTGCACATTATTTTCTATGTTTTTTTTTTTTTTTTGTTTGCTATAAATTTATCATTGATACAGTTGCTCTTTTTTGTTTCTTGTAATTTATTTAACTTATTATAGCTATTATATATAATTAATATGAATCATTTTGAGTTAATTTAACTCTAGCCTTGTGCTCGGAGAGCGAAAATAACATGCATGAATAAACATTAATTTTTATAATGTTATTGTGCTTTATATAAATTAAAATCATCCTACAATGTAAATAATTATTATTTCTTTAAAAAAAATTACATTTCATTTATATGTTCACTGTTGTATTTGCTTTTAATGATAAATTAATTTCGTGATTTAATCTTATTATAAAATTAACTTAAAATAAATAATTAGAATTAATATTTTTAAAATATTATTTCAAAAAATTTAGATTTTATTTATGGGCACTTAATGTATACATGAACCCTAAAGTCCTCAGAGGGCAATGATTAATTTTCTTCTAATTATATTATTTGTCATATTTAAAAGCAGATATTAACCAATTAACCCACGTATACAGTATCCATCCAGTGCCTATAATTTATTTATACAGCATTGATCTTTTCCCTTATATAAATTAATAGCACAATAACTGAATAAAAATTTATTGTTACTATCTACCATATAAAATCTCACGTATTTTTATGGTTACTAAATGCTCTCGTAGGCGCTCATGCTCTATATATTAATGTAAGTTTTTCTTATAGCACGTAAGAGCTATCTCTCTCTCTCTCTCTCTCTCTCTCTCTCTCTCTCTCTCTCTCTCTTTCTCAACCAAATCATGAGAAGTTCTTTCAAAATCTTTCCCAAAACCGAAGTGGAGGATTCTCAAATATGCAATAAGCAATCCAACACGGAGAAGAAAAGTGATCAAGTAATCAGTACAACAAGGTTTGGCGGCCTGTTCACAGCCCCTAACGCTCGTTTTTCTGCTGATGGTAAGCAACACAATGTTCAGATAGGCGTGGAGGACAATGAAGGAGGAGGATGGATAATGAGGTTTTTTATGGATGGTGAAATATTTTACGAGGTGGTCATACGAAGAGAAAATGTTCGATGGAATGTTGAATTCTATATTGATGGGGTGGCGGTTGACTTTTATTGGGATCTGAGCAAATCTCCGAATAAGTTTTTGTTCCGTTCAAAGATCATTGGTGGCGGCGGCTCCGAGATTATTGAAGAGTGGAGCGAGTGGTGTGAGGGATATTACACCCTTTTGATATTGGGTTACATTTTAATTAATGATTGATTTGAATTTGATTGAGATACTTGGTTTAGGGCTTGTTTGGGAGGGTAAGTCTTTCCTAAAGTTGGTTGTTAAGTTGTTATGAGGGAAGTAAGTTAAGCTATTTTGATTGTAATAATTAGTTTTTCACTATTGATCTTTTTGAAAAATAGTTATAAAGTAGTAGGAAAGCACTAACAAAATGAAATTATTATTATTACTTGAAATGTAAAGTAGTAAGAAAACTATCCTAAGCAAACCCTTATTTTTGTTGAGAACATTTTTTTTTGGGAAAACCCACGGAGGGGCCTACGCGTTAATATAAAATAGGATTACAAGGTCCTTTAAAGGAACCTTCAGCTCACTAATGCTCAAAGGAGATACAAAATAAAGCAAAAGAAGACCTAAGAGCCGATGATTCCTTATACTAAGAATTACAAAAATACCTAAAAATACTATAGGGCTGCAAGTAGTCAGCACCCAAAAAAGAAGAATAAGAATAAACCAATCAACACCAACTTCTTCCAAAAAATTGTAGGCTAAGCCACACATACAAAAAAATCCTTGAACGCATGATTTTCCTGCACAAAACACCAAGAATGTCATCCAGCCTCCAATTCTTCAAAATAAATAGTCTCCAACACAAGGGGATAAAGTCGCAAGCAGGATGAAAACAACGTTAAAAAATATATAAAAGTAAACAGTTGTTATTAAGAAAAATATATAAGGTAGAAAACCAAATGTCGGGCATACTTCCAATACTCATGAAGGTGAATACTGTAGCCTTCTGAGTGACGAAACCAGTTTAAAAAAATAAAAATATCATAAATTTCCAAAGATCATGAATCCAAACAGTTACCGGGCAGAACATGGAACGACTTACTCAAACGAAGAGCCCCAAAATCGAAAAAAAATACCAATAAGGATCATCACAACAACCTGGGGCATAACAACACCAAAAGTCCTAGAATTGCAGTAGCCACTTCCAACAAATAACACCACTACACAACATCCTCTAAACATCCCTTCACCTCCTCCAATATCGAGCAAATAACACCTAGAACATAAAATGCATAGGAAAATAGATAAATATGGTCCTGAGAGGCACCAAGTAGCAACAAATAGAGAAATAAAAATTGGTGGCCTAAAATACATGCCAAAAGATGTCCCAGAAGTGCAGCAGCCAACCCAAAAAACCACCAGCAACATATCAAGATAACAATTAACAACCTAATCCTTCAAACATAAATACAAAAAATTAAAGGGATGAGATTCCCGCCGCCTCCAGCAAATAAATCCATTCCACTAAATCCTCCAAACAGCCCTCCACCTCCTCCAAAATAGAACAGAAGAAACCAAGAATATAAAATGAATAAGCAAAATAGAGAAACAGGGATCCACCAAGCTGAAGTAATGAGCAGAAAATAGAGAAACAAAAAAGAAAGAAAAACATAAAAAGCGCCATCAACCATTAAGAATATAATGAAGCTTGTATTTGTCCAAATTAACCAAGCCTCTCAGCAAAGTGGGAAGATTAGAAACATCAAAGTTCTGAAAATCATTAATGTGACATCAAAATTTGACTAACCAATCCGCATAAGAATTACCCTTCGAATATATATGAGAAATATAGTAGTTAAGAGTAGCGAGAGAGTGCTTAATTTTTCTAATGATATAAAAATCATGAGAATTACCATACACCTCATTATAAATGATCTGAATTAATAACTTAGCATCAACCTCAATAGCCACATGCTCAATCCCCAATCTAAGACAAATATCTAGCCCATGGGATAAACCCATTAGCTCAGCAGTGGTCATAGCACATAAATTAAGCGGATCAGCAAAAGAAGATATAATACCACAATATTGATTACAAATAATGCCACCCATCCTCGCAAAAAAAGTACCACCTCACAATACACTCTATTTTTTCCCACTTGCCCACAATCAATGGGAATGCCTAGCTGAAGGGCTAAATTTAGGAAGTTACTATAAGATTGCCATAGTGAAAATGCATAATTTTATTTCTAACATTGGCAAAAATTTGGTTAGATCCACCTTAATCACATTATGCTTGGAGTCATTTATAGCCTTTTAGAAATAACACATAATCAGTATCAACAATAAGTTGTAGATGTGACCTTAGTTGTAGTCATCCAATACTTAAGAATGGATGAAACATCACAATTAAAATTCATATTACCTTTGTTGGCCATATTAAAAAAGTAGCACCAAACCTTTTGGGCAATGAAACCATGAACAAAAGCATGGTTAACAGTCTCAATATTAAAGCAACGTTGGCACTTAGAAGGAAAAGCAAACCCTTTTTTCCAAAGTAAAGTATCAACTGGAAGAAAGCCTTTAAGATATCTCCAAACAAGAATATAATAAGATAAATGAATATTGTTATGCCAAATAGAAGAGTAAATATGAGAAAAGTCACACTTAGTTCTAATAGAATCCCAAGCTTTTTTAAGATTAAATTTCCCATAAGAAGATTAATTAAACAAAATTTTATCCTTGAACTATAATTGTAACATAATATTCAAAATCTTATCAATCAAAACATCTGGGATGACGTCCAAAAGTTTACTAATATTCCAAGCGTCATTCTTAATAAAATTATGAACCTTAATATTATGAATAGTATGAGTATTAAGATAGCTATCAATTGAATAAGTACCCAACCAATTGTTATTTTAGAATGAAAAATCATCTTTCCCCAAACCCCATTGAATAAATTGTTTCGCCTCCCATTTGATGTGTCAAAGCCTTTTCCAAATGAAAGAGCTAGAAGATTTGTAATTGCAAACCAAGGAATGAAGATCTTTATAATATTTAACATTCATAAACTAGAAATGGTTGTTATCTCTAAAGGAAAACCATAATTTATAAGAAAAAGCTTGAACAATGTCCAAAATATTTTTGCAACCTAAAGCCCCTTCATTAAAAACCCCATATATATTTTTCCAAGAATCCCAATTAATACAAGAATTATTATTTTTTTATCCCCAAAAACATTATTGAGCATTCTCTCCATTCTAAGATAAGTAGAGGAGGTTGGTTGCAAAGTGTAAAAAATTAAAGTCGGAATCGAATTTAAAACACATTAAATCAGAACCAACCTATCACCAAAAGAAAGAAAATTAGAAGATCAATTCAAAAGTTTCCTTTTAAAAATCATGAAAATATTTTCAAACAGTTGAGTTCTCTTTCTCCACTTAAAAAGAGGAGTGCCCAAATATTTAATAGGCAGCAGGTTAGAATTAAAATAACAAATCCTTTTGATTGCATTAATTTTACCACGATGCATTAACTTAGCAATAATGAAGCTGCTCTTATCCTTGTTAATGAATAAACCACTCATATCTTGAAATTGAGATATAAATCTAGTTAAAACTTTAATATTATTAATGGAAGCATTAAAAAATATTATAAAATCATCAACAAAACTAATATGAGTAATCAGAATGCCATAAACAATACATAAATAAATATTTGGATACCATTTTTATAACTCCTCCGGACCCCTAGAAAGATATTTCACAACAACAATAAATGTAGTATGCAATAAGGGGTCACCTTGCCTTAAACCATGAGCGGATTAAAAAAAAAAACATGATTTGTACCATTAATGATCACAAAAAAAAAAAAAAAAAATTCAATACTATTCTTAAAAGCTTGATGAAAGATTGGCTAAAACCAAAAAGAGATAACACATTGTATAAAAAAATCTAATTCAAATTATCATAGACTTTAGTAATATCAAATTAAAAAATGAGATTGCCCTCCTTTTAGCATTGATATCATGGATGATCTCTTGGGATAAAAGAATATTATCAAAAATGCTCCTACCATTCACAAACCCCATTTGATTGTAAGAGATAATTCTAGATAAAATGTTCACTAATCTAGTAGAAATGTTTTTAGAAATAAGTTTATTAAAAAAAGTACAAAGACTGATAGGTCTAAATTCATTCCAGTTAATGGTAGAATCTTTTTTAATAATTAAAATAATATTAGTAGAAGAGAAAAAAAATTAGGATAAGGATTATTAGTAAAGAAATCTTTCACATCCTCCACCACATCTAACTTAACAATATCCCAAGTTTTCACAAAAAAAAAAAATAGTAGTGAAACCATCAAGTCTAGCAACACAGTCATATCTTTGATAATTTTTCAAATTTCAGCCTCCGTAGGGTATTGAATGAGAAAGAGATTTTCATCATCACTAAGAATGTGATGAATCACATTGTGATTGGTAATAAGAATAGTGTTCCTATTGTTTTTAAAAATATATTTAAAATGCTCCACCCCGTTACAAATCTATTTTTATGGCTTATGTTTTGATGATTGACAAACACTATTTCTCTTGGACCACTTGTTGCTTCTAACTTTTTCAGGAATCGAAGATCGGACGAATAGACGAAGCCAGTTCAGGATTGCGTAGGTTTAGGGCTGAGTCAGTCTTTACTTTTGTTTTTCACTTCTTGAGTCTAGTTGTAATGGTCAAAGAGACTGATGCTAAGTAATCCTACACATACACACACTTGAGAGACTTAGAATTTCTATTTTTACTCATATCGGCCAGGATGATTTTTTCATCGTCCTAGACGATCATGCTTAAAACAGATAGTCTAAATAAGGATTCTTAATTAAGGCAGCCGTCATTAACATATCGGCCTGGACGATACGTATATCGGCCATGACGATAAGCTCAAAACAGAAAGAAGTTGCCGCCATAGATAATTAAGGTATACTATATTTTTAAATTATCGGCCAGGACGATCATTGATCAGCCTGGGCGAAATTCTCAAATTAAGCCTTAATTGATGAGGAAATCAAGGGAGTAATTAAGGATGATTGATACAATCATATCGTTCTGGACGATCGCAGGATCGGCAGGACGATCCATTCAAAAATCTTAAGTTACTTCAAGACGATAAATATCGGCCAGCTCGTATTCAGGGCGATGCTCTGGACGATTTTCCTATGATTTGAATTGATCGGCCAGGACGATCGTAAGATTGGCCTGGACGATCAAGTCAATTTTCAGTCATCCAGTTTTGCATCCAGGGCGATTCTCTGGCCGATCTTCTGTGTTTTGTACTGATCAGCCAGGCCGATGGTCATATCGGCCTGGACGATAATGTCGGCAACTTGCAATTAATGAGCTCCTTTAAAGCTCTTCTATTTAAGAACTTTTATTCAACGTTTTGGAAGACCTTTGGATATTGCCTTGACCTGAGAAGACCTTGAGGAGAGAAAGAGAGAGAGGGAGAGAGAGAGGATCTTGTGAGGGGGAGCTTGTGAGGGGATTCACAAGGGTTGCTTCAAGGATCGCTCTGCTTGTTCTTCATCTAGAGTTTCTCGTCTGTTGAAGGGTCGGTAGAGGTAAGGAGTTAGCTTTTGGTTCTGGTTCTTTGTCAGCTTCAGGAGGAAGCAAAAGGAGGTAGATTCTCTGCCTTGCCGGGGTGGCAAAAAGGAGGTGTTTTGTAAAGGCTTCTCCGCCTAGCTGTGGGGGCTAAAGGAGAGTCACGTTTGTAGTGCAATACTCAGAGGGCTCCTCCGGGGAGTGGACGTAGGTTGAGTTGATTGAACCACTATAAATTTCTGTGTTCTTGTTTTCTTACTTCCGTACTTTTATTTCCGCATTTATTCTTGTGGTGTGATTTTGGTTTATGTGATTTTTATTATTTGTGAAAAGACATTTTTAAAATACCAATTCACCCCCATCTTGATTAGCTTGGGCCAGTTCTATAGGGCTTAACATCCCTAACAAACTTTCAAGTGCCATCTGAGCACTTTTAAGTGGTATCAGAGCGGGATTTGAAAATTTAAGTTTGAAAACTTTTTGAATTTGATTCATGGCTAACCTTAGAAATCGTAACACTACGGAAGGGTATTCTATTTCCCGACCTCCCCTGTTCGATAACCTACCTTTTGATTTTTGGAAAACCCGCATGTCAATATTTTTACATTCTACTGATTATCGCATGTGGATGCTTATCAAAGAAGGTTATTCTCCACCTTCTCGTGAAATTAATGATGTTAAAACTGAAGTTGCTTTTACTAAATGGACTTTTGATGAACAATATTTAGCTCAATTGAATGCAAAATTTTTGAACTGCTTTTTATGTGCTTTAAAATCTGAGGATTACATGCGTGTCTCCACTTGCAAAACTGGTAAAGAGATTTGGGATAAATTGTGCATCACCTATGAAGGTACTAATGAGGTTAAAAAATCCCGTTTGAATATTCTCTTGCATGACTATGAACTTTTTCTATTAAATCTCATGAATCGATTTCTGACATGTACACAAGGTTTACTCAGATAGTTACTTCACTGCATGCACTAGAAAAAGAACTTTCAAACTATGAAAAAGTTAACAAGATTTTGAGATATGTTTGCCTTCATCGTATGATGCTAAAATCACTGCAATCACTGAATCTAAGGATTTGAACACTTATTCTATTGATAACTTACTTGGCTCACTCATTGCTTACGAGCAAGGGGTGAATCAAAGAAATCTTGATGCAGGTGAGAAGAAGAAAGAGAAAATAATTGCATTAAAGGCGCACAAATCAGATTCTGAATCTTCCGGGTCTGAAAGTGATGAAGTTGCCTTCATCACAAGGCAATTCAAAAGCTTTCTAAGGAAGAAACAAAAGCATCATCAAAATTGAAGAAAAGGTAAGGATCATAAACATGTTAAAGAATCTTCTGATATTGTTTGCTATAATTGCAGGAAATCAGGACATGTGAGAACTGATTGCCCGACACTTCAAGATAACACAAGCAAGGAAAAGATTGAGGAGAAACCTAAGTTCAAGAAGGACAAGAAGAGAATCCAAAAGGCTTTCTAAGCAGAATCAGGTACTGACTCCTCTGAGACTGAACCAGAGGAAGAGACTACAAACTTATGTTTAATAGGAGAAGATCAAAGTGATGAGGAAGAGGTATGTAAACCAACCTATGATGAACTATTTAAGATTAGTGAGAAAATACATGCATCATACAAAAAACTCAAGAAAACTCATGCTAGCAGAAAATTAGAACTTTTAAATTTACAAAAAGAGCATGAAGTTTTTCTCAAAGATCATGCAACTATTAATTCAAATCACATGGCTCTTCTTGATGAATTTGATGATTTAAACAAAAAGTATTTGAAATTAATTGATGAAAATAATGCATTAAAAGTTTCACACATCTCACTTAAATCTGATCTTAAGAAATCTAAAGAGATTGAGAAAAAGTTGAGGATTGATAATGATACATTAAAAAGAACTAACTTGAGGATTCAAAATGATTTTGATACATGTAAGAAAAATCAGATAACATCTACTTTTGATCCTAAGCCAGAACCTAGGAAGAGGCATCATAACTCAAATCATTTAAGAAACCCTTTTTCTAGAGTTAGATGTTTTTCATGTGGCATGCTAGGACACATCTCACACACTTGCACCGTTCATCGTAATACACATTGGGTGTGGAGACCTAAGATGCATGATTAACAACTTACCATATCTGCATTGCATTCTACTTTTCCTAAGAAGGGGCATAAACATGTTTGGATACCTAAATCTGACTGTTGTTAAGTTTTGCAGGAGTGCTCTCACCAAAGACCTTGTGGGAGCATGAGATAACTGGACATATGAAGGCTCGCAGCTCATACATGCTCAAACCTGCTGCTTCAATAATTCCTTGAAATGTGTTTTGTTTTAGTGTGTTTTATTTCTGCTTTGTTTGTTTTTTTTTTAATGTGTTTTATTTTCACTTTGCTTTTAAAATTGGCTTTCCATATATTAAATCTTTTCAAGATTTTAGATTTTGGAGTTTTGAGGATTGTGTTTAGCTTTTCTAAAATTGGTTAAAGGAAGAAACACCGTTGTTGGTTTTCCTCCTTCCGACCTTATTTAGTGGTATGACTTTCTTCTCTAAACAAAAGCCTAACTCACTTTAGCCAATGGTTTTTGAAACTAAGATTCTTTTTATCTTGCTACAAAAAATCTATCTTATGCATAATATCCAAAGTTCTTATATATCTCTCAAGTTATTTGAGATCTTGCCCTTTCACTGATCATATGATTCTTTATTTTGTTTTGTGGGTTATTCTTCCCTATGTTAGAGAGAGAGCTCCTATTCTCTAATATTTGGAAGATATACTCACAACTGAGCTTCTTTTAAGAGTTTGCAAAAGAGCTTTTAGCTTGCAAGAATTAAAAAGGAAAGAGGCCAATGACGCCAAATTGCAAAAGAAAAATATATACACAAATGTGTATCAAAAATCAAGATGCTCATAGAGCCAAATCAAAGATACAAGAGGCATAAAATAAGCCCACTAAAAAGCAAGCTATCCTCTCTTTTTAAAACTTTTAAAACTTAGAAGAACTTATGGGTTATATGAGATTTTCAAAGACTTGATTTCAAGTTTCATGATTGAGAAAAATTACTTTGTTTTATGATCGATACTCTTCTCTATCACTTTATTACTTGATTCGAGACATATACTTGTGTATCTAGTGGAATTTTATAAATTTATATCAAAGAAAATCTAAGCAAACTTTCACATCAATTCAAGTTAATTCACCAACCCAAGCCATGTTCATCACCAATTATTAATGATCAACCTATTTTTAATTTTTTTATAGATGGTGATTTCATCCTACTAAAAGTTTAGAACTATTTTAGAACCAATCAGGAATGTAGTAGCAGCTTTTGCCAAATTTTGAGCTCTTCTAATACTTTAAACATTTCTTTAATTGTGTGAACAAATCTAAAATGTTATGTTGCAATTGATATCAGATTAAAAGAAATGGATTTTATGTGACTTCTAAATGCCATTGTTGTTTTCATTTGGAAAATGTACATTATATCGAGCCATTGACACAAATTGAACAGTTGTTCTAGTTAGAGATGGACTAAACTCAAATAATTCAAGTTCATTTCAGGCTTAGTTCACTTGAAGTAAACTCCAAAAAGTTCCAAGGTAGGGTTTTTGGTGCTTACTGATAGCAAGTTTGAAACATTCACATATAAAGTTCCAAGATGGAAGATGCTTATGTTAAACATCAGAAATGCTATGTTGCTTAAGATTCAATCTTGAAAGTGTTTGCAGGAGGTTAGACATGTTTTGTTTTGATTTTATGTCTTGCTGAGATTTTTGTGTTTCTTCATTTTGTTGCATTTGGAAATCCTCTTCTCATATTGTTTTTTTTTTTCATCTAAACATTTGTGATGGTTTTAACCACCACTATTTTCCAAATTTATGGCAGTTTAATCTGCCATGATTATGGGAATTTTTTTTGATCTAGTTTCTTCAGTTGTACACGCTTCAATTCTGTAATTTTATAGCGGCTTAAACCACTTCTATTAATAGTTGTATACCCTCTCGATCGAAGAGCAGTCGCAGAATGTCTTTGTAGCACATTGCAATTACAACGGTCATGCAACAGTTTTGTAACTGCTGCAAGTAAATTTGTGGTGGTTAAAACTGCCGGGGAAGGTCTAATTTTATGCTGCAGTAGCCCTTTTTTCTGGTAGTGATCTTTCTGAATGGTTATGTTGCTAATAAATTTTGGTCTATGTTGAAAAATGGTCTTGACTTGAATTTTAAGATTAATAGTATCATTTTTTTAACCTTTTTAGGTTATTGGTTTACTATGAGAATTAAACGGCATGTTCTTCCTTTCGTTCTTCTTAGTTCTTTTTTTTTTAATTTTATGAAAAGAGCGGAACAACAGTAAGCATAATAATATTAAAATGAATTCTGAGGGGGTTATTATTTGCTTAAAAATCAAAATTTCACATCTCTATAATGCTAGCTATAGTGTTGCACCTTAAACACTTTAGAAGGAATAGTGTTTTAGTCTTCTTTTTCTTAATATTCGGCTTTATAGTGGTGTTTTGGTTACTTTTCCAAAAGTTGTGAGGTTGATTGGGCCTTCTAAAGATTACTTCAAGCTCAATATTGATGTTTCTTTTTCAAATGGGGTTGTCGGTTGTGGTGGTTTAATTTGTAATCATCGAGTTATTTTTTATGGTTTAGCATCCAACATTCAAAAAATGCAATATTATTTTTTTATAGTATTGAGTGCTTTATTCCTGAGCCTCAAGTTAGGTTTGGATAAGAATATTTTAATTATTTAAATTGAATCTGATTCCAAAATTCTTGCTTCCTTAGTTACATCTAAAAAAAGTCATAATGCTAGCATGTTCTATATGTCCAACAAAATAATTGACAAGCTTTATAGATTTAACTATAGAATTGCTCATATCTGGAGTGAAGGTAATGCTTGTGCTAATTGTTGGTTAATAAAGGTGCTAAGATATCTAATACTATTTTGTTTAGCAATTACTCATATCATCGAGTATTTAAAAGTATGATCAATCTTAAGGATATGGGAGTTCCCTATATCATAAAATAATCTTGGTTTCTGGAAAGAGTTTTGTCTATAATTCTCTCTTCCAAGTGCTAGGAAACTATATCAGTTGTGCGTGATGCTCTTCTGTTATTTTGATGCGTGCTACTGCATATGGTTGACCTACATGCAGTCCTTTGGATATATTACTATCAGTGGCTGGGTGTATGTTGCTGATTTTATTGTGGGTTTCTTCCTGTATGAGCTTTTTTCTTTTGTTGTTTTTTATATTCCTCATGGCTTGGTTGCCTATAAGTTATTTGTTTATATTTACCACTATTCTTTATCAGGTTGATAGGTTATATCTTGTAATCATGATTATGGGGACTAGTAGATGCTGCTTTGTTGTAACGGATGGTTTGTTTTTTCTATGTGGTTTTGTTTTTTTTTCATGTATTACGTCTTCTTATTTGTTTTTTATCTAAGTGCTCCTTTTGAATGTGGTGGTTGTTTGCAGCTGCTAGGTCTGCTCTTTTTTTGGTTTTGTAGAGATTTGTGTCCTAGGTTGTGAATTATATTTCATTATCTTCTGGAGGTTGTGATCCTTTCTCAATTTTTTTTGGACTTCTTCCCTACTTCTGCTGTTAGGGTTTTGGCCATTAACATTTGGGTTGTTTCTTTTTCTTTTTTCTTCTTTTCCTTTCATTATGTCTCTATTTTGTTCCTTTCCTCGTTGTGGTTTATTATTTTGCTTTGTCCTTATTATCATCTCTTCTGCAATTGGGGCGGGGTATGGTCTATCTGGGTTATTGTCTCTATGTTGATTGCTTTCTGATGGGAGCTACATTGGGTTTTATTATGTTAGGGGGTTGTATTGGTTATTTTATCTTTATAATTTCCTTGTTCAGTTACATCCTATTTGTTATTTCCATTTTTACTTTCTAGATTATCTATTGGGCTTTACGGGTGCTGTTGTTTCTCTTCATCTGATGTGAAGGCCTAAGTTGATATTTTCTATTGATGTCTCTTGAGGTTAGCTATTACTTTGTTGTTGTCTGGTTTTTGCAGGCTATGTTAATTGCACCATGCATGATCCTAAAGTTCATTCGAGTTCCAGGGGCTCTACTGCCATTACTTTTAGATTTTTTGGATTTTTACTCCCTGCCTATCGTTTCCTTTTTTTATCCTATAACTAGTGTGGGATCATTCACTCTATAGCTTTTATTTTCTTTTTTATTACAGTTCATTGAGCAATTAATGTATTTTTTATCTCTTTAAGGACTTCATAACCTTTTATTTTGAATATATAAAAATTTAACATTTACCTATAAAAACATCCATGATATATATATATATATATATAGAACATTTTTCCATCTCTTCATGCTGTCTCAACAATTGAGTGATCTTTATTTTGCGAACCATTCCCATCATTCCCTTTGGGCCCTAGTTATCACAATTTTGTATGTCCTTTTCTAGTTTTTTTACTTTGGCCCTTGCTAGAGTTCCCTTTGCACCATTCCTTGTATTGCCTATCACACTTGTACACCATTGTCAACTCTTGCAGTGCAACTCTCTCTTGAAGACCTAATTCATCCATCCTTCTTTTTCAGATGAATTTCATGGCCAACCCTTTCAAGCTAGGCTCCATTTGGACATCAATACATAGTCGAAATCATCATCTTCATGCCTAGCTAAACAAGTCATTCTTATATGAAATAAGGAACTTTCAAACATCTAGGAATAGTTGAGATCTTAATTTTTCAATTTATTTAATATAATATAAAAATGTTTAGATGTGAAACAAGAGGAAGAATAATATAAAATTCTAGAAAATAAAGATCTAAAATTTTTCCAATTGGTTAATATTTATGGAAAATAGCTAATTAGCTATTTTAGTTAATGAAGACTTTTAATTAAGCATTTAATATTAGTACGATTGTTGAAATAAAACAAATTAAGAAAATTGAAATAAATATCATATTAAACAGCAAGAGAAAGTGCATTAAGTGCTGAAAGGAGGATATAATAACTTTCATGGATCACATATTCACGTATGTATTATACGTGATTTATAGCAGTTAAAATTTTTTAAGGAAATTAAAACCTAAATTGAAAGAAAAAAGGTCTAAATTGATATAATGAGCATATAATAGGTTTGCAAAGATCAAGAGCTAAGCGATGGTATCATAACAGTATGGCAGAAAAGTGGATTGAGTTGTAACAAGTTGAGAAAAAAAATTCTGGATGTAAAGGATGATACTAAGAGATGTACATCATATGTAATGAAGCAATGAGCAACAGAATCTACTATGTTACATCTCAATCTCACAACAACTTCATCAAAATAAAAATTAAGCATTCATCACTACCTCCCAAAATACAAATGTGAGCTATTCTCCTACATCTTAGTATATTTTATTGGTAACAATTTAATGATAATTTGAAGATTACTAAGTCAAACCAATTCTATTACTGCTCTCTTATAATATAGAGAAAAAGAGGTATTGATTTCAAAAGATCTAGCCAGTTCTTACGCAAGTTCTGGATTTAATTCTCCATAATTTCTTTAATAATTTTTTCTCTAATATTACATTATTAACCCTTATATACCCTACCAATCGAATGCCTTTATAATTCAATATACAACATTCATCTATTTTTCTTATAAAAAGTTTGTTTGAGCCTAATTATTAAGCATCTTAATCCTCCTACTTTTGAGTGCTCTACTAGGGTTTTATTACTAAGGTTTTATCCCTAGTTGCTTCCCTCCTACTTACCTGCTCCATTTAGCTCATTGGAACATTATCTAACTATTATCTGCTTCAGGGATTTTATCCTAAACCTATCACTAGTTTTCCCTTTCTTTAGTAGGTCTCTGGGCGACAAGGGCTTTTTATTCTAGGCATTCTCTTATGGATTTCCTTATGGTTATCAATATTTTGATGGCTTCTTCTGATAGAATGGTCATTAATCATAGCATGCTTAATAATCCCAATTTTCTTGCTGGTTAAAAAAAATCACGTTCTACTAAAGAAGTTCCTCTGCTTTCCTATTCTATGACATTTCCAGAATTCAAAGCCACCAACAATTATGAGATGATGGCGCTTTAGATTTTAGAGGAGGAAAATTAAGGCTTTAGTAACCTTTTTCGAGTTCTCTTTGGTTGGGAAGTTTATTACACACAAGCCTAAACTGGATCTAATTTGAAATTGTTTTTCTACCTTAAGCTTTCTGGTGATTTTATTTTTACAATTCTTGATCCCAATTATGTGCTAATCAAACTATGTAACAACCTAGATTATATTCATGTTTTTGGGCATAGAGTTTATTATGTTTATAATTGTTACATGAAGCTTATCAAATGTCACTATTAATCAATACTTATATGGAGTTCCCCATCATTTCGATCCAGCTTTTCTTTCTAGACCTAATACCAAACCTTTTTCTCTAATGATTTTACTTAGTTTTTTATCTCTATTTGATCGGCTATTGCAAACTAGTAATGCGATGGCTAATGAAACTAGGCCTTCATTTTCTATGATTCTTATGGAATTTTGATATTTCTAAACTGTATCCTAACAATGTTTGGTTTGGGTCGGAGAGTTCTGGCTACATACAAATAATTGCTATGAGTGACTTTCCTGCTTTGTGATCATTACAGGACTCTTTGAGATAATGAATGCTTCATACTTCACCCTCACTTAAGGAAACAACAGAGTAACAAACAAAAAAATTTAGATCTTAGGCTTCGTTTGGGGCGGCTTTCTTGTTGCTTCTTAAAGCAGCTTTCTAGTATAAAAAATTTAATTATTGAACTAAGAAGCTGCTTTAAGAAGCAGCAACAAAGCCGTCCAAAACGAAGCCTTAATCTAGACTAAATATTCCTAATCTGACTTAGGAAGGAAATGTGTTAGCTATTGATCCATTAATTGAGGCTAATATGGCTACCAACTTGGATGCTTTTAATAATCCTCTTTTGATTCTCCTTTAATTGAATCCTCCAGTAATTTGGGCATTATGAACATGACTTTGGCTGGTGATGTCAACCCTAATTTAGTTCATAAAGTTCAACCTCGTAATCAAATTTCTTCCTTACGTGGGTCTAATCAGGTCGTTTGGATGTCTCTAATTTAATGCAAATTATTTCCATCCCTAACTCTCCTATTTCAGATGGTGCTCCTTTGAACAAAGTTGATGGGTGACTTAGAAAGGTATTCATTCATATGAGTATCTTAATGATTTTTCTTAAAGGTTGAGCTCTTCTGGTCAGTTAGTTTCAAATGGGAAAAAAGTGAAATTACTTTTGCTAATGAAGATTTAAGTTATAATTATTTACATAAAGAGGATGCTCTAAATTTAGTTCGGAAGGATGATTTTACTTTGGTCACTAGCAAAATATAGGAATTATAAAAAGTAAATTTTGAATAACATTTGTTGTGAAGCAAGATTTATATGATCAAATGCTTCACATAAAATAAATTATAATGATTAACAAAACAATTTATAATAGAAGAGGAGTGAGAAAGGTTGACATTCATCATCGTATTCATAACCTTTTTAGGATTCATAAAATTTTAACTTCGACTCTCTTCGAGACTATGATTGATGCCTCTAAGATTTATATTTGTCAAAAACATATGAGAATTGATTTATCATATGCTAATTCTATTGCTCAAATCTGCCTTTTTTAAGAAAGATAATTTTACTCTATCTATATTTGGTGTCTTTAATCAAGTTTCACAGTGTTGTTTTTCTCATTTTAATTTTTCTATTATGGGCTCAATTGTGGATGTTAACTATTCTAAAGTTGGTAGGATGCCTTTGTGGCATGGCAAAGATTTCTTGATTTTTGTAATAGTATTAAAGATCCTTAGTTTATGGATTGGGGGGGGGGGGGGGGGGGGGGGGGGGGGGGGGGGGGGGGGGGTTGATTTTTAAACTTTTCCAAATACTTTTGGAAAATTGGGAGGTGTCCTTTCCATCTTATCTTCCATGGATGATTTAAATGGTATAATCTTTGATTGTGGATTAATTGATATGGGTTTTACTGGGTCCTATTATATCTGGTCTAATAATAATATTTGTGAAGCATTAGATAGGATTTTATTCAATAATGAGTGGCTTACTTATTTTCTTATTGCCTCTGTGGAGCATCTTAGTAGAACGAGTTTTCCCCTTTTGACTTTCAAAATATGTGGCTCCAAACTCCTGACTTCTACAAGGTGGTTTAGAAGAATTTGATAGCTCCAATGACCTCTTTGTAGAGTAATAATGATATATGATTCTTTTGGCTTTAAAATTAAAAAGAGTTAAGAAGAATCTTATATGGTGGAATAAAAGTATCATTGGTAATATATTTGCCAACATTATATAAGCTAAAGAGGAGGTCACAAACCCAGAATGATTTATCGTATTAGTTATCATGTGTATAATTGAAATCAATTATGCAATGCTAAAATAAATCTTATTAACATGCAGAATATTGAGGAAACCTACTATAAGTAAAACAGCTAGTTTAAATCATCTCTTTGAGGAGCAATTATTAGGTCCTTTCACAGGATGTAGAGGAAGGTTCGGTTTTAGACAAAAATAGGTCAAAAAGTGCAAATACCGAGTTTTTTGAAAAACTCGGTATTTTTTCAAAAAACTCGGTATTTGCACTTTTTTAGGCAAAACCGAACCTTCCTCTAGGTCCTTGCACCGGACCAAATAAAAGTTCCTCTTTTGAGGGAGAGAGAAATAATAAATATTTTCATGTTGTTGTTAATAAAAACTAGATAATTTAACAACAAAATTAAAGTAGATTATGGTTTTTGGAGTCACGATGAGGATTTAATAGGTAAATCAGTTATTTCTTGTTTTAGAGATATAATTGGGATATGGATGTTGGGAAATTTTTTATTCCCCAATTCATTCCATCCATTATATCATTTGAGGATAATTTCAATCTTTTTAAAAGTCCTGATGAGTTTGAAATTTTCACTGCCTTAATGGAAATGAATACAAATTTTATTATAGAGCCTGATGGTTTTACAATTTTATTCTTTCAAAAATATTGATTCTTTATCAAAGAAGATCTTTGTAAATATGTCTTCATCTATTTAAATCATTTTTTGCATTCCAATGTTTTTACATGCTATTCAATTATTCTGATACCTAAAACAAACAATCCTTAGTACATAAATTACTTTAGACCTATTATTCTCTATTCTACTTCTAACAAGCTTATTTATAAGATCATCGCTTCTATAATGGTTCTTATCTTTCCTAGAATTATTTCTATGAATTGGACTGGTTTTGTTAAAGGAGAAGTATATCTGACAATATTTTACTTGTACAAGAGTTGATTTAGCATATGCATAAAAATGTTTTTTTGTCATAATTTAATTCTTAAGCAAGATATTTCAAAAACATATGAAAATATTAATTGGTTTTTTATTTTCAATATGCTTCATCTTTTTAGGTTTGGCTCAAGTTAAACCATACCAAGAGCACTTTTAGTGTGGGTGAAGGCATGTCAATGCAATAATATAAATATGATTACTAGTTTCAAAAAGCAATCTTTACCTATTTTATATCTTGGTACTCCACTACGTAAAGGTTACAAGAAGTCTTTTTTGTTTGATAAAATGTTCTGTAGCATTTGTAGAAAATTATAATCTTGGGAATTTAAATTCCTTTCCATGTGGGATAGGCTTGTGCTAATTAAGAATTTTATGTTCCAATTTCTTTGCTTCAAATTATTAACCCTATTGTGGAGGTCTGAGAAGATTAAAAAATATTACAAGAAATTTTTTTTTTTTGTGGTTCTTTTTGTGGTTCTTCTTCGACTCATAAGAAGATCCATTGGTCTAACTAGAATTTTTGTGTTGGACCTCTCATGGATGGTGTTATGGGCTGTATATATGTATTTATGACATGGTTAAAGGCTTCTCTAAAAAATTATGGTGGAAATTAAAAATTAATGAATTCCTTTGATCAAATTTCATGAATTAAAAAGTTTATAACAACAAACATCTATCTCTTTGCTTATTTAAAATGGGTCAATGCTCTAGTTGGAGAAGCTTATGTAAAATTAAAGGCTTAATGAGTCAACTCTCCAATGAGGAAGACAGAATAGTTCATTCCAATTTTTAAAGGATTATCAGATTATTTTTGGGCATCTTAACTCTTACTTTAACACACACACACACTCTCTCTCTCTCTTCATTGAAGGTGTTTAAATTAATTAAGGATGGTGAGTGCTGTGAAGATATGTTATTGATTCATGTGCCTTAACATATTGTTGATATTATTTGTTATATTCTGATTAATATTTCTCTAAATCATCTATGTGTTTTTAAACCTTTTGAAAATAGTGATTTTAGCCTAAAAAATGTGTGGAATTATTTTAGAACAAAGAAGGTTTGCAGTGTTGAGTCCAGTAATTAGGTTGTTAAGCCTAAGTAAATGTCCCACGGCTATCAAGAGGGGGGTGAATTGGTAGTTTTAAAAATTTTAAACCCTCTTAATGATAAAGTTGAACCGAAATAAAATTTTCTTTTAAAGTTTGTAGAAAAATGTTTTTCAACCACAGAGTTGTTAAAACTGAAATTTAAAGTGCAGAAACGTAAAAGCAATAAAGTAAATGACACCAGATTTATAGTGATTTGGTCTATAACCAGACCTACATCCACTCCTCAGAGGCACCCTCTGAGTATTGCACTAATACCACAAAGTGACTCTCCTTTAGCACCCACAGCAAGGCGGAGAAGCCTGTACAAAACACTCTTTTCACTACTACCCGGTGCGGCAGAGAACCGTCGTCCTTTTACACAATCCACAGTGCTGGCAGAGAACCGTCGTCCTTTTACACAATCCTAGTGTGGGTTGAGAACCCTACGTCTGTTCACACTCTTCAAGTGTAGGCAGAGAACCTTCGTCCTTTTACACTCTCCTAGTGTGGGCAGAGAATCCTTCGTCTGTTCACACTTTCCAAGTGTCGGCAGAGAACCGGATCTCCTTGACTGATCTTCTCACAAGAATCTAGAAGGAAGAAGGAAAAGAGTGAAGAAATCCAATTTCACAAGTAGAGACTCTTACCTTAGTAATCCAAGTGAAGCCTTCTCGCTCCAGTGGTAGGAATCCTCCTTTGAATGCTCTCTTCCACTCTCTCCTTGGCTATTCTCTCAAGAGGCACGAAGATCAAATGACAAAAAGATTGGGTGGCAGTCTAATTTGGACTATTTATACAAAAGAAATGAAAAACCGCCCAAAAACTGCAAGTTTTTAATTCTGTACGCAGTGGATCGTCCTGTACGATCCTGGATCGTCCTGGACGATTTTACTTAAACGATCTGAAACGACCCAATTTGTATATGTGTACGAAATGACTTCGTACAGCTGATCGTCCTGTACGAACTAGGTTCGTCCAGTACGAACGGTTATTACAAGGTCGGTTCTAGAAACTGCTGAAAACTGTTCTAAGTCGGTTCATCGTTTGGACGAAAATATGTTCGTCTGGACGAAAATTTTCCAGAGAGCCGATCGTCCTGGACGATTATTTATTTCGTCTGGACGAAAATTTTCCAGAGCACCAATCGCCGCGGACGATAATTGTTTTCGTCTGGACGAAAATTTTCCAGAGAGCTGATCGTCCGGTACGATATTTATTTTCGTCTGGACGAAAATTTTCCAGAGGACTGGTCGCCTCGTACGATGGTAAAATTCGTCTGGACGAAAATTTTACAGAGAACCCATCGTCCGGGACGATAATAAAATTCGTCCTGGACGAATAGGACTTAGAAAAATTTTTCAAGCAAGTTCCTATTCGTTCCAAGTGCTCTATAGGAGATAACTGACAGATCGTCCAGTACGATAAATATCGTCCTGTACGATCAGTATAGAATTTTAAGATCTCCTTATTTGTGTGTGTGAGATTTTATTCACTCAATTACAATCACTCCCTTTCAAAATTAATTCAAAGAAAAGGCAAACTTCAAATAAACAAAATATCTCATGTTGAATTTGATTTGAAGTTTTCGTAGTCTGGAGTCTGATTTTCCTGAAATGTTAGTACACACAAGAGCAAATGCAAATCTTCTAAAATTGTTAGGAGATAACTATACATCTGAACAATAATGTTTGGAATCATCAAAACTACATAAGTTGCACAAATATAAATCATTCAAATAGCAACTATTCAAACAATCTCCCCCTTTTGATGATGGCAAAACAATTATTATTTGTAAGGTTTCAAGTTAAACAATTCTCCTATCTCCTAAACTCCCCCTGAATTGATGAGTACATTAAAATAAGGAGGCATTAAAGAACAATATTTTTGTTTTTTTTTTAAGTTTTTAACACAAACAAAAAACTTGCAAACAGAAATCAAAAATAGAAAACAAAAAAATAAAAAACACAAACACAATAATTTCTCCCCCTTTTTGACAGCAACAAAAAGTGAAGAAGAAAAAGACAAGAAATGTAAATAATTATATGAAATTCATTTTAAAATTTAATCTAAATTGTGATTTGACATAGGGTATGCAATTTTAAACTAAAGATATTAGGTCAATCATAGAAATTCATAAAATTTAAGAAATGATATAACATTGTAAGTAAGAAGAATTTATCAAAGACATGATTCAATTTAGACATTTGACTATTGAAAATCATTACAAGAGAGATGTAAAAAAAAATTCTATATTTCAAAGTTCAATAGAATATAAATGAACATAAGATCAATTTGAATTAAGAGATTGAACGAATTTGGAAAGAAGAGAATTACCTCATGTGGCGCTTTGCGCATCTTTTCAAAGTTTTGGAGCACATTTTTGTGCATTTTTCTTTGGTTGGGCTTATTTTGTGCCTCTTTTTCACTTTGCAAATTTTTGCGAATTCCTTTTGATTTTTGTACATTTGTACAATGTTCAAGAGTAATTTGACCAATTCTTTCCAAAATCTATAATCTAAAATTTCAAATATTTCTAGGTGCATAAATATCATTTGAGCATAGAAATACAAAATAAGAAAACATCAAAATTGCAATAATAATATTAACTTTTATGTAGTCTAAATGAATAGACATGAATTTAAAAGTTCTAATTACAACAAGTTATAAACAAATTATAAATTTAGAAAGTCTAGATTTTCTAATATAGATAATCTCAAATTACAATCGAATTTAAGCACTATGTAGATTAAATAATACTAATGAAATTCACAAACATTAACCACATTTCAAAACAAATCTAATAGAAACAAACTTTCATTAAAATTAAAGGAACGGATTACACATAAAAAAAATACATTGAACTTAAAAACATAAAAACAATCACAATAACACAGATAAGATAAAAACAAAACAAACAAAAACAAAACAAAAAAAAAAATACAACAGACACACATAAAAAAAAAACAATTCTACTGTTCTGGAGGAGGAGGAGGAATGCCGCCAAAGAGATTGAAGTAGGAGGCCATCAACATTACATTGGTATTAATTTCATGAACTTCATCTTTAATATTACCAATGTCTTGTTGCTGCTGCGTAAGTTGAGCATCAAATTGATCAAATCTTTGATCAATGTGAGTCTCTAGTCTATCAAATCTCTCAATCAGATTCTGGTAATCTGATTGAGAAGCAGAAGCTTGCACTCCTTCTTCTTCTTCTTCTTCTGAAGCACTAGCATGTGCTTTTTCTTTTTCCTCCTTGAAGAGCAATCTGAATGATGCATCGTTATAGTAAACTGGCTCTTCATATTCTTCATCAGGATGCACTATATTGTACTTCTTCTCCAAAATATAAGTAATTAAGTGCCCTAATGAAATGTTCTTCTTCCTCTTCTGATCAGCATGTCCTATTTCTGAAAGCCCATAGATATGATCTATGATGAGTTGGGCTTCATCAATAGGATGTCTTTGCATGATTAAAAAAGTTAGACAAGAAAGGAGAGGAGTAATGTTAATCCTATCACCAGCTTTAGGAATAATTGAGGATCTAAGGATATGCTGGATGATTCGGGCATCTTGGGTCATACCGGAGACTCTAGCAACATGATTGTCAATCGCATTTTCTCTAATTACCCTATTGATTTGAAACCATTTGAAGGAGTTTCTGACATTAGGGTGTGGGCTCTATATCCCTCAGTTCTTAAGTTTAAAAATGCACCAAGGTCGTGCTTGGTGATCTCAACTTTTTTCTTAAAAACAAAAGAACTAATGATAGAGTGGTCAGAATTGAAACTCATGTTGGCTAGAAAGTAGTGGTAGGTTTGCTTATTGTAGAAGTGGACGAGAGAAAGAATGAACTGAAATTGGGTTGAGGCGAAGAGGTGCAATACCCGAAATTTCAACTCTGTTTGGATAAGAATGCGAGACGGAGTGATTTTTGCAGATGCAAAACGAGGAAAAGATTCCTCATTTGCCTTGGAAAGAAAGTTGTCTGGGGCATTCCTATTTGGTTTCTTCACCAAAACCTTTTGTCTTTTGCTAGAGGAGGCCATTGTTGATTTGATGTAGAAAGGGATTGAAAAAGAAGTTTGAAAGTGTGATTGTCAAGTTTGAAAGCCTTCATATTTAAAGAAAACGATACGTTCGTCCTGGACGAAAATATTCGTCCTGGACGAAAAATTATCGTTCGTCTGGACGAAGTAATTTCGTACAGACGATCCAATTCGTCCAAAATGTAACGGCTTTTCGTATTCAACACAACTTACGATGCGTCCCTTCGTACAGGCTTTTTGATTTGACCGATCGTACAGACGAAAAAATTTCGTACAGACGATCAAAAAGTGAATCGTTTTAATGACTCTTGAAAACCGTCCCCTACAATGAACCGACACATGTTCGTACAGACGAACAAATTTCGTACAGACGAAGTTCGTATTAAAAACTGTCTTATCCATTCAACCGCTGCATTCAATCGTCCCGACGTTTGAGAGAGAAAAAATTCATCATGGAAGATTACATATCGTACAGACGATCTAATTAAAAACTGCTCTCAAAACGGTTTAAATTCGCGCAAACTGTTCTTTCACACATCGTCCCGTACGAAAACAATTTCGTCCTGGACGATTTCCTCCAAAAAAAATTTAATTTTGATTTTTTTTTAAAATTAACAAAAACATTCAAAAAACACAGAAAATATAAAACAAAATCATAAAAAAAAATTCATTCAAAAATACACAAAATTCACAAAATCACAAAAAAAAACAAAACACAACAAGTATCAATGTTGCAAAGACATTTTGGTTAAGCATTCAAATCAATAACACCAAGCCTTTTTCTTAAAGTACTGAAGGTATCAAAGGCTAAAGGTTTTGTAAAAATGTCTGCAAGTTGATTTTCAGTTGAAACATGTATGAGTTCAATTTCTCCTTTGGATACATGATCCCTTATGAAATGATGCCTTATATCAATGTGTTTGGTTCTAGAATGTTGAATAGGATTTTTGGAAATGCAAATAGCACTAGTATTGTCACAATAAATTGGAATAGTGCCTATAGTTAATCCTAAGTCAATCAACTGTTGTTTTAACCAAAGTACTTGTGCCACACAACTTCCTAATGCAATGTATTCTGCTTCTGCAGTAGATAGTGCCACTGAATTTTGTTTTCTACTAGACCATGAAACTAATGAATTTCCAATGAATTGACATGTTCCAGAAGTGCTTTTCCTATCCACTCTACAGCCTGCAAAGTCAGAATCTGAGTAACCAATAATTTCAAATGAAGAGCTAAACTTAGGATACCAAATTCCTAAGTTTTGAGTTCCTAGTAGATATCTTAAAATCCTTTTACTGCTGTCAAATGTGATTCTTTTGGATCTGATTGAAATCTAGCACATAAGCAAACACTAAACATAATATCTGGTCGGCTAGCAGTCAAGTAAAGTAAAGATCCAATTATCCCTCTAAATTTCTTTTGATCAACAGATTTTCCCTTAAGGTCTTTATCCAACTGAACTGAAGAACTCATTGGTGTACTAACAGGTTTAGCATTGTCCATTTCATATTTTTTGAGGATGTCCTTAATATATTTGGTTTGACTAAGAAAAGTACCTTCCTCAAGTTGCTTAATGCTAAATCCTAGAAAGTAATTTAAATCTCCCATTAGACTCATTTCAAATTCACTACTCATTGTTTTAGAAAAATCATCACAAAGATGTTTATTTGAAGATCCAAAGATGATGTCATCCACATAAATTTGAACAATAAGTATATCCTTTCCAATTTTCCTTAAAAAGAGAGTTGTATCCACACTTCCTTTTTCAAAAGATCTTTCAAGTAGGAAGGTGCTTAACCTCTCATACCAAGCCCTAGGTGCCTGTTTCAATCCATATAATGCCTTTTTTAATTTGAAAACATGATTTGGAAATTTAGAATTTTCAAAACCTGGAGGTTGTTCTACAAAAACATCTTCCTCAATTACCCCATTTAAAAAGGCACTTTTGACATCCATTTGAAACAATTTAAAACCTTTAAAACAGGCAAAGGCTAGTAAAACCCTAATTGCTTCAAGTCTAGCTACAGGGGCAAAAGTTTCCTCAAAATCAATTCCTTCAATTTGATTATACCCCTTAGCTACTAATCTAGCCTTATTTCTAATGACTACTCCTGAGTCATTCATTTTATTTTTGAACACCCACTTGGTTCCAACAACACTTTGATCTTTTGGCCTTGTAGTTAGTTCCCAAACTTTATTTCTTACAAATTGATTTAACTCTTCTTGCATGGCCAATATCCAAAATTCATCTGAAAGTGCTTGATCAATGTTAGTGGGTTCAATAGTTGAAATAAAGGCTGAATGATTGACTTCCTTGTTTAATCCACGCCTAGTTCTAACACCCTCACTTGGTTCACCTATAATCAATTCCTTTGGATGGTTTTTAGAAAATCTCAAATCTCTAGGCAAAGGGTCTTCTCTTTCTAAATTTTCTTCCAAATTTAATCTATCAATCTTTTGGGAGTTTTCTTCAATTTCTTCTTCAACAACTTTTGGCTCTTCCATGTTTCCATTTTCATCAAAAACAACATGTGTGGTTTCTTCAATGACTAAAGTTCTTTTGTTGAATACTCTATAAGATTTTCCAACACTTGAATATCCAACAAAAATTCCTTCATCTGATTTTGGATCAAATTTTCCTAAGGCAGATTTTCCATTATTATGTATGAACACCTTGCAACCAAATACATGCAAATGAGACAAATTTGGTGTTCTACCTTTTAGCAACTCATAGGGTGTTTTATTCAAATTTGATCTCACATTCACCCTATTCAGAACATAGCATGCAGTGCTAACCGCCTCAGCCCAAAAATATCTAGGAAGTGAGTATTCTGCTAACATTGCTCGGGCGGCTTCTATTAATGTTCTGTTCTTTCTTTCAACTACTCCATTTTGTTGAGGAGTTCTAGGTGCAGAAAAATTGTGATCAATCCCCTTTTCTTTACAGAAATCTTCAAATCTTTCATTTTCAAATTCTCCTCCATGATCACTTTGTATAGAAATTATTTCACATCCTAGTTTTCTTTGTATCCAAGTTGAAAAATTTCTGAATTCCTCAAATGATTCACTCTTATGAAAAAGAAATTTAACCCAGGTGAATCTTGAAAAATCATCTACTATAACAAATCCATATACCTTTCCTCCTAGACTTACAGTGCTTACAGGTCCAAAAAGATCCATGTGAAGAATTTCTAAAGGTTTACTGGTCCTAAGATCTTTATTGGACTTAAAAGAGGACTTCACTTGTTTTCCTAGTTGACATGCATCACACAGATGGTCCTTAGTAAAGTCTAGTTTAGGTATTCCTCTCACCAAATTCTTTTGGGTAATTTTTCTAAGATTTTTCATACTAGAATGACAAAGTCTCCTATGCCAAAGCCATGATTCATCAGAAACAGTTTTCAAACAAAAAGCAGTAGGAGATTGAATACAATTTAAATCTAGCATGTAGACATTGTTCACCCTTTTTCCATTTAAAACAATTTTCCCATTTAGGCTAATTATGCAGCTAGTAGGTAAAAATTTTACATTATAGCCCTTATCACATAGCTGACTTATGCTAAGCAAATTATGTTTTAAGCCTTCAACTAATAAAACATTGTCTATGAAAAAGTTTTTCAAATTTCCAATCATACCTGATCCAACCACTTTCTTTGTGGTATTATCTCCAAGTGTAACCTTGCCTCCACTCCTGGCTTCCAGCGTTATGAATTGAGCAGTATCTCCAGTCATGTGCTTAGAACATCCGCTGTCCAGGTACCATATACTCTCACGAGGTCTTGTGTGAGAGTATTCCTGCAAAATTCTCAAATGTTAGACCTGGGAACCCAAACTAGTTTGGGTTCACCTTTATGAAATTTATAATCAGATGCATGTGTGATATGTCTAGGTTTATGCATCTTAGTTCTCCACACCAAATTAGGTTTCATCTTTAAAGTGCAGGTGTGAGATATATGTCCCAAAAATCCACAATTGTTACATTTAACATTAGGAAAAATATTCCTATGTTTTCTTTCATATGATTGTCTTCTAAGGGATTTCATGAATTTAGGATAATATTTAGGATTTGTAAAATCTTCAAGTTTAGGGGGGTTCCTATTATCCTCGAGAGCTCTTATAGTAAGTTTGTAAAATGAATTCATATCCTCCAAGATTCGATTTGTATAATTGATTCTATATGTCTTGCTCTCAGATTCATCCTTAAATTTCTTAAATTCTTTTTCAAGTTCAGCATAGGATGATTTTAAATTCTCAAAATTTTTATTCAAGTCATCATATTCATCAAGTAGTTTCATGTGGTTGCTATCAATTAAAGCATGATCTTTCCTAAGGATTTCGTGTTCCTTATTAAGCTCTTCCAATTCTAAAACTAAACTAGCATGCATCTTTTTCGTTTTCCTATATGCATCATGCATGTGTTCAGAAACTTCAAACAATTCATTATAAGTTAAATCACATACCTCTTCTTGATCTGATTGTTCAGATTTATCTGCCATCAAGCAAAGGTTGGTGACTTCTTCTTCTTTTTCAGTCTCAGATGAGTCTGAAGCTGAGTCCGCCCAAAAAGCCTTTTGAAACTTCTTCTTGCCCTTCTTTACCATTGGTTTCTCCTCTACCTTCTCCTTGCTAGGAGTGGCTTTGAGTTTTGGACAATCAGTCTTTATATGACCTGGTTTCCTGCATTCATAACAAATCACTTCATTAGAAACCTTGCCATTTCTGTTATACTTACCTCTATTCCATTGCTGGCGTCTCTTCTGCTTCCTCTTTAAAAAGCTTCTGAATTGTCTAGTCATCAGTGCAATATCGTCTTCATCCTCAGGTTGTGAGTGTTCACTTTCTGACTCTTCCACATTTAGTGCAATATTCTTGTCCTTTCTTGGTTCACCTGCATCAATCTTTCTTTGACTTACTCCTTGCTCGTAAGCAATGAGTGAACCAAGAAGATTGTCAATTGAATAAATGTTCAGATCTTTAGACTCTGTAATTGCAGTAATTTTAGCATCATATGCAGTAGGTAAACAACGAAGAATCTTATTAACCATTTCAGCATTAGTTAATTCCCTACCAAGTGCATGCAAAGAGGTGACAATTTGAGTGAATCTTGTGTACATGTCAGATATAGATTCATTAGGTTTCATGCGAAATAATTCGTAGTCATGTAACAAGATATTGAGTCTTGATTGCTTAACCTCATTTGTCCCTTCATAAGTAATACAAAGTCTATCCCATATGTCTTTTCCGCTTTTACAAGTGGAAACTCGCATGTAGTCTTCAGATTTTAAAGCACAAAAGAAACTATTTAAACATTTTGCATTTAATTGTGCTAAGTCACGTTCTTCTATAGTCCAATCTGCATAGGGTGTTTCTACCCTAATTCCATCAACTAATCTAGTTGGTTTTGTGTAACCTTCCTGGACTAGCATCCACATGCGATAATCAAGTGACTGTAAGAAAGTAGACATGCGTGTTTTCCAAAAATCAAAAGGAATATTGTCAAACAGTGGAGGTCTAGTGATAGAGTAACCCTCAGGTGTGTTTCGGTTTCCAAATGTAGCCATCTACGTTAATCAAAAAGTAGTTCAAACTTATGATTTTGAAACAATGCTCTGATACCACTTGTTGAGTCCAGTAATTAGGTTGTTAAGCCTAAGTAAATGTCCCACGGCTACCAAGAGGGGGGTGAATTGGTAGTTTTAAAAATTTTAAACCCTCTTAATGATAAAGTTGAACCGAAATAAAATTTTCTTTTAAAGTTTGTAGAAAAATGTTTTTCAACCACAGAGTTGTTAAAACTGAAATTTAAAGTGCGGAAACGTAAAAGCAATAAAGTAAATGACACCAGATTTATAGTGGTTCGGTCTATAACCAGACCTACATCCACTCCTCAGAGGCACCCTCTGAGTATTGCACTAATACCACAAAGTGACTCTCCTTTAGCACCCACAGCAAGGCGGAGAAGCCTGTACAAAACACTCTTTTCACCACTACCCGGTGCGGCAGAGAACCGTCGTCCTTTTACACAATCCACAGTGCTGGCAGAGAACCGTCGTCCTTTTACACTCTCCTAGTGTGGGCAGAGAACCCTACGGCTGTTCACACTCTCCAAGTGTAGGCAGAGAACCTTCGTCCTTTTACACTCTCCTAGTGTGGGCAGAGAACCCTTCGTCTGTTCACACTCTCCAAGTGTCGGCAGAGAACCGGATCTCCTTGACTGATCTTCTCACAAGAATCTAGAAGGAAGAAGGAAAAGAGTGAAGAAATCCAATTTCACAAGTAGAGACTCTTACCTTAGTAATCCAAGTGAAGCCTTCTCGCTCCAGTGGTAGGAATCCTCCTTTGAATGCTCTCTTCCACTCTCTCCTTGGCTATTCTCTCAAGAGGCACGAAGATCAAATGACAAAAAGATTGGGTGGCAGTCTAATTTGGACTATTTATACAAAAGACATGAAAAACCGCCCAAAAACTGCAAGTTTTCAATTCTGTACGCAGTGGATCGTCCTGTACGATCCTGGATCGTCCTGGACGATTTTACTTAAACGATCTGAAACGACCCAATTTGTATATGTGTACGAAATGACTTCGTATAGCTGATCGTCCTGTACGAACTAGGTTCGTCCAGTACGAACGGTTATTACAAGGTCGGTTCTAGAAACTGCTGAAAACTGTTCTAAGTCGGTTAATCGTTTGGACGAAAATATGTTCGTCTGGACGAAAATTTTCCAGAGAGCCGATCGTCCTGGACGATTATTTATTTCGTCTGGACGAAAATTTTCCAGAGCACCAATCGCCGCGGACGATAATTTGTTTTCGTCTGGACGAAAATTTTCCAGAGAGCTGATCGTCCGGTATGATATTTATTTTCGTCTGGACGAAAATTTTCCAGAGGACTGGTCGCCTCGTACAATGGTAAAATTCGTCTGGACGAAAATTTTCTAGAGAACCCATCGTCCGGGACGATAATAAAATTCGTCCTGGATGAATAAGACTTTGAAAAATTTTTCAAACAAGTTCCTATTCGTTCCAAGTGCTCTATAGGAGATAACTGACAGATCGTCCAGTACGATAAATATCGTCCTGTACGATAAGTATAGAATTTTAAGATCTCCTTATTTGTGTGTGTGAGATTTTATTCACTCAATTACAATCACTCCCTTTCAAAATTAATTCAAAGAAAAGCCAAACTTCAAATAAACAAAATATCTCATGTTGAATTTGATTTGAAGTTTTCGTAGTCTGGAGTCTGATTTTCCTGAAATGTTAGTACACACAAGAGCAAATGCAAATCTTCTAAAATTGTTAGGAGATAACTATACATCTGAACAATAATGTTTGGAATCATCAAAACTACATAAGTTGCACAAATATAAATCAGTCAAATAGCAACTATTCAAACATGCAGAAGTATTTTGATAAGTGTGGAATTCTTCTACTCTTATACATTTCTTTATTCTCACTTGGGGAATTCTAAAGGCTATGTTCTTGTTGATTGTAGATTAAAAGAGAAGGATATATGTATGGCTTCTAAAAGGCTAATGCTCTTCTCATATTAAAATGCTTAGACATGTTTTTTTGGATGGCCCATGTTGCTTTCAAAGTGTTTTTTTTTTAAGTTAAAACCCACAAAGGGCCTACGCGTTAATATGAAAAAAGCAATTACAAAGTCCTTACTGGAGATCATCAGCTCTCTAATGCTCTTACGAGCTACAAAACAAATCAAAATAAAATCTATGAGATGAATTTATCCTCTAAGAAAAAATATAAGATAACCTAGTAACATTCTAATGATGCTCTAGAAAAGCATCCAAAAAAGAAACTATAGAGGAAATAAAGCTCAATCATTCTACAAAAAGAATTCAAGGCAGCAAGAGACGTATTCAATTGTAAAAGGAAACATAAGGAAAGGCAAAGCCTACAAAAAAGATAGGTAATATAACAACCGAGAAATAACTAACAATATGGAAACCAGAATAAGAAACAAATAAAGTTCCCACAATAGCCAATCTTGGAACTCAGACTTAAAGAGCTCAAAGTCTGCATAATAACATAAGCTTCATTTGGTAAATCCACATGCCACTCAATCCTACCTTCAGGATGCCCCAACAACACATTGGCAAAACCCATCCAATAAACAAAAAAGCCCCTTAAAAGATAGTAATGATTACCCCAATTCTCACCAATGAAAGCCCGACTAATCCACCAAAACAAAAGGGGTAACCTGAATAGAACCATCCAGGTAACAAAGAGACAGCTCCTGCAGTTAACACAATAACCAATAGCAGGAAACAACAACCAGGAGAGACCAATCAAACTAGCAACAACATAAACAAAACAAGATAGCCCAATCAT
The DNA here is from genome assembly GCA_016618105.1 of Dendrobium huoshanense. Taxonomy (NCBI): domain Eukaryota; kingdom Viridiplantae; phylum Streptophyta; class Magnoliopsida; order Asparagales; family Orchidaceae; genus Dendrobium; species Dendrobium huoshanense. The sequence continues at coordinate 43,684,769 of CM028358.1, read as the reverse complement.
CATCACCCAGATACCTCAAACACCCCACACACTGAAAGTAGGAGAGCAACAATGGGATAGGTCATCAGCAATACCCCCCAAAAAATCATAGCTCAAATCTAAATTAACCAAGATACCATCAAAAAACCAAAAAAAAAAAAAGAATGATGGCAACAGCATAAAACCAACAAACTAAGAATCCTGAACATAGCAACCAACTCAGGCATAAATAGAGGAACACCAATCCAAAAGTTACCCAAAAACCAATACCAAAGAAGCAGCCTGTCGAACATAAACCAGGAATAAGCAGCAGTACAAACAAAACAAGATAGCCCATCCATCACAACCCAAATACCTCCAACACCCCAAGTAGGAAACCAGTAATGAAATTGGCCATTATCCAAAAAGCCCAATAAATCTTAATTCAAATCCCACTTAACCAAGAAACCAACTAAAAATGAGAAAACCAAATGCTGGCAGCAACAGAAAAAAAAACCATAAAACCTTAACGTAGTGGCCAACTCTGGCATAAAACAGAGCAAAACAAAACCATATAACCTGCCCCCCCAGCATTAGAATAAATAAACCTCCAGCCAAGATAGTAATAAATTCTCCAACGATTATAATAATAGCACAACCAGAACACAAAAAGAAGATGCAAAAGAGCCTCCACAACTCCAATAAACCAACAAGCATAGAAAATGATCCAAGAATTATACAACATTGCACAAGACTCTAGAACTCCAGTAGGAGAAAAGGCAACCCAAAAAAAAGCTAAAACCCAAACATTAATTCATAAATAAAATAATTAAGATATAACATAAGGAAGATCAGATGAATCAAGATTGAGAAGACCATGAAGAGGAGCAGGGCTAGTGGACCAAATTACATCAGTAAAACCATTCAGTCAACAACCCACCTCACAAGCCAAGAAGCACAAGCATTAACATCCTTGCTAAAATATGGTGAAAAGAATAGTTCAGAAAAAGCGTCAGGTTTTTAATTTGTCTAACCATGTAGAAGTGATTCAGGATATAACTCATCTCTTTATCATCTTAATATATATTGAAATCATACTCAAAATTCACTTCAATGTGAAGATAATAGCAAGGTTAAGAGGGATGCACAACTGAATACCATAAAGAATGGTCATGGAAATAACAGTAGAAAAGTTACCATGAACTGGACCCGCAAAAGAAATAATGAGGCAACCATTCTGTCTCTAACCACCCACCACAATCACCTACTAATTCCATATTAGTGCCATCATCATTCAACTTAAAGAAACTAATGGGGCATTTTTTCCAATAAATAATATTAGAAATAGAGGGAACACCATCCAAATTTAACTCTAAAGGACAAGCAGCAAAGTAATAGTTAGTAAAATTCTTAATAGAAATCTTCTTCACAGTCAAAAGGGCTATCACATTATGCTTCACTTTTTGAATAACCTTATGGTGACTATTTTCACATTAATGAAAAGGGATTGATTCCTTTTCAACTAAAGAAACCAAGAATGAGGGAAGGGATCACATTGCGAATATGAACTTTAGTGTTAATAAACCGTAACTTAAGCATAAATTTAAGAGACAAATGAAAGTTAAAGTAATTTAATTCAAACAAATCATCAAAATACACGCATGTTCTACCCAGCAATGGGACCAGATATAAAAACATGAAGCATATTCTCCATGTGAAAATAACATTGACATTTAGAAGCCAAGATACAACCTTTTCTGATAAGGTTATCATCAGTAGGGATAAATCTATGAAGGACTCTCCAAACAAAAACATAAATAGTAGAAGGAATGCTCTTATGTCAAATGTTACTGAAAATATTATCATTGATTCTATTATCTCTAAAAGTATGCCAGACACTTTTTAAATGAAAACCACCATCTTTGAAAAGATCACATAATATAATATCTTTAGAATCCATATTGATAGGAAGATTAAGAATAGTATGAAGAATACAATCAGGGATATCATAAGCAAGCTTATCATAGTCCCACAAATTGTCATTAAAAAGGGAATTAACCTTGACCAAGGAAGTAGATGAAGAGTTTAGAATAGAGTCAATAGTGTGTTTACCAAGCCAACAGTCTTTCCAAAAGGCCCCATGAAATGAAGGGCTCAACTGCCCATTTCACTTTGCAAAGTCTTTTCCAAACTCTAGATTCACCTTGTTTAGAAACACAATTATACGGATGCTTACCAATACAATATTTAGAAATCATGAAATTAGCCCAAAGACTATCATTAGCACGTAAATTATACCAAAGTTTAAAAGAGAAGGCTTTAGCAAGGTCATTAAACTTCTTACACCCAAGACCTCCTTCAACCAAAATACAACAACACTTCTACCAAAATGCCCAATGAATATTAAAGCTAGAAGAAGTGCCTTGCCAAAAAAAAAATTATTAATAAGCTTGTGAAGCCTTTCACAAATAGCTTGAGTCAGAAAAATAGTTTAAAAGCTACAAATTGGAAGAGCACAAAGAATGCTTTTAGTAAGAATAACTCTTCGACTAAAACTCAGGAAATTAGACTCCCAGGAAAGCAGCTTGTTTTGAATAGAAGCAATAAGACCATCAAATAAAAAAGATCTCCTTCTACGAAAGAAAAGAGGAACGCCAAGATATTTGATGGGAAATTGAACATGGAAAAGCTAGTAAGATTATTAATAGCTAAAATACAATCATTCGAGATTCTCTTAGAGTCAATGAAACAACTTTTGTTTTTATTAATGGATAAACCCCTCACCATGTCAAAGTGGCAAAAGAAATCTATAAGCTTTTGAATTATATTAATAGACCCATTAGAAAACACAATAAAATCATCCACAAAGCATAAATGAGACAAAGGAAACCCTCCCATAGTTTTAAAATAAAGAACAGGATTTGCATCAAACAAGTTAGTTATATCCCTATAAAAAAATTCAGCAGCAATAATAAAGAGAGCAGGGGAAATTGGATCACCTTGCCTTAAGCCATGAGAAGCTTTAAAAAAATTATTGTTAGAGCCATTAAGAATAATAAAAAAATAAACATCTTCAATACAATTTTTAATAATCTTGATAAAAACAGAGTTAAAGCAAAAGTATTCAAGAATAAGATAAATGAAGTTACAATACATATTATCATAGGCCTTGGACATATCAAGCTTCATAATTAAGTTTTCACCTCTCACCCTAACATCCAAATCTTGGAAAAACTCTTGAGCCATGAAAATGTTATCAGTAATGGCTCTACCTTTGACAAACCCCATCTGATTAGGAGAAATAATGCTGGGTAAAATAGAACTAAGAAGATTCATAATAATTTTAGAGATCAACTTATTGAAGTTAGTGCAAAGACTAATAGGTCTAAAGTCATTCCAACTATTAATAGCATTATTTTTAGGAATAAGTATAATAGTGTTGCAGATATATTTTCATGGATTATGATTTTGATGATAAAAAATACTCTTATTTCTCTACGACTATGTTATCTACTGACATTTCAGGTCCACAAGAACAGACTATAATTTGGAACCAGCTCAAGATTGGGTAGACTAGGTCTGAGTCAGTTTGTACCATTTTTTCTTTTCTTGAGTCTATTATATTTGGTGTGGCTCCTTATGCTATGTATCTTTGCACACACATCTTGGAAGATTTTTTGTCTATTCACTAGAGTTTATCATTTTTGGTAACATCGTCTGGGATGATATTTATATCGGCCTAGACGATCGGTTCAAAAATAGAAACCCTAATTAGGGCATCATCCTCATTAAGACAGCCGTCATTAAGCCGATCGACCTGGACGATACTTGTATCGGCTAAGAAGATAGACTCAAATCAGAAAGAATCAGCCGCTATAATCAAGTTAGGTATTCTTTATTTCAAGACATCGGCCAGGATGATATATACATTGGCCTGGATGATGCCGCATAATTATGCCTAAATTAATCTTGTAATTATGGAAAGCAATTAAGGCTGATTGATACGATCACATCGGCGAGGTAGATCGAAGGATTGTCCAGGACGATGGCTTGGATAATTAACATCGGCTGCTCTTTTTCGGGCGATGTTCAGGATGATTATTCTCGGATTTGAACTAATCGGCCAGGTTGATATTGTATTAGCCTAGACGATGTATCTAATTTTTTTCAGATTGTCCCAAATTGTCCCGACTGATTGAGCTTATTTTGTACTTATCGGCTAGGATGATATTCATATTGGCATGGACCAAAGTCGGCAAGTTGCATTAAAGAGCTCATTTTGAGATCTTCTATTTAAGCTTTTGACAAGGCACTTTGGTAAGTGTCTTTGAAAGCCATTCTAGCTTCTTTCTTTTGGGGGAAACTTGAAGAGAGAGCTTGAAAGGGAGTGAGGAACAGGTGAAGTCTGAGAGAGGGAGAAGATCCTATGAGGGGGGGGGGGGGGGGGACTTAAGGGAGTGTGGAGAGGGATTCCACACGGTTGCTCCGGCAGGCTAGCACCTTAATACCGTCGGATTCAAGGCTTGTCTTGAGGGAAGTTCACAGAAGAAGAAGATCTCTTAAGTGTCAAAGGACCCGGTGACTTCGCCGCACTAGGGAAGGTGGAAGTGATTTTGTAAGGGTTTCTCCGCCTAGCTGTGGAGGCTGAAGGAGAGAGATACTTAGTTTAGTGCAATACTTGGAGGGTGCCTCCAAGGAGTAGACGTAGGTCAAGGTTTGACCGAACCACTATAAATCTAGTGTATTATTTCCTTTATTATTTCAGCATTTAATTTTTGCATTGTGTTTCCTCTGTGGTGAATCTTGGTTTTGGTTTTAAGTTTGACTTTTGTTTAAAATACCAATTCACCTCTCTCTTAATTAGCCTTGGGCTAGTTCATAAAGGGCCTAACATCCCTAACGAACTTTTAAGTGGTATTAGAGCGGGATTCGTAAAAATAAGTTTTTGAAAGCTTTTTAAGTTTTTGATCCATGGCTTATTTTTATAATTATAATTTTATTGAAGATTATTCAATCACCAGACTACATTTATTTGAAAATATTAATTTTGATTTTTGGAAAATTCGTATGTCTACTTTCTTGCAAGTAATTGATTTTTTAATGTGACAAATGATTTTAACTAGTTATTCTATATCGTCATGTATTATAGATGGAATTGAAACAGATATTCCTTTTAATCAATGGAGTAGAGAAGAACAAATCAATGCTTAATTGAATGCTAAATCATTAAACTATTTTTTCTGCGCTTTAAATTATGAAGACTTTATGTTATTTTCCACATGCACTACTGGTAAAAACATTTGGGATAAATTACACACCATATACGAAGGCACTAGTGAAATTAAACAATCCAAGTTGAATTTTTTAATGCATGATTATGAAGTATTTTGCATGAAACCATATGAGATGATCTTAGACATTTATACTAGATTTATTCAAATTGTGACATCATTGTATGCTTTAGGTAAAGAGTTTTCAAACTTTGAAAAAATCAATAAAATTCTTCATCTTCTACTTGATAAGTTTGATGCTAAAGTTGTTGCTATTTGTGAATCAAAGAATTTGAATGAGTATTCTATCGATAATTTGATTGGCTCACTCTTTGCCTACGAGCAAAGTTTGGGCCAAAGACTTTTTGATACAGGAGAAATGATAGTAATAAATGCTAAAAACATGGAGCAAAGTGGCTTAGTTGGTGACGAATGTGATAGCTTGTCAAGCAAATTAAAAAGCTCACCAAAGCATAAGCCTCAACAAAAGTGAAATAAAGGTAAAAATGGTAAGAATGGTAAGTTTTCTTCTGAAGTTTTTTGCTTTGGATGTAGGAAGCCTGGACACATGAAAAATCAGTGCCCTAATTTGAGAACTCTTCCTGCAAAAGAAAAAGGCAAAGCTAAGCAAATTGTATAAAGGATAAATAATATAAAGCGAAAAATATCTTGGACAGACCTGGTTTCTGAAGCATCGGACCAGGAGCAGGATAGTGTTTAAAAGCCTTACTTATTTGTTTTGTGTTGTGTTTTAGTTTTTTTTTTGTAGTGTTTTCTTTCTTTTTTTCTTTTTTTGTCTTGAGTTTTGTATTGTTGTTTTTGTGAAGTTTTCACTAATCAACACACACATATTACTTTTTTGATAATATTTTTTTAAATGAAAAGTCTATCTCTTATTTTTCTTAAATTCTTAGGTAAGTTATGATTGACTTCTCTAAAATTAGTCAAAGACAGGAAACTCATGATTTTGACTCTCAATCTCTGTTTTATAAAAGAGGTTATTCTACTTTTGATTTAAAATCTTCATCATATTTCAAATTGGATTTTGAAATTGAACTTTTTCAATTTCCTATATTTTATTTATCACACAGGAATCTTTTACAAGTTGTTGAATCTATCTCATAATTTTCTTAATCAAGTAGTCCATTTTGTCAATAGAATGGGTTTACTTTTGCTTTTAAAATTTCAGAAAGGTAGCATACTCTAAAATAATAAAAAAAAAGATTGTCCAATGATGCCAAATAAAAAAAGGCCAATGATGCCAAATAAAAAAAAATGACCAATGACGCCAAATTAAGAAAGATACACAAATTGTATCAATAAAGTAAAAGATGCGCAAAGTGCTCCAAAAAACTGACAAGAGGCATAAAATGAGCCCACAAAGAGCATGCTTACTTTTTTCGTGTTTACTTAAAGTTTAAGAAAACCCTTGATATTTTCGATACTTGATCATGAAAATCATGTTTTGATTCACCAATTTTTGCATCAATCTTCTATTAGATATTTTTTATGAAAGGTGTTTTGAAAAATTAGTGTTTCTTTTTATAATTTATTCCTTGATTTAGATATTGGATTGAAGAGCCTTTAAAAGAAACTGAGTTTGGATTAACAATTTATGAAGTTCTTACATTTACTGGATTATGCGTTGTGAATCCATTCCTTACTAAGTTTTTGATTAAACTTAAGAGGTAACTTTCTCATTTTTTTAAAGATCTTTTTTCATACCACTTCTCTTTTTGATAATGTCAAAGGGGGAGAATGTATTTGTATATTTTTTCTCTTTCAAAAATTAAAAACAAAAAAAAAAATTGATTTCCCCTATTTTTTAAAGTTTTATTCTAGTGAGGGGGAGATTAGGAGAACATGATTTTTTTTTGCAAATTCAACCTATAATGTTTACCATCATAAAAAAGGTGGAGATTATGGCGAATCTATTTTCATGGATTATAATTTTGATGATAGCAAACACTCTTATTTCTCTACGACTGCTTTATCTACTGACATTTCAGGTCCACAAGATCAGACTGCAATTTGAAACCAGCTTAATATTGGGTTGAATCACTTTGTACCACTTTTTCCTTTCTTGAGTCTATTTTATTTGGTGTGACTCCTGATGCTATGTAACTTTGCACACACATACCTTGGAAGATTTTTTTTCTGTTCCCTAGAGTTTACTGTTTTTGGTAACATCGTCTGGGAAGATATTTATATTGACATGGACGATCGATTCAAAAATAAAAACCATAATTAGGGCATCATCCTCATTAAGGAAGATGTCATTAAGTCGATCGGCCTGTATGATACTTATATCAGCCAGGATGATAGGCTCAAATCAGAAAGAATCAGTCGCCATAATCAATTTAGGTATTCTTTATTTCAGGACATCGGTCAGGATGATATATACATCGGTCTTGATGATGCTGCACAATTATGCCTAAATTAAGATAGTAATTATGGAAAGCAATTAAGGTTGATTAATACGATCACATCGGCCTGGCCGATCAAAGGATCGGCCAGGACGATGGCCTGGACGATTAACATCAGCTAGACTCTATTTCGGGCAATATTCAGGATGATTGTTCTCGGATTTGAACTAATCAGTCAGGACGATATTGTATCGGCCTGGACGATGTTTCCAATTTTCTTTAGATCATCCCGGCTGATTGAGCTTATTTTATACAGATCAGCCAGGACTATATTCATAACGACATGGATGATAAAGTCGACAAGTTGTATTAATGAGCTCATTTTGAGATCTTCTATTTAAACTTTTGATAAGGTACTTTTGTAAGTGTCTTTGGCAGCCATTGTAGCTTTATTCTTTTGAGAGAAACTTGAAGAGAGAGCTTGAAAGGGAGTGAGGAACGGGTGCAGTCTGAGAGATGGAGAAGATCCTGTGAGGGGGGACTCAATGGAGTGTGGAGGGGGATTCCATACGGTTTCTCTGACAGGCTTGCACCTTAAGATCATCAGATTCAAGGCTTATCTTGAGGGAAGTTTTCAGAAGAAGAAGATCTCTTTGGTGTCAAAGTACCCAGCGACTCCGCCGCATTGACGAAGGTGGAAGTGATTTTGTAAGGGCTTCTCCGCCTAGCTGTGGGGGATAAAGGAGAGAAACTTAGTTTAGTGCAATACTTGGAGGGTGCCTCCAAGAAGTGGATGTAGGTCAATGTTTGACCGAACCACTATAAATCTGATGTGTTATTTCCTTTATTATTTCCATATTTAATTTCTGCATTATGTTTTCTCTATGGTGAATCTTTGTTTTGGTTTTAAATTTGAGTTTTGTATAAAATACCAATTCGCCTCTCTCTTAATTAGCCTTGGGCCAGTTCATAAGGGGCTTAACATCCCTAACAAACTTTTAAATAGAAGTAGAAGTAAAAAAAATTGGGATATGGTTACCTACAAAGAAATCAAGAACAACAGTAAAGATTTCATTACCAATAATATGCCAAGCTTTTTGAAAAAATTGAGTGGTAAACCCATCAGGCCCAGCCACGAACTCCTTATTCATCTCAAAAAGGACCCCATTAACCTCCTCAAAAGTGGGAAACTTAGAAAGAAGGATATTCTCCTCATTAGAAATAAGGGAAAGAATGAAAGAACAATCAAAATTTTGAAAAGGCGTAAACACTTTATTGAACCTAGCTTGAAAATGATGAACAACTAAATTGGCAATCTCCACAAGATTTTCAGTAAAAGAACCATCCTCCCTTTAGATTTTATTGATATTGTTTTTGACCCTTTTTCTCTTAACCAAAGAATGGAAATACTTAGTGTTGTTATCACCTTCAAGCAAATGCTTAGACGTAGCGTTTTGCCTCCAAAAAACTTCTTCCTGAGCTTGAAAATTAATAAGTTCCTCTTTGGATTTATTTAAAAGAGAAAAGTTAGAATCAGAAGGGTAATCTTTACAAACAAGTTCAAGAGAAATAATAAGTTGCTCAGCTTGCAAAAAATTAGAGAAAATATTTTTCAAAACATGATGGTTCCACCAATTTAAAACTTGTTTTTGCCTTTTTAACTTAAAACAAAGTCTCCTCATGCCTAAAATAGAATTATCAGGATGTAAAGGAGCTTGCTAATTATGCTGAATAGCATCCAAAAATGATTCATGACTTAACCACATGTTTTGAAATCTAAAATGAGAAGAAAAATTAACATGTCTAAAATTAATGCTAATAAGTAAAGGAGAATGATCCGACAAAGTTCTACTCAGATGCTGCACATTGGTAGAAAAAAGATAATCAAACCAAGAATCATGAAAGTGAACATGATCCAACATTTGCTATAAATGAACTTTATTCCAAGTAAAGTTATTTCCAACAAACTCAATATCAATACGGTTGCATGTTAGAATCATGTTATTAAAATCTTACATAGAATGATAAGATGGAGGGGAACCTCCAATCTGAAAGTTTGTTAGGGATGTTAAGCCCTTAAGAACAAGCCCGAGGCAAACCAAGAGGTGGGGGGGCGGGGGGTGAATTAGTATTTTAAAAATTTTCTTTTATGTAAAGCACTATAAAACTTAAACCAAATCACCAGAGAAATCAAAGTACAAAAATAAATAAGCGCGGAAGCAAAAGAAAGATCAGATCAGATTTATATTTGTTCAGTGAATCCTTGACCTAAGTCCACTCCTCGGAGGCACCCTCCGAGTATTGAACAAGCTAAGTGTCTCTCCTTTAGCTCCCACAGATAGGCGGAGAAGCCTTTACAACATACTCCTTTTCACCAAACCCGGTGCGACAGAGAACCAACTCCTTTTGCTTCCTCTTGAAGCGGGCAGAGAACCCATACCTTTGCTAAAGTAGACCTCCCAAGAACCTCCCAAGGATGAAGGATGAAGAACGAAGATGATGACTTGGTACCTTGCTTGGAGCAACCTTTGTGAATCCTCACACAAACTCCATCTCACAAGTTCCTCTCTCTCTCTCCCAAGGCTCTCTCAGGTCAAGACAGTAGCTCTCAAGGTCTTTTTGAATGAGAAAATTCAGGTCCTTTAAATAGAATTTTAAGAACCGACATTATCGTCCTGGCCTATCAGAACAAAATAAGCTCAATCAACCGGGATGATTCAGGATGATCAGAAAAAAATTAGTTATATCATCTAGGTCGATAAAATATCATCCTGGATGATTAGTTCAAAATTGAGTATAATCGTCTTGAACGTTGCCCTGAACAGACTCTGGCCGATGTCAATCGTCCAGTCCATCATCCTAGCTGATTCTATAATTGGCCCGGCCGATGTGATCGTATCAATAAGCCTTAATTTTTTTTTCATAATTGTTAGATTAATTTAGGTGTAATTGTGCTGTATCGTCCAGGCCGATATGGAGATCATCCTGGCCGATAATTTAAAATAAAGAATACCTAAATTGATTATGGTAGCTGATTCTTTCTAATTTTATCCTATCGTCCTAGCTGATACACGTATCATCCAAGATGATTTGCTTAATGAAGACTGCTTAACCAGAATGCCCTAATCAGAGTTTTTGTTTTTAGTTGAATCATTCTGACCGATAGAAATATTGTCCAGGCCGATGTATTCAAAACAGAAAAATTCAGAAAATCTCTTAATTTTGTGTGTGCAAGGTTACTTAGCATCAGGAACCACTTTTACAATTAACTCAAGAAAGGAAAAAATACAGACTTGACTCAACCTAAATCTACCCGATCTTGAGCTTGCTTGCGCTGCATTTGATCTATTTGTCCTGAAAAGTTAGTAGGCAAAGCAGTCGTAGGAAATTATGAATGTTTGCTATAATCAAAAGTCTAATCCATAAACTCAGATTTGCAACAATCTCCCCCTTTTTGATGATGGAAAATATACCAAGAAAATTTCAAACAGTTATGATTGTTTTGAAAAAAAGTTCACTAAGTTTAGAATTCAAAGTACAAGATACATCATACTACTCCCCCTTTTGACATCACAAAAAGGAGGGAACCACAAATAAAAACATAACAGAAACTAAAACAAAACATAAAAAAAATAAACTACAAAAAACTGGAACTAAATTAGAAGAGAAACAAACTAGAAGAACACAAAGAAAATCAAAAAAATGAGAGCCCCTAATCATCAGAAGGAGGTGGTGGTGGTGGTAGCTACTGGAAAAAAAAAGGAAAACATGGCAAATTGTGCCCCAGACTAGGTCATGTCCAGGTCGTGTTGCTGCTGCTGGTGTGCAACATAGGCATCAAACCAAGCCACATCCTCAGTGTGCTACTTCTGCTGGTGTGCTACGAACATTTCGAAGTGGGTCACCAATTGATCAAATCTCTCTACCAACTGATCTAGCTGAGAGTGCTGTCGAAGAGGAACAGTTTCAGGAACAGGAGTGGGAGGGGGAGCCTCCTCCTCCTCTGCCCTCTGAGCTTCCTCATCCTTTGGGAGGAGACGAATACTGTGAAGGGCGTTGAAGGAATTGTTTGAGTAGAAAGGTGGCGGATGGTTGGGAGGAGCAGGATATTGAAGGTTGTATTTGGATTCTAGAACATATGCAATGATGTGTTCTAGAGAAAGATTGGGCTTTCTTTTATGACCTGGATCTCTAATGGTAGTCAAATGCTCGATGTAGCAAAAGATTAGGTCTGTGGCATTGAATTTCCTATGGGCCAGGATGTTAAAGATAGTAAGTGAAAGTAGTGGAGTGATGTGGACTCGGTCCCTGGCTTTTGGAATAACAAAAGTACGAAGGATATACTTGATTGTTCTAGCATCTTTGAGTAAAGAGTTAGTCTCTCCAACATGAAAGTATGCGTTTATATGGAGAAGAAAGGGATTTGCAGTGGGCTAGTCAAAGTCTGGATCATAGACAACGGTATGCAACTTATCCCAGTGATGGACAGCTGCAACAGTTTAGTACAATCCTGATATGTGTTCTCGAAAGGACATCGATTCACATAAGAGGTGAGAGCAGTGTAGGAAGAATTTATGCGGAGGTTTACGTAGAATTAAAAAAGAAGCTCAAAACTAAAGGGAACTTTGAGGGTGAGAATAAAGTAAAGAGAAGTGTGGGTGAAAAGATCTGGTACCGGATAGGAGAGATAGGCTAGATTGATTATTCGGGACAGAGTAATGCCACACTCCTTGTAACAATGGTAGGCAGCCTGATCATCTGCCTCCCAAAAATGAGGGTCCAGCATTCCCCTCGAGGAGCTTCTAGACGTCTGACGAACACGCTTTTTGCCAGCTATTAAAAAGCAAACAAGAGAGGAGAAGATTGAAGTGAGAAATAATGGCTGGATTGTTCTAAATTTAAAGGATCGGTCGGATCGTCCAGGCCGATCATAGGATCATCCAGGATGATTCAGTGTAATTATTATGACCAGACCGATTGGTCAAAAAGGTGGTCCGATCGGTCAGGCCGATCAGACATCGGTCGGGATGATTAGACACAGACGATCATATCGAGGAGTCAGGCCGAATGAACGTTGAAAAAGCAGATCATCCAGGCCGATTAGTTAGATCATCTAGGACGATGCTCGATAATGGATCGTGCCGGCATGATTTAAAACGTTTTAAATCATGTGCCACGTGTATCATCCAGGACGAACAGTGGATCATCCAGGATGATTGTCCAAAAAATGGATCGTCCTGGGCAATTTTAAAGATTTTAAATGTACTTGCACGTGTATCGTCCAGGACAATCAGGTGTATCGGATGAGATGATGACCAATAAATGCATCGTCCAGGACGAAAAAAGATATCGACCATGGCGATCAAGATAATTGAAGCAGAGGTTGATCATATCATCTAGGACGATAAAGGATCGTTCAGGACGATGAGAGCAGAAAAGTCAGAATATTCAGCAGATGGAGTTCTTGAAGCATGACAAACCGATCATCCAGGATGATGTAAACATCAGCCAAAACGATGTGACAAAAAATTTCAAATCAAAGGAGGGATGGAGATGATCAGAGAAGGCCCAAAAAATAACAAGAAGAAAAAAAAAAATAACAATGATAAAACAAAAGCCAAAATGTTTTTTTTTTTAATCAAGGCATGAACATGATATAGTCTCCATGTGATTGGTTTTAAAAATTTGTAAGTTAATGAGTTAACAACTTCAAAAATCCAAAAAAAAAATGGTAAAATTTCCGATCATGTTAACCCTAAGCTCGGACTTCTTTTAGGGCAAAATCTTCTTTTGAAATCGAAAGGCCTAACTTAGAAAAATATTTGGATAAGAAAAAGAGATCTAATCAAGACTTGGTTTCAGAAAAATATCTTATAGAATAATATATCAAAGTAGTTTGTTTCAATCACGAAATTCGAAGTCAAGTCTTTGAAAATCTCAAGTGATACATGAAATCTTCTAAGTTTTAAGAGTTGGAGGAAAGGAAGATAGCTTGCTTTTTGATGGGCTCATTTTATGCCTCTTGTCCATTGAATGACGCACTTTGCGCATCTTATAATTTTTGATACACTTTGTGTATATTTTTTTAATTTGGCGTCATTGCGCATCTTTTGTTTTTAGCATCATTGGCCATTATTATTATTATTATTTTTGCAAGCTAGATTCTTTTCCAAAAACTCTTAAATATTCTTAGTTGTGAGTATATCTTCTAGATATTAGAGAAGAAAAACTTACTCTCTAATATAGGAAAGAATAATACATAAAACAAAATAAAAAATCATGTGAGAGAAGCATTGACATGATAACGAGAAATCTTGAAGTAACATAAAAACTTTGATTATTATAGTATAAGCTAGATTACTGTAGCAAGGTAGAAAATATCTTAATTGCAAAGTCCAGTTGTTAATTTGAGGCAGACTTTGGTTAGAAAATAAAATTTTATCACCAAAATAGGTTAGAGAAAGAGACACAATCAATGGTATTTTTTACCCTTTAGTAGATTAGGAGATGTAAACTATAACTACAAATTTTCAAAATAAAAAACAAGGCATAAGATATCAATTCAACGATTATTTGAAATGGAAAAACAAAGCAAGGTATATGAAAAATAAAGTACCAAATACAAAATAAAAACTAACAAAATAAAAAAAACAACTAGCTAAAAAATCAGCAGATAAATCATCAGTAGAAATCAAGTTTATGCATTTATGTCAATTACACCCAATCTAGTCCTTAAATTGCTGAAAGTGTCAAAGGTCAGTGGTTTAGTAAATATGTCAGCCAGTTGATTCTCAGTCGCCACATGATGTAACTTAATGTCTCCCTTTGTTACATGGTCTCTAATAAAGTGATGCCTAATGTCAATGTGCTTAGTTCTTGAATGTTGGATAGGATTCTTAGAATTGCAGATGGCACTAGTGTTGTCACAAAGAATAGAGATGGTGCCTATAGTTAATCATAAATCCAGTACTTGCTATTTTTACTAAAGGACTTGGGCCACACAACTTCTTAAAGCAATGTACTCAGCTTCAGCAGTGAAAAGAGAAACAAAGTTTTGCTTTCTGCTAGACCAGGAGACTAAAGTCTGTCCTATGAATTGACAAGTTCCAGAAGTGTTTTTTCTATTCACCTTACATCCTGTAAAATTAGAATCAGAATATCCAATAATCTCAAAAGAAGTGTTGTGCCTAGGGTACCAGATTCCTAAGTTTTGGGTCCCTAAAAGGTATATAAAAATTCTCTTAACTGCAGTCAGGTTGGATTACTTAGGGTCAGCTTGAAATCTAGCACAAAGACAAACACTAAACATTATATCAGGTCAGCTAGCAATCAGGTAAAGTAAAGATCCAATCATCCCCCTGTACTTCTTCTGATCAACTGATTTTCCATTTAGGTCATTGTATAATTGAATTTCTAAGGTTATGGGAGTATTAATTGGCTTGGCTTTATCCATTTCATATTTCTTCAAGATGTCCTATATATACATTATTTGGCTCAAAAAGTTTCATCATTTAATTGTCTAATGCTAAACCCCAAAAAGTAGGACAATTCTCCCATCATACTCATCTCAAATTCCTTACTCATTATTTTAGAAACATTATCACATATCCTTTAATCAGAAGATCCAAAAATTATATCATTGACATAGATATGAATAATGAGTAAATCATCTCCTACTTTCCTAAGGAAAAGGGTGGTATCTACACTCCCCTTAAGAAACTCTCTTTCTAGTAAGAATGTGCTAAGCCTCTCATACCAAGCTCTAGGTGCCTGCTTTAATCCATAAAAGGCCTTTTTTAATTTGAAAATATGATTTGAAAATTGGGAACTCTCAAAACTTGGGGTTGTTCTACAAACACATCCTCTTTTATTTCCCCATTTAAAAAGGCACTCTTAACGTCCATTTGGAAAAGCTTAAATCCCTTATAACAGGCAAATGTTAATAGCACTCTAATGACTTCCAATCTAGCTACAGGGGCAAAAGTCTCCTCAAAATCTATCCCTTATATTTGGTTATACCCCTTAGCCACTAATCTTGCCTTATTCCTAACCACCACTCCAGAATCATTCACCTTATTCTTAAAGACCTACTTGGTTCCAACTACACTTTGTCCTTTAGGTCTTTCTACAAGCTCCCAAACATCATTTCTAACAAACTGGTTCAACTCCTCCTACATGGCTAAGATCAAAAACTCATCAGTAAGGGCTTAGTTTATGTTGGTGGGTTTAGTCATTGAGATAAAGACAGAGTGGTTCACTTCCTTCCTAACTCCATGTCTAGTCTTAACTCCGTCAGAAGGGTCTCCTAAAATTAGATCTTTAGGGTGACTCGAAGAGTATCTCCAATCTCTAGGCAAAGTGTGTTAAGGTTCAACCCTTTTCTCCAGATCTATATTTTCTACTCCTTGGGTAACCTCTCCTATTCCTTTAGTGTTCTGGTGCTCTACCCCCTTCTCCAAGTTTCTTAATCCAGTGGCAATCTCTCCATCATCATCATCCTCAACTCTAGGCTTTCTAGGATCAGACTCATCAAACACTACATGTGTAGTCTCTTCCACCACCAAAGTACTCTTATTAAACACCCTAAAAGACTTCTCAACACTAGAATATCCTAAGAACACTCCTTCATTAGATTATTGTGAATGAAAACCTTACAACCAAAGACATGAAGGTGGGAAAGATTGGGTGTCCTACCATTAAGAATCTCATAGGGTGTCTTATCTAGTTTGGCTCTAACATTCACCCTATTCAACACATAACAAGCTTTGTTAACCGCTTCAGCCTAAAAGCATTTTGGAAGTGAATACGCAGCAAACATGGCTCAAGCGGCTTCCACTAAGGTCCGGTTCTTCCTTTCAGCTACCCCGCTCTGCTGAGGGGTCCTAGGAGCTGAGAAGTTGTTGCTAATCTCCTTGTCCTTACAAAAATTACCAAATATCTCATTTTCAAACTCTCCCCCATGGTCACTATGAATGGTCAAGATCTCACAACCTTGCTTTTTCTGAATCCAAGTGAAAAAGACTCTAAGCTCATTAAATGACTCATTTTTGTGTGATAGAAATCTAATGTAAGAAAACCTCGAGTATTCATCGACAATAATAAAACCATAGACTTTCCCTCCCAAACAAATCCATGTGAAGGACTTCTATAGGTCTATAGGTGTTAGTGTTCTTAATGGAGTGAAAAGTGGAATGTATTTGCTTTCTTAATTGGCAGGCATTATAAAGGTGGTCTTTTGAAAACTTAAGCTTGAGGACACCTCTAACTAGGTCTTTTTGGGTCACGTTCCTAAGGGTTTTCATACTGGCATGACATAATCTCCTGTGCCACAACCATGAATCATCAATAGCAATTTTTAAGCAAAATGAAGCATCACATTCAATGTTATTTAAATCAAGCATGTTAACATTTTTGATCCGCTTTCACTGCAAAAAAGTGTTTTTATTTAAGCTCATAATGCATGAATTTGCCAAAATTTTTATGATGAAGCCCTTATTACAAAGCTAACTGATGCTGAGCAAGTTGTGTTTCAGTCCATCTACAAGAAAAAACTTTTTCAATTAGAAGATTCTTGGAATTACCAATTATACCTGCTCCTACCACCTTCATGGTGGTGTTGTCTCCAAGAGTCACCTTGCCTCCTGTCCTGGTCTCCAACACTATAAATTGATTGGCATCGCCAGTCATATGTTGAGAGCATCCGCTGTCCAAGTACCACATGCTCTCATGAGGCCTTTTGTGAGAGCTTGCCTACAAAATTATCAAATGTCAGATTTAGGAACCCGAACATGTTTGGGTTCCTTCTTATGGAAAGTATAATGCAATGCATGTTGTGGATCATGTAACTTAGGGCTCCAAACCCAATGTGGGCTATGGTGAATGGTGCAAGTGTGTGCTATGTGTCCTATCATGCCACATGAGAAACATCTAATTCCAGGAAAGGGATGCACTAATCAACTCCTATGGTGATGCTTTTTATGCGATGCATGAAATGAAGACTTTTTATTTTCAAAGGTTTTTAGATTTTCTAATTTTTTATATTCTTTTTCTAATTTAGAATGGGACAATTTTAAAGAATCATGAGAATAAGATAACTCAACATGCTTTTTGTTTAATGCATCAAACTCATCAAGTAAAGCCATGTGATTTGAATCAATTGTTGAATGATCTTTGAGAAGAATTTCATGCTCTTTTTGTAAATTAAAAAATTACAATTTCAGGCTAGCATGAGTTTGCTTAAGTTTCCTATATGATACATGTATTTTTTCAAAAACTTCAAGGAGTTGCTCATAGGTTAGTTCACATGCCTCTTCTTGGTCACTTTGACTAAGATTATTGTCCATCATTAAGCACAAGTTTGTTGTATCCTCCTCAGGTTCAGTTTCAGAGGAATCTGATGCAGAATCCGCCTAGAATGCCTTTTAGAATTTATTCTGCTCTTGTCTTTTTAGAATTTTGGTTTCTCCTCACCCTTCTCCTTACTTGGGTGTGCCTTTAGCGTAGGGCAATAAGCTTTAATGTGTCTTGGCTTCCTGCATTCAAAGCAAATTGTTTCATTAGAATTTTTAAAATTTTTGATGCCCTTACCTTTATTCCATTTTTGATGATTCTTGTGCTTCTTCCTTAGAAAGCTCTTAAATTTCCTTGTGATTAAAGCAACATCATCATTTTTAGACCTAGAAGAGTTAGTGTCTGAATCATTCACCTTAAGTGCCACCATTTTCTCTTTCTTCCTTTCTCCTGTATCAAGATTTCTTTGGTTCACCCCTTACTCATAAGCAATGAGTGAACCAAGTAAGTTATCGATCGAATAAGTATTCAAATCTTTATATTTAGATATTGCAGTAATTTTTGCATCAAAAGAGGAAGGCAAATATCTTAAAATTTTATTTACTTTTTCATAGTTAGAAAGTTCTCTTTATAATGCATATAATGAATTTACAATCTGAGTAAACCTTTTATACATTTCAGAAATTGATTCATAAGATTTCATATGAAAAAGTTTGTAATCATGCAAGAGAATATTTAAATGGGATAGCTCGACTTCATTAGTACCTTCATAGATGATAGACAATTTATCCCAAATTTCTTTTCCAGAAGTGAAAGTGGAAACACGCATGTAATCATCCGATTTCAAAGCATAGAAAAAATAGTTCAAACATTTTGCATTTAGTTGTGCTAAATCCCTATCATCTAGAGTCCATTCAGTAAAAGGAAATGGAATAGTAACACCATTCAATTTTACAGTTGGAGGTGTATAACCATCTTTAACAAGCATTCACATGCGATAATCAATTGATTGTAAAAATGTTGACATGCAAGTTTTCCAAAAATCAAAAGGGATATTATCAAACAAAGGTGGTTGGATAATAGAATACCCTTCCACAGTATTACAATTTCCTTTGTTAGCCATGTATCAAAATTCAAAAAGTTTTCAAACTTAGTTTTTATGTATCCTGCTCTGATACCACATTAAAGTTTGTTAAGGATGTTAAGCCCTTAAGAACTAGCCCGAGGCTAACCAAGAGGGGGGGTGAATTGGTATTTTAAAAATTTTCCTTTATGTAAAGTACTACAAAACTTAAAACCAAATCACCACAGAAATCAATGTACAAAAATAAATAAATGCAGAAACAAAAGAAAGATCACGCTGGATTTATAGTGGTTCAGTCAACCATTGACCTACGTCCACTCCTCGGAGGCACCCTCCAAGTATTGCACTAACTAAGTGTCTCTCATTTAGCTCCCACAGCTTGACGGAGAAGCCTTTACAATAGACTCCTTTTCACCAACCCCGGTGGCAGAGAACCGACTCCTTTTACTTCCTCCTGAAGCGGGCAGAGAACCCAAACATTTGCTGAAGTAGACCTCCCAAGAACCTCCCAAGTATGAAGGATGAAGAACGGAGACAACGACTTGGAACCTTGCTTGGAGCAACCTTTGTGAATCCTCTCACAAACTCCCCCTCACAAGTTCCTCTCTCTCTCTCTCCCTCTCCCAAGGCTCTCTTAGGTCAAGACAGCAGCTCTTAAGGTCTTTTTGCATGAGAAAATTCGGGTCCTTTAAATAGAATTTTAAGAATCATCATTATCATCCAGGATGATAGGAATATCGTCCTGGCCGATCAGTACAAAATAAGCTCAATCAGCTAGGGCGAATCAGGACGATCAAAAGAAAATTGGTTATATCATCGCGGTCGATACAATATCGTCCTAGATGATTAGTTCAGATTTGAGTACAATCATTCTAAACATTGCCCTGAACAGACTCTGGTCGATGTGAATCGTCCAGTCCATCGTCCTGACCGATTCTGCGATCGGCCCGGCTGATGTGATCGTATCAATCAGCCTTAAATGCTTTCCATATTTGTCAGATTAATTTAGGCATAATTGTGCTGTATCATCCAGGCCGATATAGAGATCGTCCTGGCATATACTTTAAAATAAAGAATACCTAAATTGAAAATGGCGGCTGATTCTTTTTTATTTGAGCCTATCTCCCTAGCTGATACACGTATCGTCTAGGATGATTTGCTTAATGATGGCTGCTTAACTAGGATGCCCTAATTAAAGTTTCTATTTTTAGTTGAATCATCCTAGCTGATAGGAACATCGTCCAGACCGATGTACTCAAAATAGAGAAATTCAGAAAACCTCTCAAGTGTGTGTGTACAGGGTTACTTAGCATCATGAACCACTTTTACAATTGACTCAATAAAGGAAAAAATACAGACTTGACTCAACCTAAATCTACCCGATCTTGAGCTGGCTTGAGCTGCATTCGATCTTATGGTCCTGAAAAGTTTGTAGGCAAAGCAGTCATAGGAAATTATGAATGTTTGCTATCATCAAAAGTCTAATCCATAAACTCTAATTTACAACACAATCCTTTCAAAAGGACCAGTAATAGCATTAAAATCCCCACCAACAAGCCAAGGCAAGTTACAAATATTGTAAAAATCAATAAGTTGCTCCCAAAGCAATTTTTTATAATAAAGAGATGAAGCAACATACACAAAAGAAGCACAATAAATAAAATTAAGAGCCTCAACTTTACAATGCAAAACTTGAGTAAAGTCACCAATAACATCAATTTTAATAGAATCTTTCCAAAAAACCCAAATCTTGTTAACTACATTAGAAATATCATGATTAAAACCCAAAAAAATGAGAAGTACTAACCAACCTAGAAGAAGAAATAAGGGGCTCAAGCAAAACAAGTATTGAAAAATTTTGCACACGAAATAAGTTCTTAACACGAATTCTAGAAGAAGGACACCCAATGCCCCCTCACATTACAAATTATAATATTAAACATAAAGAATGAAACTAATCATAAGTATATGATCGAGTGTTCCTAGGAGGTTGAAGAGAAATGTG
Source organism: Dendrobium huoshanense (assembly GCA_016618105.1). Classification (NCBI taxonomy): domain Eukaryota; kingdom Viridiplantae; phylum Streptophyta; class Magnoliopsida; order Asparagales; family Orchidaceae; genus Dendrobium; species Dendrobium huoshanense. The sequence continues at coordinate 43,663,796 of CM028358.1, read as the reverse complement.
CTTAGGTTTCCTTCCTCTTTTGCTATGCACCTTACTAAAACTAAAGTCATTATCATCTCTAGCAAAACATTTAGCAGTAATATGAATATCCTCAGCATCATTTAAAGTATCATTACTATAGTAGGAAGTTGAGATATTCTTACTACCACTTGGGTGTTCCCTTGGAGAGGTCAATTGAGGACATTCATCCTCCATAAACATACCATAAAATTCTATAGAATTACGGTTCCTCTCAGCAATAACTTCATTGCATTTTGGATGAGAAGGAGCAATTTCCAAACTAACAAATTCTCCTTCCTCTAATAAGATATCTTTGCAATCCACTTGAATAGCAAAAACTTCTGGTTCATTTAAAGGATTAGTAGATGCAGAAATAGGAAAATTACCACTAGAAACAATAGCATTTTGATTAAAAGTGTAAGAAAGAATAGTTTCAGCATTTGTGACATTAGGATCTCCAATATTAGTCAAGACATTGTCCATATTTCTTTCACTAGCCATAATAGAAGCAACATAAGAATTAGTAATAGTAATTAGATCTGCATTCATAGAAACATCATTAGTATTAGAAATAAGAGGGTCCTCCTCTATAATTACCATCGGATCATCTATAGACTTGATAGGAATAGAAGTATTAACCTCTATATTAGCTTCAATAGGATTAGAGACAACCTGAGCAACCACTCCCTCATTCTGTTTCAATGATTCGTTTTTTTTACGGAAATGAGGGTGCTTCTGAAAACATTCACTCATGCCATGACAGTGCATCTTGCAAAAGGAGCAAAAAATAGGTAAATTTTCAAACTCAATTTTTTGTAAATACCCCTTAACTTCTGACCTAATCCATATCTCACTAGGGTGATTTTTAGAGACATCAAGTTCAACTAACACTTGAGCAACCGATGGCCTAAACATAGAAGTCATAGCTTGATCAGTTTGTAATGGTCTCCCAAAAATAGATGCTATACCAAAAAGGATTCGCTGATTAAAGAAATGAAGTCTCAAATTCAAAATGAAATCCAGATGGGAGAAATAGGAGATTCCTCCCTAACATCAAAATTCGGAGTCCATTTAAGCAACTGCATTTGACAAGCTTGAATATAATAAGATCTCCTAGAAACAATACGGCTATAATCCATATCATTAGTTAGTTGTATATCAATATGCTATTGATTAAGCAATCCAATATGAAAAGATCTGATAAGTTTGAGATTCAATTTTTTTTTTTTTTTGAATAACATCAAGGTTAGGTCATCTCAATACAAATTTACCAACAAGAGTTAAAGCAAAAGGTGCTGCTAATTGATCAACAATCGAATCCTCAAATAAAAAGCTAGACATCCCTTAAAGGAGGACTGCACAAAGTTCATTTTCAGAGATGAGGATGATGAACTCGCTAAGACATCTTTGAAGGAATGCAACTTCCCTTCAACTGGAGCAAAAGATGATGGGATCAACGGGATCAATGACAAAGGGAACATCATCGCCCAGCATAAAAGAAATGAAACTTCAAAATGAAGGAATCCATAAAATAAAACAAATAAAGGCAAAGCAATCGATCAAAAAAATCCTAGAGAAGAGCCACGAGAAGATCAAACCAGCGTTTGCGATGATGCCCAAGGAAAATTGCCCCAAAATCACCTCTAAACCCAGAGAAACGTTAGAGCATGAATCTGTGAATTTGGTGGAGTTTGATGTTGCTTTCAAAGTGTGGTTAGTTCTAGAGATTGGATTAGGGTTTAAGGTTTAGTGTAATAGTAATAACATTTTCTCATTTTTGGCTGTATAATTTCACAAAAAAAGTTAAAAGTCAGATAATTATGGTTATTCCTATTATTTTTTAGACCTTTTATGGCTGGAGAGGAATAACAATAAGCGCAATGGCATGAGTATGAGTTCTAATAGGATTATCACGTATTTATTAAAAAAAAAAGGATTATCACTTGCTTAAAATCTAAAATTTAGCAATTTTTATAGCTAAGTCCTAATGCCTAAACATTTTAGAAGAATAACTTTAGCTTGGCCTTCTTTTTTCAACATTTCATGTCATAATTATGATAGAATCATTACTCCCAAATTTGTGAGGTGGATCAAGCCTCATAAAGAAGAATTTAAACTCAACATTGGTGGCTATATTAATAATGTTGATGTTAGATGTGGTAGCTTAATAGGGACCATCATGGTGAGTCTATGTATAGTTTTTCTTCTAATATTTTTTATGGTAGTATTAAGTTCTTTATTTAAGGGGAACATAAGGGGAACTTGTTATGTCATTAAAAGAATATTTTTAATATTTGGATTAAAACTAACTCCAAGCTACTTGTTTCGTATGTTAGTTTTAGAAAATGTCATAATACCAACATGTTTTATTTTTTCAACAAAACACTAGTAATTTTTATTATATTTAATTATAGAATCACAGATATTTTGAGGGAAGGTAATATTTGTGATGATTGGTTTACTTACAAAGTTTCTAAGATTTCTAATATGATTTGTCTTAATAAACATTATTGCCTTAGTATTATTAAATGCATGATCTGGCTTGATACTTTAGGTATTCCTTATATGAGAATGTAATCTTGCTGATGTTTGGGTTTTTGGTTGGGCCCTGCTATTTTTATTTTTGATGATCTCCAAACCCTAGGTATTTATTTTTCATTTGTGTCTTGCTTCTACTGATCTAGGGTTTTCTACAAACTTGGTTTGTTATTTTGAGTGTGATCCTGCTTTTGTATAAAAAGGCTTGATTATCTTCTAAAGGCGTGGTGTTGCATTTGTTGGTTTATATGTTGATCCTTTTAGTGATATTTTTGATCTTTTAATGGTTGTTACATTATTCAAGGTTTTTTGTATCCTGTAGCAGGGTTTGTCATTATTATTATCATGTTTTTTGGAGCTATAATTTTGGTGTGTGAGTGCCCCATGTAGTTCTCTTCTATTTAGTTTTTTTTTTGGTCTTCCTATTTGTGTTTTTTGTTTGTAAGGCTCTTGATTCTATAATGGTATTTACTTTTTTACTTTACCATTTGATGGTTGAGGATCTACATTTGTCTGCTGACTAGTATTTCCTTTGATAGTCATTATTTGTTTTGGATGTGATGCGAGTGGTTTCTTCGTCTGATTTGTTAGCCTCCTAATAAACATTTCTTTCATTGTTCCATTTAGATTAGTGGCTCAATTCTTTTGTAAAGAGTTAGATATGGGGTATTTCTCTTTTACAAATAATTGGCATCCTCCTTCCTCTCTTAGTTGTCTCTTTAGGTTTGTTTACCTTCTCTTTTTTCAACTTTCTTGCTATATGTTTTGTTATTTTCGAAGATGTAATTTTTTTCATGAATGGTTCATGTTTAATTGAGTTAAGGAACTATTTATGCACATTTTTAATTTTTGTGTTTGGCCCCTTGCATTCCTTTTTTGTTTATTTCTTGTAGCTAGTTAGGGATCATTAACTCTTTAGGTATTATTTTTCTTTTTGAATGAAGCTCTTTGAGCATTTAGCTAGTTTATAATTCCATTAAGGATTTTGAAACAGCTTCTTTGTGATGAAATAAAATTTAAATTTCCCCCGAAAAGGTATTTTAGAGCTCTAAAATTCACATATAGGCTACTCATACAACACTTAAGAGCTCTCTCTCTCTCTCTCTCTCTCTCTCTCTCTCTCTCTCTCTCTCTCTCTCTCTCTCTCTCTCTCTCTCTCTCTCTCTCTCTCTCTCTCTCTCTCTCCCTTCCTCATTCCATCTTTCTCTCTTTCAACCACAATGAGATTGTTTTTTAACAAGTGCTCCAATAAAATGAAGTGGAGGAGTCTTATATCTATAATTAGCAATCCAATGCCAATACAAGAAGTGATCAGGAGATCTATACAAGAAGGTGTGGCAGTGTGTTTACAGCCCCTGGTGCTCATTTCACTGCCAATGGTAACCAAAACAATGTTTAGATAAGAGTGGAGAGAAATGAACATGATGGGCTAATGAGATTGTTTACTGATGGAGAGATGTTTTATGAGGTGGCTATAACCAAGAATTTTTTTTTTATGAAATATTTAGTTTTATTTGAAGAAATGATAAAGTATTTATAATACATTTTTTTGTCAAATTTATACTACTGTAAAGTGTGGCTTGTGATTCTTCCCTTAAGCGATGTTCATCTTTATAAAAAAATTAAATTTATTATGTTAATCTAATTTTGTGCCTCAAATTCCGTACTCACCTTCAAATTTCATTATTCTACCTCGGGTGAAGAGTTTTGAATCCATTTCTTCCTTCAGCTTAGCGTGAGGAGTTTTTAAAGTGTCAATAAATGGAGCTTCTTCACCCTCTTCTCTTGTCAAAGCTAATGTCACGATGGGAGCTCATGCTTTGAGTGAAAAGAGTTTTGGATGTGTCGCTACCAAAGCATCTTCGCCAATAACTCCTATCTGATCATAATGCATGACGGAAGTTCACTATGAAGGTAATGATCTTAGAATAGTTTAGAATTTTAATGTTTAGGAGGATTATTGATTATGTCCCTCAAATTCATAAATCCTAGAAGAGAAATTATCCTTAAGGACATTGATTAGGGTTCATTTAGATGTTAAAGTCCATATCTACTTATTCATCTTCCTCTAATGGAAATCTTCAAATAGGATATTCAAAAGATGGACATGATCAAAGTAAAATAATAGAAATCAAAGGCAAAATATATAAAAAAACAAAGAAACAATCCTACTTTTATTTTAAAAATTTATCTCTAGACTTTCAAAATAAGGGAGAAATGTAAGACATATTAAAGTTCATCTAACTACAAATGATAAGTGAATATTCATATTAATATATGTTACAAAGCTTTAGCTGATCAGTTATTTAAATTAGAGAACTTATTTTCTTTTGTTCCTCAAACAAATACACACATTCTAAAGCCAAGCAACCTAATTGAACTTAAATCTTCAACCAAATATTCAGATTTAATGTTCACTTGTCTTTCAAAATAATATGATTGTCAGTACATTTCAGATGTGTGACTGAGAAGGTAATGAATCATATTGAATTATGTCCCAAAAAAGAAAAAAAAAACATATTGAATTCCTTCTATAAATTTCTTAGCTTTCTGTCTGTTTGTATATAAGCTTTTTTTACAATAATGAGTGATGGAGTGCTTTAGCTGAACAAGTTAGTGTTCTAGCCATACCCAAAGCTTAAGTTTACTGTAAAAAGAAATGTGTGAATTTTATAAAGTAAATCATTTGGTTACTTTTTTTGTACTTAAATTTTTCAATTTATCTTGTTTATAGTTTGGTTTTAGCTTGATATCTACTATTTTTTTCTTGTGGGTATTAGAGATTCACCATCATCAAATGGGACAAAGGAAAGGCACTGGAATTCTTGTTGGAGTCTCTTTGTATCTAATTTTATTTCTTTAACGACACATCACAACAAGTCATTTTCCTATTTTTTTCACTTAGTCATCCATTTATGATATGTCATATGCATTCAAGTAATTATTTGTTGATCTTCTTATTTATTGCGAGCCAAGTAACATTCTTCAATTTTGGAATGATTTTCATAAGGATTTATATGATGATTATCAAATGAATAATGAGTGTTCCTTTAAGATGAATGGGCAAGTGCAATGATTATTTTTATTTATCAAATTTGTCACATGTGCAACATGATAGACTTTTTTTTTTTGTTTTTAGGGAAATATTAATTTCAATTCATCCAAAAACATGAATACATAGTCCTTAAAGAGATCACAAACTCTCTAAATGCTCAAGAAACTATAAAAAAAATTGAAATAAAACCTAATGAGTTAAAAATCTAAGGAAAATTATAAGAAATAAAATAAATGGAAGGCAAGGAGCCATAACCCAAAAACTTCATTAGGAGCAACAAAAATCTTTATCACAAACCATCAAGAAGGCTAATCATGCACATTTTGCTAAAATTCAAGATAAAAACATCAACCAAAAGATCATTGAACTAGATTAAATGGATACTTGTGAGAAAACCACCATAATCAGCAAAATCAAAGACCAAAGAAGAATGTAGCACAACGGTTTATCAAATATGCAATAAAAGAATCATTCAAAAGCCTATGACCATACAAAATGCTGAATAATTATAATCAGGAACTCCAATAATACAAATGAAGTAGAAGAGAGCTAGGATAAGAAATAAAAAAAACACCCAATCAATAATTTGATAAGTTGAAATAACACTAAAATGCGTCAATAATACTAACCAAGCTAAAATCCATCAAGCCAAACATAAAGGGTTATCAATAACCCAACCATAATAAACGATAAGCCCAAGATCTAGTTGATCCAAGTAAAGCCAAATAATCAAATTTCAAATAGCAAACTAACAAACTAATTTTTAAAAAATATTAGTGGAAGAAATAATAAATATACTAACAATGGGCACCAGCATGAAGAGAAATTCAAATAGTAAACCATACAAAAACTCATAGAATCATAGGTGGAAGAAATTACTAATGAACCATGATATAAGAAATTGTAGAAGATGATAAAACTAAACGCCTAAGTGAAATGTTCTATCAAAATAAAATTAAAGGCATAAAAATAGAACATATGTAGTAACCTAAAATGAAAAGTAGGAATAAACTAGAAACTACTTAAAAATAGATACCCTCTAACATTTGGAATGCCCAAAGCATAAAGATTTATTTTAATATTAAGAACTCTATTATAGGTGCTCATATTAAACAAAATAATATCAAAATTACTGGAACCTTCCTTTGCCAACCAATCAGCACAAGCATTGCCTTCTTTTAAGATATGTGTAATTTTGTATTTAAATTTATGAAGCAGGTGTTGATCACATTTTTGGATGAGATCATGAGGACCAATCCAAATATACCTTTTGTTATCTAAGGGCTGATAATTTTCCACATGTCATTCATATAGGTCTCATCTAAATTCTATCCCAAATACCTGATCAAATCCACATCCAAATCTCTACTCAATCCTCAATTCCAAATCCTAAGTCAACCATAAATTAAACATAAATCATACTTTGATCAATCCCAATCATCAACGTAATTATGATTGGTATCACAACTCAAATTCAGCTAATGAAGTCCAAAATCCATATCAAACACAAAATTCCTAATTCCAAATCAAAGGCTAAAACCATAAGTCCTGAAGCCTTTTATGAGTGAGTTTTCTATTACCTTGACCTAAGATTCAAGATATTTCAATTTTATATTGATCATACATGTCTCTAGAGTCAACTCGCCAAATTTGAGCTCATTTTAAGACCACTAACCCCATAAACCAAATCTATTTCCAAATATTATAAAACATTCAAATATTTATGGCCTGTGCTATTGGACTAGTCTCTTTGTTAATTTTGACCCTGGGGCCTATCCTAGGACCCTTCATCATGATGATAACATTTGTTAAGTTATTTTGGCTAGTAAATTACATTTTTCAAGATTCAGTTTGACGCAGAGTTAATTAGGGCTCAAAATGAGTAAAATGTCTTATAAGGGGATTTTTGGACATTTGGCCAAAACTCAACATTGGTCAATCTCTTCAATCCTTGAAACTCTTCCAATGAATTCCAAATATCATTTGAGATTCCTAGGACCTAAAATCAAGTTTTGGTTTAACTTAGTTAACCAAGTTAACTATGGTTGACGAAAAGGCCCCTTAATTGTCCAAATAGCATTTTGAACCAAATTACCTCACTAGTGCATGGGATAACCTCTAATGGTCTCAAGTGATCAATCCAA